>JAQQAC010021848.1:23506063-23728158 GCA_029783875.1 Phataginus tricuspis | reverse complement strand
TTCTGTTGTGTATGTATCTTCCCTATCCATTCACTCACTGATGGACACTTAGGTTGTTTCCACATTTTGGCTCTTGTGAATAATGTAAGGAACGTAGATGTGCACATCTCTCTCTGGGATAGTGATTTAATCTCCTTCCGCTAGATACCCAGAAGTAGGATTGCTGGATCAGATGGTATTTCTATTTCTAATGTTTTGAGGAGCCTCCATACTGTTTTCCATTGCAGCTGCACAGGTTCACAGTCCCACCAACAGGGCACAATGGTTTCCTTTACATCTTCTCCAACACTCATCTCTTGTCTTTTTGAGGGTGACCATTCTAACTATTCTAGATGTGAGGTGGTATCTCATTGTAATTTTTATTTGCATTTCCCTGATGATCAGTGATATTAAACATCTTTTCATGTACTGATTGGCCATTTCTTCAGAAAAATGTCTATTGTGCTCCTCTGCCCACTTTTTGAAGTCCCCTACTTCTACTATAGTGTCTGTTTCTCCCTCAGATGTTGGTATTTGCTTAATACATTTAGATGCTCCAATGTTGGGTGCATATATATTTATGGTTATTATAACTTGATGAATTGACCTCTTTATCGTTATATCCTCTTTGTTTTTGTTGTAGTTTTTGACTTAGAGTCTATTTTTCCTGATATAAGTATAGCTACCCCTGCTCTCTTCTGCATGGAATAACCTTTACCATCCTTTTTTCTTAGCTTGTGTGAGCTTCTTGAAGGCAGCATATAGTTAGGTCTTGGTTCTTCTTCATCCATCAAGCCACTCTATGCCTTGTCAATGGAGAATTTCATCCATTTATAATTAGAGTAATTACTGATAGGTAAGTATTTACTAATGCCATCTTACTAATTTTTTATAGTTTCCTTTTTCCTCCCTCTTGCTGTCTTTCTTGGTGAAAAGGTAATTTTCCATACTGGTATGCTTTAATTCCCTTCTCTTATCTTTAGTGTAACTACTGAAGGTTTTAACTTTGTGGTTACTGTGAGGCTTATATAAAACACCTTGTAGATATGACAGCCTATTTTACACTACTAACAACATCAATTGCATACAAAACCTAGACCCTTTTACTACCCCTCTTTCATTTTTAAGGTCACAAATTACCTATTTTTATTGTGTATTCATTAACAAACTATTATAGCTATAGTTATTTTTAATACTCTTGCCCTTTAACCTTTATACTAGTTAGGTAGTTAACATGCCACCATAATACAGTATTACAGTATTCTGAATTTGACTCTATACTTACCTTTACCTGTACATCGTATATTTTCATATGCTTTTGTGCTACTTATTATTGTCCTTTTGTTTCAGTTGGAAGAACTTATTTCAGCATTTCCTGTGAAACAGTTCTAGTGGCAATGGACTCCCTTAGTTTTTGTCTGTCTGGGGAAGTTCTCATCTATACTTTATTTCTGAAGGGTGACTTTGTTGGGTAGAGTATTTTTGGTTGGCAGTTATTTTTTATTTCAGCACTTTTAATAAATCACCTCGTTCTCTCCTCACCTGTAAAGTTTCTGCTGAGAAATCTGCTGATAACTTTAGAGGGGTTCCCTTGTAAGTTACAAGTTTCTTTTCTCTCTTTTGCTAGTTTTAAGATTCTCCCTGCTATTATTTTTAACAGTTTTATTATGTCTTCAAGAGGTTCTTTAAAGTGAGCTTGTTTGATGACCCGTAAACTTCATGAGCTCAGACACCCAAATCTCTCCCCAGACTTGGGAAGTTCTCTGCATTATTTGTTTAAATAAACTTTCTTCTCCCTTTCTCTCTCCTCCTTCTGGAACTCAAATAATTCACAGATAGTTTCTTTTGATGGTATCCCACTGATTATGTAGGCTTTCTTTACTCTTTTTCATGCTTGTTTCTTTGTTCTCCTCAGACTGGATAAATTTAAAGTTCCTGTCTTCAATATCACTGGTTCTTTCTTTGGCTTAAGTCTGATGTTGATGCTTTCCAGTGCAAGTTTCCCCCATTTCATTCATTGTATCCTACAGATTAATTTTTAATGATTTCTCTTGGTCAAATTTCTCATTTTGCTTGTGTATCATTTTCCTGCTTTTGTATTTTCTTGTAACCATATATTTTAAATCCTTAAAAATTCAAAAAAGCTATTTTGAATTTGTTATCAGGTAAACTCCAGGTCTCTATGTCTCTGGGATCCATTATTGGAATGTTATTGTGACCCTTTGCTGGTGTCATGTTTCCTTGATTTGTCATGCCCCTTTGAGCTTTTCATCACTGTTCTCACATTTGAAGTTGCAGCCACCTCTTCAGTCTGTACTAATTGCCTTCAGCCCTGCTGTGATATGACCTTCTGCGATACACATGCTCCACCCGCTTGTGTCTGAATCCTTAAGCTTGTGTGCCTTCTCTCGATCCTGCAGCGCACGAACCCAAGGGCTTTCCCAAAGGTGGCATTAGAGTTCAAGGTTCAGCTCTCTCCCTGCCCCGCCTATTCAAGCTGGCTTTCTCACCCTGCTCACTAGCCACCTGCCACCGCTCACTCTCACTACCACCACTGGGAGCACACGCAGGGCACCAGCCACAGAGTGGGAGAGCACGTGGGGGAGGTGCGCAGAGCACTGCGGATGCCCTTGGGCCCGATGGGGGGACCTGTTGGCAGAGTGTCTCTAGCAGCTGCGGGCCAGCTTCTTCACAGCATCTGTGAAGCAGTTAGTAGGACCCACCGCCTTTAGTGCCCTCCAAGGAGTCCTATCTGCTGCTCTCCCAGCCGCTTCCCACCTCCAGTCATGCAGCTCAGGATTCAGTTTTCTGCATGGAGCAAAGGAGAGATGAGCCTTTCTGGCAGCACCCCGCACAGCTGGGGAAGCTGGTGGCCATTCGCATGCTCTTACTTCCCCTGTGTGAGCAGTCGCAGGCCAAGAAGGTCTCTCTTGGTCCTAAGCTGTGCTGCCTTGGGGAAGGAATGATGGGGGTAAAGTCAAACTGTTCCTCTTTCCCTCTCCAATATATATTTTTGGCTCCAAAGGTGTGCTTAAACTTCTCCACTAGAAACCTGGATATCCATAAAGCTCTCTCATCCCTGGGTGACTAGTGAAGATGAGTTTCCAAGGGCTCCCAGACCATGGCTGAGAAAGGCTGGAGCTGGTTCATGGGCCACAGCAGAGTCTGCAGCCAAGACCGAGGTCTGTATGCCTGTCACCTGACACAAGGGTGGGTGAGCCTCTTCCCAGGTGCCTTGGCACGTGGGGCTGAATCCAACAGCTCCCTCAAAGGCACTTTTGTCTGTGGATGGATGCCAAACTGTTGTGGGGTCGGGGCCAGAGGGCACAAACAGAGATGTCTTACTCAGTCATGATGCTGACATCACTTCTCCACATTAAAATTTTGACAGTGGCTACTCCGGAGGAGGGAGGCAGGAGGCAGGAATGTGATTGGGGCAGAGGATGGGAGAGGGAGATGGGAAGGGACAGTTTTTGATATTTAGTGTATATACATTTATGTGATGTTTGGATTTTTCAACCTAACAAGCATTTATTTATCTCTATGAAATTTTATTAAAAGAAAGATCTTATAGAACTCCATGTATTGTCCCCAAATGGTGGTGCTTGGAAAAAGCTGATAGCTGTCTTACTGAAATCACGACCATTATACATTTCGAGTTCTGTCATAACAAATAGAATTTTAATTAATACTCCATTCTTCTCCCAATGTTTACTTTATCTAAGAAAACTAGAGTCCTCATTCCTGAGGTTAAAAAAAGAAAAACATAATGACGTATCACAGACTGGAAACAAACTGGTACATGTACCTTTTAAGAATCTTTTGTACAGCCATGCTACCAAATGGGTAACTACAGCTCCAGTAAGCCTTCATTTTCTCCCACAAAGAGGAATTGTTCAACACATCTCCAGTCTAACAGGAACTTCTCCCTATATATGCAGCCTTGCAAAATCTACTTTTTCAAAGTCCAGTAAATTTACCCACAAGATCTTCTCTTCTATACAATCAGAGGTAAAAATAAATAAATAACTTTGCTACTGAAAAAAATAAAACCATACTAAAAATACACAAAGTCCATAATGCATGTGATTCATTTACACTACAATCACAACTTCTGGAATAGTAAGAGAAAACTAAATCTCAATAAAATATTTAGCTTAAAAAATGACCCCTCTCTATTTTCAGAGACTTCATTATTAAGACTTTTAGTACCCAGGATAGCATTTTTAGATATTCTAAACTCTGGTTCTACTCTTCATTGTATTTGCTCAACTTTTGTCAATTCACTCTTCATTAGCACTTTTATCTGAAGATGAAAAGAGGAAGAGAAAGGCGAATCCAGTCAAACTTCCAACTTATTCTTATCTCTAATAAAAGATCTGAAAAGTAAATTTTAAACTATTAGCTAAAATAAGATTTGGATATCACTATATCTTATCATTGCATACAATTAAATGTAGATTAATAAAGTAGATTATGCTTTTATAAAAGATGGAATACCTTATAAATAAAGCAATTGCTATTACAACTTATTCGACCCAAAGACAGTAAGATCATATATTATATGTAAATATAATGAATATTCATGGCGGAGGACAAACACACGCACTCACTGTACAACCTGGTTGGGTGGAAAGGACTCAATAAAAGGCAAGGATCCGGGTTCTAGACCCAGACCACCAGTAGGTGGGCAATCAAAGGCAAGGTGATCTTAGGCAGGATCCTCCATTTCCTCCACTGTACAAGGTAGTGGGATAAATGTTTCTAAGGCTCCTTGAGACTCTGACACACTGTGAGTGGACACAACACACACACACACACACACACACACACACACTTCTGTTTGCAGGCAAAGCAGGTATTCACCAGTACACCCCAGTATGGCACGACTGAGACTGTTCAGAGCCCAACATCTGTTCCGGTTGGTCTGTCAATGCTGTACCGGTTAGTAAAGATTTTGAACTATCATTCCTGTTTATAGGCAGTTCCCAAATTACAAAATGGTAACATGTATCACCTAATGTTTGCGTTCTGCCCTCCACACATAGTGGGGATACCCCAAAAGTTACAACAGGCTCTCTCAACCTCTGGTTGTAACTTAGAGTACAGTCCCTTCCTTACAACCCTTTTCCCTTCAAAAAGAGTGTCTACATGTTTCCTGCTGTCTATTACTCAGCTCTCACCATTCATAACTTATTTGGCTTCATGTCAGGTAACTTCTCCCATATACAGTGAGACTATTTTAAGCTTTCTTCCTCTCCCCTCACCTATTCCCTTCTAAGCCTTGTCCAGTTTTCTCAAGAAAACCTCTTCATACCAATGAGAGCAAAGCAAAATCATAAGCACGACTATTAAACCCAGAATGATGGCAGTGATGCATCCAAGTAAGAACCAAATGGCTAACAAGGCTCCAGTTTCATCAGCTTCTGAGATGTGTAGACACAGGAATCCATTCAGAATTCACACATATCTCCATTTCATTCACTCACCCTCCACAATCACTGGCATTACAGAAGATAGAAAACTTCTTTAAAATTTGTGGTTTTAGTTTAATACATTGTTGTTTTCTAGTATTGTGAGCACTGTGATCACCCAAACACACAGTTAACACTCCGTACTCACGCTACACTGCATTACAGGACTTTTCCTACACTGCACTTACTGACGTGTCTGTTTCCTCTATGAGACCATCTGGTCTCCTTGACGGAGGATTCACCTCAAGACAATAGCCCTCCCTGTAACCAGACACTAAGCACTTAACAAATGCATGTTGAAATCACAATATTGCTTTCTTCTTTTGTCTTACAAGGGTATAATATTTGAACTACTTGGAGGAATTGGGCTTTCATAGACTAGTAAGCTTAGGGCTTTAATACCACATTTAGAACAATGTGTGGGGAAGAACCTATCAGTTCAAAAGAGACAATTTACAAGTAAACTTCTGAAACTTAATCTTTTTTTAAAAATTCGTACAATAAGGACTTTTGCAATCTTGTAGTCCAAGCCCATCATTTACAGATGAAAAACAATGTAAATTCATGAGGATTCAAGAGACTTGCCCAGAGTCAGTGACAGAGCCAGGCACACAGAGGACTGCCTTCATAGCCCATTGTTTTTTCCACAGTATCATGGAAATCACGTAAGTATGTGTGAGATGAATGTATGGTTTCTTCCAGTTTCCAGTTAAGAATTTTAAAGATTTAAGTTATTTTAGACATAATGTCAGAGTTTATTCTGTTGATCAACTATACCTATGTAACAGATGAATCCTAGCAAACATAATTCACTATTGGCTGAGGAATATGCTGACTTCCACATGTCTTCAGAGACAAATTACAAAGTTCACATTTAATAAAAAAAAACAGTTGAACATTCACTGCCAACAGAGTACAGTCTGGTTATACAATGCAAAGTCCTTTCTATGGATCCTAATTTAAGTGACAATCAACGTTTTGTTTTCATTACTTTATCTTTGTGTGTATATGCAGAAAGGACACTGTCTCAATAATCTATTGCATATATACTATTTAACACCAGCTCAAAAATGGGAAGTACAGATACAGTCAATCGTAAATGAATATACAAAGTATTTTATACCAAGCACCCATAATATGCCATAATTTTGAGAGAGAAAAGCTAAATTCACTATAGTAGGAGTTCCTTGAATATCTTGCAGACTCAAAAACTTGGCCAAACTATTGTTCAATGTACACACAGTTTGGGTCTCATGCTCAGATGTTGTTGAAACAGCAGACTTAAAAGAAATAATGTCAATGAATCCTACCAAGCACTATACATGACCTCTGGGGTAATTAGCAATCATTCAAAAGCAACAAGACTAAAATGTTCTATTCTTTATTACTGTCAGCTCTTATCTTGATCAGCATTTTAATAAAGATGGTTCGCTTCTAAGACAGTTTCATGAATCAGTCATAATTACATTCTGACATGCAGTGAATAGGAAAGCAAAACTAAATATCACTTCATCAACCTTGCCAACCTTTATGCAAGTATTAACTGTAAATAATTTTTACACGATCCTACAACAGAAAATCTGCATATTTCTTAGCTTTGTATGTACTTTACCCTAAATGAATTTCCCGTGACCTGTACCTGAAAAACACAATCAGCTGTAATTACCCAGTTTTGTGAGATGTTCAGGTGTTGCCTTTCAGAGTTCAAATCAACTTCAAGTACAAAAGGCTACTTTATTCTACAAATGGCACAATATGCAAAACGGGTTAAGTAGCCAGAAGCATCTCAGAGCACTGTGGCCTGAAAGAAGTCTACCCAGAATCAAAACGTCTCAACGAAAATACACTAAAGCAAAGCAAGGTGTACAGAAATAGATTCACAGATTACACACCAAGGAATGGATCACTGATGGCTACTGCAGGGAGCCTTATCATTAAAATATGTTAAATGAAGAATATTAATTAGAAGGGAATCTGAGCACTTAAGTATCTGAAGGGTAGATTATTTTTTTAAATGTAATTCCAAAATAGCTGTTGGACGAGGGTGAAAATCTATCAGGATATAAAACTTACATAGAGATACTATTCTGATATTGAGGACAATGTGCAGTATTTTAGCCCCCTCCCCATCCACAATTTATGTTAGAGTTTTGAAATAGCTAATTTCTCTTTTTCCTGAGGATGAAAATTAGAAAGTATTTTAGATAGTCAAAGTGAACAGAATTCAACCACCAGAATAAATTGACACTGCATTTTAGGTGATGTACTGTTTCCAGTCTTAGAAAATTTCAAAATAAACGCAATGCTTTCTCAATAATTTGTCTTCCCAGCAGTAGATACAAAATATCCACACAGAGCTAGGTTCCCAAGCCTATAGTCCATATTATTTCTCAAATGAGTAAAGTTTACAGCAAATCTACTGAGTTACATTTTTAACCAAACTGATTTCCATTTAAAACTTAACTACAGTGAAAGAGGAATATACCATTTTATTTTGTGTAATTTCAATTTGAAAAATAAGTTCTTTCAAAAACCAATCTCAAATCATGTATGTTTTCTTATACATTATAAAACAACCTTACTAGATTGTTACCAATCTGAGACAAAAAAGAAGACAGTAAGCACCTTTTTGATATAGGATTAAAAGCACAAAATGAGTAAGTCTTCTTTGTGATTATTTTTGTTTAACTTTTCTATTTAGCTTTCTTGATTATTATTCTTTTCTATTATTGGGGGTGCAAGCAAAGAAGGGAAAAGAAGTGTTGATTTAAGAAAACAGATTTCCCAGAAAGAAAAAAACCATGATTAAGATTTAAACAAAAGCTAAAGATGGCTTCCTCTGAGCACTGATGAGGTCTGCTACCTCATTACTAACAACTGAAAACTCGTGATGCATTTTGTTTCAAGGGAATCCAAAAGTCCTTGCTATAAAGCAGACGGCGGGTGCAGAGTCCATTCACTCTTTCTGTATCACAACCATTATGTAAGAAGCATAAAACACTGCCTTCATGCTGCCCAGTCACAATGACTCTTCCTACATCAAAGGATTTTCGCCACTAGGGTTTTTTCTTCAAAATTTATTCAAGCTAAGGGCAGAGAGACAACAATTCATACACGCTAATTACGTCTAATTATCTATTCCCTTTTCTGACCAGCTTCGGCCAGTGTTATTTGCTATCGGGATTTCTCACAACCTCCCTCTGCCCTGTCCATCCAGCCCCACAGTGAAGGCTTTGAAGAAAACAGTTGTGGCTTTTTAGAGTTTTCTCAATATAAAGTTCAAGCAAATTAAATAATTATTCTGTTAGTTTTGACACATTTATGCGTTAAATATGAGAACCTCTTGGTTAATTTGGCAAATTCCTCTCATCTCTTTATAGCTGGGATCAGAGTAACACCCTCTCTCATGGGAGCTTCTCCCCGTGTTTTCCTTTCATGATCTAAATGAAATGTTTATTGGATTAAAGTTCTGCTCTGCAGACCTCCATGGTGGCCCATGACAAAGAGCTTAAAAGTTCTATTAATTGCCTTGAGTTTTCAGGGAGGGGAAAGGGAGAACTTTATTTCACATTACATCACTAGCCAAGAAAACTGCCACATGTAATTAAACTAATTTATCTCATGAGCCAAAGAAACAACAAATTCATATGTAAGATGTACTTCCTTTAAATCATTTTTGTTCACCAAAGAACTGTTTTCTTGTAATTTAACCAAAAATAACTATTATTCTAACAGAAGAGAATTTGAGACCTAAACAGTACCTTTTTACATATAAGCAATGGCTTGCTGTATTCCAATTTGATACAAATATGTATGTCTTATATATAATTATACAAATACAAATATGTAACATGTATTTCATGGGAAATCTTAATTTTCATTTTATATGAGACAATTACAAAAAATATCATTTTAAAAAGCATACTCCCAAAATTATTTTTCCATAAGTAGGCCCTGACTGATAAGGTCTACATTCTGGCATGAAAATGGACAAGAATTACATTTTAAATCCACATCACAACAATTTTTTTTTATAATTTATTTTGGTATCATTAATCTACAAGTACATGTGCAATATTATGGTTATTAAACTACCCCCTTCATCAGGTCACAACAATTTTTGTTCTATATATTTATTACTTTCAAGGACACAACACAAAAACAACATTATCATGAAGCTGAATGGCCTATTACTATAGCCAATTTTCTTAAATATATTTTCTCAAAAATATGTGAAATAGGTTAGTTTATGAATATATCTTAGGTAGATCACCTTGTTTAGCCTAAAATTTGGTGATTATAGGATGTTTTCCAAGTCAATTAGTCACTTTTGTATCTTAGAATATTAACAGTAAAATTCAAACGAACACTTCAGTTGGTTTGCGGGGGGGAAAGCCACAGCTCTTTCCAGTGCAGGAGTGCAGTCTACTACTCCTGTTCTGTCTTCTGCTTCTTTCAATCTTAAGTATTAAAAAGCCAATTTATAAGTAAAGACATTATCACGCCAACAAAGGGTTAATCCCTGGAGGCTGAGTCAGGTGACAGCACAACAGAGGTCAGTCAGTGGGGCTGACACTGACCTCAAAAGCTGATTCTAATTATCTAGCCCTGTGAAAGCTCTAGTATTGAAAGTCCTAGTGAAAAAACTGACAAATCAGTTTCACCGATTAAATGAAAATTGTGGCAGGGAAAAAAATGACAAATAGATACTTAGCAAGTCTATAAATTCTAATGCAGGTGGCTAGACAAAATCTGAAAATTGATGCACTTTATCTATGGGTTATAAACAATGTTCCTGAAGTTCATAACTAGAAATCACACCATGGGAATATTCTCAGAGTTCACAATAGGTGTAAGATTCCTTGGAAAAAATTCCTCAGGAAACAAAAACACAAAGGCTAATACATACCTTAATCTTTTTAAATTTTAGATAAAGGATACATAACAGCTTAAAAACATTAACAACCAAGTAGAAGAAATGAAGTCCTTACCTGAACATTAAACAAATACTATAAAAATAGCAGTAAGAAAACTATTACAAGTTTGGATTATAAAATATTTTTATGTGTTGCATATTTAAACCCAGCAAATGTTAAGCTAACTAAGATGATGACACTCTTGAAATGGACAATCCTCTATCGGGAAAAGGTAAATTCATATTTGTAAGAGTTAACCCAGCATCTTATTTTTCTCTAATTTTATCATTAACTGGCATTCACGGAAGAGAAAAATTATACTGTAGAATGCCTGGTTGGTTATTTTTGACCAGCTCACAGTCAGTCAGTAGTCTATTAATCATCTAACTCGCTTAATTTTAAATAGAAATAAAAACTTAAGAAGATAGTTTGTTAAAATGTTAGTGTGAATGAGAGTTACAGTGCTAAATTTCTGCCTTTACACTGCCAAGATAGTAGAATCTATCCCTGTGTAGCAAAAACATACAAGATTGAACAAGAACTTTTCCTGGTGGGGGGAATTAGTTTAGATGTGTTCATACTGTTAAACTGGTTAAGAAAATCATAAAAAGAAAGTTAATGAAATTCAAATGGAGAATTTTTTTTTTAACTCTAAATATCATGAGTTTTATTTCTCTTTCAGGGCTTATTACGGAATGAATCAAACACAATGGTTTATGGAAGTGATGGAGAGCAGATTTTTGCCCAGCCCAAAGGAGCGGGATTGGGGTGCTGACCTGATGAGAAGGGTGCTGCTTGTCAGGCGAGTTGCTCATCCAGAAGGCCAGTCATAGCAGTCTAGTCTAAATCGACCCAAGAAACTATTCTTCTGACCAAACTATCAATTGGTCTTCTTTTCCTTTCAACCACAATAGTTTTAAATGTTTACAGTGCGATGAGACTGTGTTCAATGTACATTTGATGAATGTATATTTAAGACATGTTACTCTTTTAAAATGAGAACCTTCCTACACTGTTGGTGGGAATCTAAATTGGTGCAACTGTTGTGGAAAGCAATACGGAGGTTCCTCAAAAACTAAAAATAGAAATACCATTTGACCCAGTAATTCCACTCCTAGGAATTTATCCACAAAAAACAAAGTCCCTGATTTGAAAAGACGTTTTGCAGCACTATGCTTATCGTTGCATTATTTGCAATAGCCAAGATAAGGAAACAACCTAAGTGTCCATCAGCAGATGACTGGATAAAGAAGATGTGGTACATATACACAATGGAATACTATTCAGCCATCAAAAGAAAAGAAATCCTCCTATTTGCAACAACATGGATGGATCGAGAGGGTATTATGCTCAGTGAAATAAGCCAAGTGGAGAAAGACAAGCACCAAATGATCTCACTTATTTGTGGAGTATAAAAACAAAGCAAAAAAGAAGAAACAAAATAGCAGCAGACTCACAGGCAACAAGAAGGGACTAGTGGTTTACTCTCGGGGAGGGGTTGGGGTAGGTGGGGGGGAGGGGAAGGGGATAAAGGGGAACAATAATTCACAATCACAATATAAACTGGTCACAGGGACGGCAGAACAGCATGGAGAATACAGCTAATAATTCTGTAACATCTTACTATGTTGATAAACAGTGACAGCACTAGAGGCCGTGAGGACTTAATAATGCGGGTAACTGTTGAGCCACAGTCTTGTATAACTGAAGTGAACACAAGATTGTATATCAATGATACTTTAACAAAAAAAAAATATGAAAAGGCAATTTACCCACAAGTTTATAATTGAAAATAAGCATGTATAAACATGCTGAACATTAAAAAAAAAAGACATGCTAATCTTTTTAAATGTATAAAATTGAAGGTATTTCTAAGGAAGTTAATCGCAACAAAGCTAATATTTCTCAAGTTACCAAATTCAAATTGATACTGAGCTACCCTCTTATCTTTGGTTCACCAAGGTTCTTCCATCTATCAACCATTTATCCAACAAGCTCTTAAAACACCACTTTCCAAGAAAGTGAGTGAATCTGTGCTGACACACGATTTCCATCACATAAAACAAGTCACAGTTTATAGGGAAAAAGTGCTAATTACATATTATTTTTCTTAAGAGTTGTTTGTCTCTCTGTCCTTTGTATATTATATAGATGAGGGGTAAGAAAACCCTTTCTGTCAAAGGCAGAGGGCAAATACTTGAGGCTCTGAAGGCGCTAAGCCTGCTGCAGCGACCCAACGCTGCCACTGCAGTGTGAAAAGAGCCACAGACAATAGTTAAATGAATAGGCATCAAGTTTTCCAATAAAACTTTACAGAAACGGAAGGCAGGACAGATTTAGCCACTGGCTATGGTTTATCAATCCCTGGTATAGATTATCACAGTCTACTTTAAAATACTGCAGCGCAGAGAATAAGACAGATGCATTTAATTTTATAGAACAGTGCTACATAGACACCAACAAATGCTTTCACAATTATGTTTACTTACTTTAGGAGAATTACTTAAGTCTTATTAAAATCACTGGAAAGATTCTTAAGAATAAATCAGCAAAATCAGGACATTAAGCCATATGGTCAGCAAGGAGTTTCAAGTTCGAAGCAAGCACAATAATCATAATATCAACTATTTTTTTATATAAATAAGGGAATGTTAGCTACCAATATGTTGTTGTTTTTTTAATTTACAGTAGTCTTCCCTTACCTGTGAGGCATATGTTCCAAGACCCCGAGTGGATGCCTGAAACAGCAGATAGTACCAAACCCTTTATCTACCAAGCTTTTCCTGTAAAAACTTCCTTAGGACGAAGCTTATTTTATAAATTAGGCACAGTAAGAGATTAACAATAGCTGGTAATAAAATAGGACAGTTGTAACAATACACTGTAATAAAAGTTACATGAATGTGGTCTCCCCCTCTCAAAATACCTTACTGTGCTGTCCTCACCCCTCTTGTGATGATGTGGGTGATAAAATGCCCTGTGATGAGATGCAGTGAGGGGATGACATAGGTGCTGTGACCGAGAGAAAGGCCACTACCGACCTGCCACTAAGTCAGAAGGAGCATCGCAGTTGCTGGGGTAACTGCCACTGTGAACAGCGAAACCATGGGCAAGGGACCAACCACTGTACATGCATTACAGATATATAAATCTGACTTTAAAATAATTTCAAAGCCCCAAGCGAACACAAGACTAGTGATAGTTATCATTTTATGAAAATTTCAATGAACTAATTACTAATCACAAAATTTTTAATCTAGAATTCTCATGCTTCTGTGTCTTTACCACGTACTTTCTCCTCAATGCTGAATGTCCTTTCCCACCTTGCCTGGGACTTTTGTCTTTAAAGTCTTAATTTAAGCATTATTTGCCCTTTGGAAATACTCCTGACATATGCTATCTCCTCCACTCAAACTACTCCTGTGGCCACAGCCTCTTTTCTATACCCTTTAGCAATCTGTACTTAACTCAATTACAGAAGTTTACACATGACATGAAAAAAAATTTATTGTCTGACTTACAGATTAGCATAAGACAACATTTAATCAGATTCAAGGACCACCATCAAAGTGTTCCTACCATAATATCTCCATTTACGAGTTAATTTTGACTGTTGGTATATCTTAAAGTGGTTTGTTCAGGAAGCTTCATAAGGACTATAATTTCTAAATTACCATAAATCCAAAAATACCTATCTGTGAGCTTAGACTTTCATGACAGCCTAGCTGACAGAGAACACACCTTTTTTCTTAACTTTAATATAGTAAAAACTATTATATTCTATTTTAGTATCTACTTGTGGCAGACAAATCTCAGTCCAGCTAATTTTTTCTCATTGATTTTTCTTCTATGTAATTGTAGGATTCTTTCTTTAAAGTTGGTTATGCACTAGAAAACTGTATAATTCTTCTATCTTATCTTTGTGTTCTCTTTTTTAGAAATCTGAATTATGTGAATGATCCCTGTGGTCTGCTCTCCATTATTTAGCATCTTCTTATAATAGTTTTTATCTCTGATTATACTAATTTCATCTTGTGTGATTATTTTCCTAAGTCTGATCTCTTCATCACTGATTTTATGTTCAGCAGTATTGATCCTTTAACTTGCTTTTTCAAAGACGCTTTTCACTTTTTTAACTCTCCCGGGTCCCTTTTCATCTGATCTCATAGTTAATCTCTGATCTCTTTTTCATCTGCACCATAACCTCCTTCTTTTTTGATACAGAAAAGTTTTATCTGAAAAAGTCTCCCATTTCCTGAGGTAGTTCTTCTTCCAAAGTATATTTTTCATATGTTTTTACTTGTTAGTTCATGTTCACCTCTGGAACCCTTGTGCATTGCTGGTAGGAATATAAACAGGGCAGCTGCTGTGGAAAAAAGTATGGCAGGTCCTCAGAAAATTAAACATAGAATTACCATGTGATCCAGCAATTCCACTTCTGGGTATATGCAAAGAAGAACTGAAAGCAGGGACTCAGGTATTTGTGCACGAATGTTCAGGGCGGCATTATTCACAGTGGCAAGAAGACAGAAGAGACCCAGATGCCCGTCAACAGGTGAATGGATAACAAAATTGTCATGCACGTGCAATGGAACATTATGCAGCCTTAAACAGGAATGGATCTCTGACACATGAGGTAGCATGATGAATGTTGAAGACATTATGCTAAATGAAATAAGCCAGCCACAAAAGGACAAATATCATGTGATTCCACTTACATAAGGTACCTAGAAATGGATGGCAAATTCATAGAGAGAGAATTTGGGTGGTTACCAGGATTTGAGACAGAGGGAGAATGGGGAATTATTACTTACTTCCCAAAGTTTCAGTTTGGGAAGAAGAAAAAGTTGTGGAGGTTTTTGAACCTGATAGTAAAAATATTAAATATCACACTTCCTGGATGCATCTATTTACAACCCTAAACACCTTCAGAAAGAAGGTTGAAATGAGATTTTTAAAAAAAAGTCTCAATAAATTAGGAAAAGAACAGCAAAATAAACTCAAAGAAAGTAGAAGAGCTTAAAAGGCAGTGGAAATTATGTGTAAGGGTTCTGGATTTTTTTGTTTTGTTTTGTTTTGCTTTGTTTCAAGGAGTCACTCTAGGAAGCCTTCCTAGGGGAAATGTGTATAAGCGTTTTCTATATCCTTTCCAGTCCTATGACTTTTTGCTTTCTTTTTTCATAAACTGTGGTAAAATATACCACATAAAATATACAAAGCATAAATTTTATAACATTTTAGCCATTTTTTTGGTGTACACATCAATGGCATTAAGTACATTCACAATGTTATGCAACCATCACCAGGACCTGTTTCCAGAACTTTCTCATCAGTCCAAACAGAGACTCTGTGCCCAGGAAACAGTAACTACCTACTTCCTTTTCCTCCCAGTCCCCGATAATCTCTATCTCCTTTTCTGCCTCTGCATTTGCCTTTTCTAGGTACCTCATAAAAGTGGCATCTTACATGTGTCCTTTTGTGCCTGGTTTCTCTATAATGTTGCATATGTCTGAATCTCATTCTTTTATGACAGAACAATATTTCCTTGTATGGATAAAACATTTTGTTTTTTAATAGCACACTAGTCTTCCTCATCATTCCTGTCTTATAAAATATCAGTTTACTAAGAGCTTATATAAGTTTTTGCTATTTTACAATACTTCCAGCAACAAATCACAGTTCTTGTCATGAATTACAAGCCTGTTATCACTTAGTTCGCAGGGCAGAACATAGAGGAAAAAATGGATTTTACACTGTCCTTTTTCCCCAAATAAATTTCTATCTTGTTTATAATCCCCTTATTAAACTGAGATTCTCTATTTGTTCTAAAGATTGACTTCTGCTATACATTCCTCTCATCTGGGCCAAAATGAAAGAGTGACACTAGCATAGGTGAATAGGCAAAATATCATTTAATGTGAAACAACCTTTCCTTATAAGGCAAATTTCATATGCCCACCAAAAAAAGCTTCAGGGAAACCAGCTTCAGTGTACATTTTATCAAGCTGACTTTGTTACATGAGAAAAGTCTTTTGAATAAATGAGACATTTTACATCTTTTCTTATCCAATCTGGTATTTAGTTTCCTGGGAATTTCAGTTCATATTCATTTCAAACTGTGTATTATTAATCTCTGTTCTTGTTTGATTTCAAATTTGAGTTATTCATCTCTTTAATGTCCTTCCTTTAAAAAAAATAGATAATGATGGGAAAAGGAAAGGAAATCAAATTCAACCTAGTCAATTTAGCTGCCCATTAATAATGCTATTATATGTTGAAGTATGACAAATTACTGGCCATAAAATATGGTTGGGTAAAAAAAAAGTACAGCTACAAAGTTCTCCGAGGACATTTTAACTTGTTTTATTCTGTGAGCCTTCTCTGTTTTTTTAATGCTACATGATGATACTATTTTTAGCACCTATTTTTCTTAGCTTCCCTGTTTATATTTTGGTCTCTACCATATACCACATTACTTTGGATTCCTGGAATGGAGAAATCATCACAAACCTACCTTCTCCCCAAATGCAAAACATGAATGTAAAGGGGAAAAAATTACTAATAGCATAAATCTTCAAAAAGTACTTTGTCCTGCATCTATAAATATCTCAGAGAAATTAAAATCCTCTGGGAACAACCTAAAATTGGGCAAAGAAACAGATGTTTGAATTCTCCTAAGTATAACACAGGGAATAAAATTTGGCACCATCAACTATTTCAAAAAGACTGTCTGACTATAGTTTTAGAATATTTGAAGATAAAATGTTTTTACTCCTCCTTATGGGTAACAAGTTTTCAGGTTTTAGGTTAAAAATCACATGCACACACAACGCTATCCTTTCTCCCTTATGTTGCTGTGGACTGGGCAAAATATGTACCTAAGAACTGTGGGAATTATATTTTGATACATAGGCTTCTTTTGGTACTTGTTACATTTTGCTTTGTGTTATAGGGATTTGTGTACATATTATATGCCCAGCTAGATTACAAATGACTTGCAGACAAGAAACATGGCCTTTTTCATGATTATACTAGCAATATGCCTAATTAGCACTTTTTGCACATAGTAGGTGCTCAATAAATATTGATAGAATGCAGAATTATTAAATAATCATGTAAGAAATTATTTAAAATTAACAGTGAAAAAGGAGGTTATTTTACTCCTAATCATACTGTAATGAAGACTATTTCAAACTCCACACAGCGATGATACACACAAATGTTTAAACTATTTATGTGCCTCAACTTGACATAATTTCATGATAACTTGATGGCAATCACATTTAAATATATTAGAATATTTTTGTAATAATGCTACTCTAGAATAGCAATTTTAATAGCTGGGAAAACATGTTAAAGGCTATTAACCTGAAGGAAACAGGAAACATTAAACATTTTTTTCAGAAATCAATGTATAAGTTTAAACATCCCACTATAATATTCATGAGCAAACCTCAAATAAAATTTATAAAATGCAAACTATCAAATGTTTCAGACAACGATTTAGACTATGTTTTATAATTTTTCCTGTGTACACATTGATAAATACTGTATAAAAAAGATTATTTTCTCCTTTAGTGTCTTTGACTATTACTGTCTTATATCAACATGAATTGTGCTCGAATGCAAGACCATGGCAATCCTATAAAACCCCTTGATTATCAATCAGTATGATATTAGTCATGATATTAGTCAGTGAACCCAATTTCCTTACCTTCAGGACAGCTATGAATGGTACAAAGTTAGCTCTTTGGAGTCCATTTTTATAGAGATCTGAAAAAAAAGTCTGTTATTAGCTTTTTTACTTAGCCTAAATCATGTTAGCTTATATTTTAGCCTGGTAAATTAAGTTTTCCACTGATAAAAAAGATAAAAGAAGTTACCAAAGGGAAAGGGACCAGGGAAGATGGGTGGGAAGGGAGAGATAAGGGGGAAAAAGGGCTATTACAATTAGCACACATAATGTAGCAGGGGTGCGGGTAGGGTGGGGGGATAGGGGGAAGGCAGTATAACACAGAGAAGACAAATAGTGATTCTATAACATCCTACTACGCTGATGGACAGTGAATGCAATGGGGTATGTGGTGGAGACTTGATAATAGGGGGAGTCTAGTAACCATAATGTTGCTCATGTAATTGTATATTAATAATAGCAAAAAAAAATACTTGTTATTTAAGAAATCAGTTTCCATAAGACAACATATGCATTTATTAACATTAGATGATATCGAGTAGTGAGCTTTATAGCTGTCATAATTTCAAAGTGGTCATGAATATAAAAGATATTTCAAGATAAATACAACAACTATATTGTGATATAAAAATATCTGATGCCTATGGTGATATAAAGACACAGGTACTGCTAACATTAATACTTCTGTAGTTTGTTGCCTATACACAATTTAAATAAAATGCTCAATTTCAGTTAAAAAAAAAGATAAAAGAGTAAAATAGAAGAAACATAACCACATTTAATTTCTATTCTGTTTCTATACAAAATTCATTATATTCTTTATAAGAGAAAAAACTAACAGAGAACTAAGAACAAAAGGCATTCGATCAAATTAGTTTTAAATGTAATAAAAAGCAATAAAATTTGGAAGACATCACAAATGATGTCAAAACTCAACATACGAAGATGATACATTTAAGATAATATCTGAATATATACGATTCTACTAGGAAAGGAATTATACTCTCCTTTTCTCAATCCATAATAAAGTCCTAATACAGAATTAAAAATGTGTAAGATTAGCTTTTTAAAGTAACACATCAATAGACAGAACTAGGCATGTATTTGTATCAAGGTTATACATTTGACATTAGGCCACTTATTTTAAAAGCAATAACCTAAGAATTAAAACTCTATTCTTTTTTTTAGATTCAATGTGATTTTATCATTCAAAATATACTCAGAGAGCAACTATTTAAAAATATCTGCATGGTAGGTACACTAAGGAATATAAATTTTAATAAGTTGTGTTCAACTTCACAGGCTTACTAACTAGTACAAGAGGTAATTCTATTTTGAGGGTTCAGAATTGCTAATTAAATTGTTTGAATCTTCCTCATTCTTACTGATTTTTTTTTTTTACAATTTATTTTGGTATCACTAACCTACAGTTACATGTGCAATATTATGGTGATTAAACTACCCCCTTCATCAGGTCCCCCCCACCAACCCCATTACCGTCACTGTCCATCAGCGTAGTGAGATGATATAGAGTCACTACTGGTCTTCTCTGAGTTGTACAGCCCTCCCCGTGCCCCCACTACCTTACGTCTGCTAATCGTAATACCCCTTTTACCCTCTTATCCCTCCCTTCCCACCCTTCTTCCCCAGTCCCTTTCCCTTTGGTAACTATTAGTCCGTTCTTGGTTTCTGTAAGTCTGCTGCTGTTTTGTTCCTTCAGTAAAACTCTATTCTTAATAGGTTATAAATGTAGTGAAGTTATATATCATGACCAGTTAGTATTTATCACCTCAGAAAGGTGTTTATGTATGTGTGTCATAGTGTATGCATGTTCACACATATAAACACACATACTGTCCAGAGCAAACAAGTGGGAAGGTACAACAAATTTTAAGTTTTACATATTTTTCCTTAAAAATAGAGACTTGGAATATTTTTTCAAGACATCAAAAATTTTATTGCATATAAAACATTTCTTTAAAAATTCAAAGCTATAGTAATGAGATTTAAAAAATAAAAAAGTATAAAAATGGAAACAGCAAAAAATTTTCTCAATAATAAAAGCCACAAATTAGATTATGTATCTCAAGTTTTCTTAAGTATTGCATTATGTGATCCTTTGTATATCTCCTTGTTCAGAGAAAATTTGATAACTAAGATAGATTTGAACTGTCACACTTACTTATGAAAATAAAATATGGTCATTAGGAAACATTTATTCTCTTTAGAAATATATTCATCATAATATCATTATAGTGAAGAAAGTATTTGCATAAGCTCTTTGGTTAATTAAGGACTAGAGGCTTTAATTCAGTTACATTTAAAAGTTTTATTTAGGGATATTATAAAAAGTAAGATACTGCTAGCCAGGCTGTTAGGATTTCAAAATTCACAATGAGATCTTTTCTTTCCTATAATCAATACCTCAAATGAATAAAATGAGTAAAATGCAGGAAACGAGTTTAAAGCTAGGTATTTTCATAATCTTACCTAATTACCAAGTTGGGGAAGGTACATGAAAACATTGCTGTATAATAAGAGTTGAGAGCCATGATTGCCAGTAAGTGGTAAAAATCTAAAATAAAATAATTTAAAAAATATACTCAATGTTTATAGGGGCCTTATTTATAATAGCTACATACTGCAGTTTTTACTTGTAATAGCCAAAAACTGCAAGCAAGCCCAAAGCCCGTCACCATGGGGGTGGACAGACTGTGGCACATCTGTACAATGACATACTACTCAGCAATGAAAAGGATTAAGCTGTTTATACATGCAAAGAAATGGATGAATCTCAAAATAATTATACAAAGTAAAAGAGACCAGACCAAAAAAGGGGGAGGGAAGTACATATTGTGATTTCATTTATATAAAACTTGAAAAAGCAACTAATCTCTAGTAACAGAAAGCAAATCAGTGCTTGTCTGAGGAAACAAAGTGGGGGCAGGGGCAGGACAGATGAAAAAGAGGGACGAGGTGTTTTAGATATGAGGGAAATGTTCATTATACTGATTGTGGTGGTGATTTCACAAAAGTATACATGCCCATTTTTTTAAATATTACCCTTTAAATATGTGCCATTTATCATATCAATTATGCCTCAATAAGTTCTTTTAAAATTACTGGGAGAAAAACATACAGTATCAGTAAATATCAAAGAACACAAAGTTATAGGATTAAAACTATAGTAAGTTAAAGGCAATGAGAGATACAAAGGCCCAATTGTAATATTTTTTATTAAATGATTTCTATTCACCAAGCAAAGTCAAAGATAACAATACCTTTAGGTCTTCAAGATTTAATTTATGAAGGGTTAACTTTAAAAAAAAATCAGTCTTTACAGAGATCTATAACTTAAACTTTATGCTCTGAGAATTATTTTCTAAACAAAATTGCAAACAATTCATTTGCCTTGGAAACCTTTAGGTTTTTATAGGACACTTAAGTGAAAAAGGACTGCTCTCGTTAAATTGAAGAGTTATTTGCAATTCAAATGTTATGCTAATTATCAATGCAATAGATCCATCTCCTGAAATGTTATTCAGCTACCAAAAATTTTAATATTAGTTGCCTAATATTATTTTCTTAGACCTACAGGCTTTATAATACATTTATATCAACATTTGTCATTATTTACTAAATACTATTTAAAAATTCAGCAGAAGTTCTTGCCCATGATTTTTAATGATCTCTACATAAAGCTAAATGAGCACTTGGCCATATAAGATGGAGTACTGGAATCATGGGACATTCATTTCTTGAGAATGGTATAAGGACCTCTACATTCTCCACAGTGAATGACTATCATAATACTTACAGATGAAATACATGCAAAGAGGATTTTTAAAGTAATTATAAGGATCTAAATACTTTGGAGATGCACATAGATAAGCATATCTTTTCCTTAAAAATCCAAGTGTCACAACCAACAGGGTGAATGATGCTTGTTTGTGTAAATACATATCAGTTTAGAGTAAGAACAACTTCTAAGAAAGGTAATTAAAAGGAGTTTTCCATAAATTAGCACAAATAATGACACGGCTTTATGGAACCAATTTCACTTGCCTGAATTCCGGTAGTTTCTTCATTCACTTCACTCACTCAGACTCTGAAAGTCTGTCCTTGAAGTCTGAAGACCTTACTACCAGATGAGGTGTTGGTGTGAGTGAATAGAATTCTTGGACTAACTTCTTTAGAGTTCATTTAAGTTCACTGTGGGTCTTGTACTGATTTCTACAAAATCATATGCATGAATCAGTGCAGGCCTTAGCATCTCCCTCCATGAATTCCCTTTTGCAGCAATACCACACTTATTTCCTACAACATCAACTACAAAATTATCTGGACCTTGCTGTCAAAGATCTTTTTTAATGGATTCCTTAATGCTGAAAGCATTCTTCTTGCTGGTATCATAAATGACTAGAGCTGAAGTTAACTATAGCAGTATAGTGGTGGTAAGGCAGAAAGTCATTCTTGTGCAGCTGTATCCCAGACTAGGAATTGATGTAGCTCACTTTGGTACTAGATGCCCTGTTGTAGAAATGATCTTAAGCTCAAAACTATTTTCCACACACCACCATACAATACTTGATTTACCTACAACCATAATCTCTAGCAGACAAACTCCAGCACAATGGCCTAGGAGTCGGGGGTGCAGAACCACTGCTCCCATGAACTGAGAGAGGAGAGGCTGAGTCCAGCACAAGCATCCTCTGGTGGGGCCGCAGGGATCGGCAGGGCCTGCCTCAGTCAATTTAGTCTGATATTAATAAGCCCATCATATCATTACTCTTTGTATGGTTTATCTTTTGCATCTACTAACTTTCAATCTACCTGAATTTTAAATTATACTTCTTGATATTTTAATCCATTCTAATACTCTTTTAATTGCAGTGTTTAGCTCATTAACATTTAATACTTAGCTCTATGATTTTTCATTTTTTCCTCCTTGTTTTCTTCTACCTCTGTTCCTCTTTTCATGATTTTTTTGGATTTGAATATACTCTTTAATTCCTTTTTGTCTATTGGCCTTTATTTTATTTTTGTTGTTATTCTAGGGGTTACAATATATATCCTTAACTTCTCACACTCTATTTAGAATGAATATCATACCACTTACAAAAGAATGGAGAAACCTTACATCCATATAAGTCCATCTAAACTCCCCCCTTTATGCTATAGGTGTCATATGCAACAAATCTACATACACTACAAACTTTATAAAACAATGGCAGGGGAAGAAAAGAGCATAAAAATTCTCAATCATAAGATAAGTGGATCACAGGGATGGTGGTACAGCATGGAGAATATAGCCAATGATTCTGTAACATCTTCCTATGTTGACAGATAGTAACTGCAATATGGACAGTGAGGATTTAATAATATGGGTAACTGCTGAATGACTGTTGTATATTTGAAACCAATATAAGATTGTATATCAATGATACTTTAATCAAAAAAAGACATAAAACAATCATTTCTATTTTTAAGAAATTAAGAAGAAAAACTAGTTATTCATATTTACTCCAATTATTTACCATTACTGATGCTTACACCTTCTTGAGGACACAAGTGACCATCTGTTATCATTTCCTTTCTACCTGAAGAACTACTTTAAGAATATTTTGTAGTATAGGTTCCATAGTGATATTCTTTGTTTTCTTTGATATCAGAATATCTTTATCTTTATTCTTGAAGGGAATTTTTGTTGCATATATAATTCTAGGTTGACACTTTTCCAGCACTTTAAAGATAGTTTCCACAGTCTCTGGCCTCCACTGTTTCTTAAAAAGTCATCAAAAGCTAATCACTCTTCCCTGTATTTAATATGTCATTTTTTTCTGTGTGCTTTCTAGAATTTCTCTGTACCTTTGGATGTTAGCAGTTTGACTACAGTCTGCCTAAGCAGTGATTTCTTGTATTTATTCTGCTTGAATTTTACTGAGCTTCTTGAATCTGTAAATGTATGTCTTACCCCAGATTGAGAAAATTTCAGTTATTATTTCTTCAAAACTTTTTCAGCCCTTATTCTCTCTCCTTGCCTTTTGGGATTCCAATTAAAAATATGTTAGAAAGCTTGTTATGGTTCTACAGATTCTTAAGGTTCTCTTCTATTATTTTTCTCTCTGTTCTTCACATTGGATAATTTCAAGTTCTCTGGTTCTTTGTTCTGTTGTCTCCATTCTGCTTTAAGCTCATCAACTGAATTTGTATTTAAGATACTGTCTTTTTTAAGTTCTAAAATTTAAATTTGGTATTTTTGTGGTTTGTTTCTCTGCCAAGATTTCCTATATTTTCATTCATTATGAACATATTTTCTTTACCTCAATTATAATTATAATTGTTACTTTAAAGTTCTTGCCTGCTAATTCCAATACCTGAGTCATATTGTGGTTGGTCTCTGCTGATTGGTTTTTTTCTTGAAGATGGGTCCTAGTTTCCTCATTTTTCACTTTGGGGATTGTACCCTGGACATTGTGGGTCCTGTTTCATTTTCTAGAGATTGTTGATATTTTTGTTTTAGCAGGAAGTTACCTTGGTTGGACTCAAACAACAAACTGAAATCTCAATTCAGTTCCCTATTCTTAGTTAGGAGGCTTACAGTCCCCAGTACAAACACATGGCTCAGAGATCAGTCAGAGATTTGGGCAGGATTTGTACAAGGAACTTGGGGCTACATCAATCTAGTTCTCTTTGGGATTCACTCCTCATTTGCCAGCAGTAAGCTTGCCCCAAATTCTGCCCTGGTTCTTCAGGCCAGAAAGACTGTGAGTTTTCTGCCTGAATTTCAGTCGCTCAGTGCAGCATTTACACCTTCCCTAAACCTGAGAGCTGTTAAGAAAAACAAAAACAAAAAAACAGGAAATTCCATTTTGGGTCCTCTTTCAAGTTTTGTCTCCCCTGTAGAATCTGCCTGACATGTTTCACTCTCCAGGACATTCCAATAGTTGCTTATGTATTTTGTTCAGAATTTGTTACTGCTGTCTGCAAGAAGGTCATTCCCATTTGCCTAAAAGCTTACTCAGCCATATCAGCAGTTTTATTTTTTAATAGAGGTATATAACCCATTTATCTTCCCTGTCATTGACATGCCTGATCTTGTCTCATGCTTTTATTCATAATTCTTGTTGTTTCTTCTGCTGTCTAGCTCTTGCTCTAAGAAATATTTTTTCTTTGATCTTTAGTCTTTTCATGTAATTTGAAAAGTAGAAGGCATGCTTCGATTCTAAAGTACTTGATTGTGTATTGCCCTTGTAACCAGCAGCACCACCCGTGATGATGCAGATCACTTGGGATGTGCGGACTCTCGTGCCAAACCTTCAAAGTGTATAAGCAAGCAGTGACTGCGAATATTCACTCACACTCAATCCATTGTTACAGTCACGCTTCTTATTTAAAACATCTGTTTTTCATAAATTCCAATTAAGACCTCTTTCCTCCAGGAGACTTACATACTTCTTTCCATCATTTCATTCTCTTTATTCTATTTCCACTAGCAGAACTTCTTAAATAGTTTTCCTATACCACTAATTTCATTTGCTGTAGTTTCAATTCTACAGTTCAGTGCTTCTAATGCTGATTTTAGTTTATTTAAATCAATTAATTTAATCTTTCATTTCATTTAGCTTTTTTTTATTTCATCTGATTTCTTAGTTAAAAAGGTTTTCAACTCAATCTGTTGTTTTCTCTCAGCTTAGATCTTCTATACCACAGAGTCCATGTTGTCCTGATTTTTACAGAATACAGAAGTTTTCTAATGCTTATTTATTATTTACTTCTCTTTCCTACTCACTGTTCCCATATTAGAGTATTTTCTGTTATATAACCTTGAAAAAGGAGTGATATGGATATCTTGGAGAACCCCTGTAATCAAGACACATGGCTTTCCCTCAGTTCCCCCGCTACCTTCCTAGCTGTTCTTATAATCTTCGTATACTCTAGTTCAATGTTAAAAAGAAAGAGTTGGCTTCCTTGCCTTATTCATACTTATAGTAAAGTAGCATGGAGTCCCCACTAAGTATAATTCTGACTTTTGAGCTGAAATACACATATTTGGTATCATATTAAGAAACTATCCATCTATTTATATCTTCTGGAGTTATTCTATCAAGAAAGGTGCTGAATTTTGCCAAATACTCTTACAGCTTTTAAGGTGGACACCATTGGATTTTTTCTTCTTAGAGGTATTAATGTGATAAATTACATTTGTTTGTGTGTGTACCCATAACTATCAGCCAGCTTTCTAATTACATCCAGTCTTTTATTTACTACGGATGTGTTGGCTTGAGGACTGATTACATAAATGTTGCCTGACAATCTAGGTAATACAGGATTATTCCTGGTCATTCTAATGCTATCTGGAACATTTTCATTATAAAAAATATTAAATTAAAAACTAGAAAGCCCAGAATGTGCATTTCTTCTAGATTCAGTCAATAGGGGCCTTTTTGTTTTAGCACTTTGTGTTTTACTGTCAACGAAATGTAGTTATTTCACTTTATACATATTCTATTTCCCAATAAACAAAAATTTATTCTTACTTTGAATAATTTCTTAAGTTTAATTTCAAATTTTATCCAAAATTTTAATTAGTTGAATCTACTAGTCTATTATTAATTTGCTATTATGATCTCCATACACTTAAATCTCACAGTATAATTTCTCCCTACTAGATTATCACAGAATTCACAAAATTTTATTTCAGAACCTAAAAAATGAGTAGCATATATATGAAATTTTAATTGTGGACTTTTGTTTCTGACTCTTCCAATGACCTGACAATATAACCTTTGAAAAGTAAAAATATATCTATTTGTGTATGGGCCATATAAAGTATTTAGCTAAATGAAAAAAGAGATAAGTAAATCATTTGCTCAAAGTTTTATAAAAATAGGAAATTGAATACAATCTATCCCTAGATATATATTTTTTTCACCTTTAAAAAAATTTTTTATTAAAGTATTACTGGTATACACTCTTACGAAGGTTTCACATGAAAAAACAATGTGGTGACTACTTTTACCCATATTATCAAGTCCCCACCCATACCCCAATGCAGTCACTGTCCTTGGGTGTAGTAAGATGCCACAGATTCACTGTTTGCCTTCTCTGTGCTACACTGTTTTCCCCATGACCCCCCACACCATGTGTATGAAACAAAATACCCCTCAATCCCCTTCTCCCATCCTCCCCACCCGCCCTCCTAAACCCCTCCTCTTTGGTAACCACTAGTCCCTTCTTGGAGCCTGTGAGTCTGCTGCTATTTTGTTCCTTCAATTTTGCTGCGTTGTTATACTCCACAAATGAGGGAAATCATTTGGTACTTGTCTTTCTCTGCCTGGCTTATTTCACTGAGCATAATATCCTCCAGCTCCATCCATGTTGTTGCAAATGGTAGGATTTGTTTCTTTCTTATGGCTGAACAGTATTCCATTGTATATATGTACCACCTCTTCTTTATCCATTCATCTACTGATGGACACTTAGGTTGATTTCATATCGTGGCTATTGTAAAAAGTACTGCAATAAACATAGGGGTGCATATGTCTTTTTGAATCTGAGAAATCTATTCTTTGGGTAAATTCCAAGGAATGGGATTCCCGGGTCAAATGGTATTTCTATTTTTAGTTTCTTGAGGAACCTCCATATTGCTTTCCACAATGGTTGAACTAGCTTACATTCCAACCAGCAGTGTAGGAGGGTTCCCCTTTCTCCACATCCTCGCCAGCATTTGTTGTTCTTAGTCTTTTGGATGGTGGCCATCCTTACTGGTGTGAGGTAATAGCTCATTGTGGTTTTAATTTGCATTTCCCTGATGATTACTGATATGGAGCATCTTTTCATGTATCTGTTGGCCATCTGAATTTCTTCTTTGGAGAATTGTCTCTTCATATCCTCTGCCCATTTTTTAATTGGGTTATTTGCTTTTTGGGTGCTGAGGTGCTAAGCCCTTGTCGGATATGTCATTTACAAATATATCCCCATACTGTAGGAGGCCTTTTGGTTCTGTTGATGGTGTCCTTTGCCATACAGAGGTTTTTTAGTTTGATGTAGTTCCATGTGTTCATTTCTGCTTTTGTTTCCCTTGCTCGAGGAGATGCATTCAGGAAGAAGTTGCTCATGCTTATATTCAGATTTTTGCCTATATTGTCTTCTACGAGTTTTATGGTTCCATGACTTATATTTAGGTCTTTGATCCATTTGGAGTTTACTTTGTGTATGGGGTTAAACAATAATCCAGTTTCATTCTCTTGCATGTAGCTATCCAGTTTTGCCAACATCAGCTGTTGAAGAGGCTGTCATTTCCCCATTGTACGTCCATGGCTCCTTTATCATATATTAATTGATCATATATGCTTGGGTTTATATCAGGGCTCTCTAGTCTGTTCCATTGGTCTATGGGTCTGTTCTTGTGCCAGTACCAAATTGTGTTGATTACTATGGCTTTGTAGTAAAGCTTGAAGTTGGGGAGCGTAATCCTCCCAGCTTTATTCTTCCTTCTCAGGATTGCTTTGGCTATTCAGGGTCTTTTGTGGTTCCATATGAATTTTAGAATGATTTGCTCTAGTTCACTGAAGAATGCTGTTGGTATTCTGATAGGAATTGCATTAAAACTGTAGATTGCTTTAGGCAGGATGGCCATTTTGACAATATTGATTCTTCCTATCTATGAGCACGGATGTGTTTCCATTTATTCATATCTTATTTAATTTCTCTCATGAGTGTCTTGTAGTTTTCAGAGTATAGATCTTTCACTTCCTTGGTTAGATTTATTCGTAGGTATTTTATTCTTTTTGATGCAATTGTGAATGGAATTGTTTTCCTGATTTCTCTTTCTGCTAGTTCATTGTTAGTATATAGGAATGCCACAGATTTCTGCATATTAATTTTGTATCCTGCAACTTTGCTGAATTCAGATATTAGTTCTAGTAGTTTTGGAGTGGATTCTTTAGCATCCTTTATGTGCAATATCATGTCATCTGCAAACAGGGACAGTTTAACTTCTTCCTTACCAATCTGGATGCCTTTTCTTTCTTTGTGTTGTCTGACTGCTGTGGCTAGGACCTCCAGTACAATGTTGAATAAAAGTGGGGAGAGTGGGCGTCCTTGTCTTGTTCCCAATCTTAAAGGAAAAGCTTTCAACTTCTCACTGTTAAGTATAATGTTGGCTGTGGGCTTGTCATATATAGCCTTTATTATGTTGAGGTACTTGCCCTCTATACCCATTTTGTTGAGAGTTTTTATCATGAATGGGTGCTGAATTTTGTCAAATGCTTTTTCAGCATCTATGGAGATGATCACATGGTTTGTGTCCTTCTTTTTGTTGATGTGGTGGATGATGTTGATGGATTTTTTAATGTTGTACCATCCTTGCATCCCAGAGATGAATCCCACTTGATCATGGTGTATGATCCTCTTGATGTATTTTTGAATTTGCTTTGCTAATATTTTGTTGAGTATTTTTGCATCTACGTTCATCAGGGCTATTGGTCTGTAATTTTCTTTTTTTGTGGTGTCTTTGCCTGGTTTTGGTATTAGAGTGATGCTGGCCTCATAGAATGAGTTTGGAAGTATTCCCTCTTCCTCTACTCTTTGGAAAACTTTAAGGAGGATGGGTATTAGGTCTTCGCTAAATGTTTGATAAAATTCAGTGGTAAAGCCGTCTGGTCCAGGGATTTGGTCTTAGGTAATTTTTTGATTACCAATTCAATTTTGTTGCTGGTAATCTGTTCAGATTTTCTGTTTCTTTCTGGGTCAGCCTTGGAAGGTTGTATTTTTCTAGTAAGCTGTCCATTTCTTCTTGGTTATCCAGTTTGTTTGCATATAATTTTTCATAGTATTATCTCATAATCCTTTGTATTTCTGTGGTGTCCACAGTGAATTTTCCTTTCTCATTTCTGATTCTGTTTATTCTGTTTATGTGTTTAGACTCTCTTTTTTTCTTGATAAGCATGGCTGCGGGTTTGTCTATTTCATTTATTTTCTCAAAGAACCAGCTCCTGCTTTCATTGATTCTTTCTATTGTTTTATTCTTCTCGATTATTTTTATTTCTGCTCTAATCTTTATTATGTCCCTCCTTCTACTGACTTTGGGCCTCATTTGTTCTTCTTTTTCTAGTTTCGTTAATTGTGAGTTTAGACTGTTCATTTGGGTTTGTTCTTCTTTCCTGAGGTGGGCCTGTATTCCAGTATACTTTCCTCTTGGCATGGCCTTTGCTGCATCTCATAGATTTTGCAGTGTTGAATTATTGTTGTCATTTGTCTCCATATATTGCTTGATCTTTGTTTTTATTTGGTCATTGATCCATTGGTTATTTAGGAGCATTCTCGTGCACCTTTTATGCTCAGTAGCCACACCAGCGTCAACCCTCCACTGCCAAGCTTGCTGCTGGGGACAATCGGAGGCGGCTCCACTCACCTGGCTAGATATATTTTAATCTAGAATTTTTTCAGCAAATTTCTTTCAACCCAAAATCCTCTCTGCTTCAAGTTCAATAACCTTAACCAGATTATCCTACAAAATACAAAATAGCACAAAATAGCACTACAAATGTTGTGATATAAATGTTGTTTAAAATATACTACACTTATTTTGAGCTTGCAAGAAAGAAGGAAAACCCCTACAGGCCGGCAAACAAACAGGGGCCCAAAGCTTCCATAGAAATCATGAGCTGATGCCGGTTTGGTGCGTGTAGGCTGAGGGCCTCGACCCCAGCAAATGAGGAATTCGGGTTTAGGACTGAGAAGAACAGTGACAACCAGGCAGCCACTCGTGGGGACCTTATTCCAGGCCCCGCCTCAAGTATTGCTTCCCGTTCTTCTCTCTACAGGGCTTTCCCAGACCACTCCCCTCTACAGCTATTTTCTCTCCTATATAGGTTCCTGAATTCCAGTATCACTTTTACTTGACTACTGGTAATTTTCTGTTAAGATTCTGAATTATTTATTAAATGTTTCTGATAACTGTCTGCTAAAAATAATTTATTTGTCTATAAACAGGCAATTAAGTTACTAGCTAATAAAAGATTAGGATATGATTGTAACCTCCACCAATAACAATAATGCCCATTCTTGCCCATGAAATTAATGTATTATAACTAGAAATGGAAGAAATGAGGTGAATGAAGTAGAAGGAAATTAAACAGAGAGGATAAAGAATTAATGAAGAGAAGAAAAATACATGTTCTTCTGCACTGGGCAAAATCTTCTAAACTTCTAACCTCTAGGTTTTTTCTGTCTTCACTGGATGATAGGCATGACAACCCCCCCAGTTCCACAAGCCAGAAATTTAGAAACTGTTCTTTCCCTTTTCCTCAATATCCAATCTATAGTCAGATGCTATCCATTTTACTTCTTAAATATCTTTCAAATCTATCTCCTCCTTATCTACTGGCATCACCCTACATGAGGGTTTCTCAACCTCAGAACTATTGACATTTTTGGCTAGATAATTATTTGTTGTGGGGGATAGTGCCCTGAACATTATAGGAAGTTTTAGCATAATTCCTGAAGATGCCAATAACAGTGCCCACCCCTGGCCTTGCTAGTTCCAACAACAAAAATGTCTCAAACATTACCAAATATCCCCAGGGGGTGGGACACCCCCCCAGTGAGAATCATTGCCTTCTACCAACCTATTTTCATTTCTTGCTCAGTGTACGGCAGTAGCCTCCTAGTATGCCTCCCTGAATCCACATTACTGTACAGCATTCCATAAACCAAAATCTTTATTATTGCTTTGTAAGATCTAGCTCTCACTTCTCCCGATTCGTCTTGTCCCTCACTGCATCCTACTCCCCCCATTTGCTGCACCCAGCCGCAGAAGCTGCCTTTCTGTTCCTTGAATGGGCCATCCTCTCTCTTCTCTCAAGCCACTGGGCTCTGCTTCAACCCTCTCCCAGGAAGGTTCTCCCCCCACCTCCTGTAACAGTCTGAGAACAAGTAGTACAAGTAGACCCTATTAAAAAATAATAATGTATCTGGGGCTCTTTATATTAAAGTATTAAGCTATTTTTTAGCCATGGTTTAAAAACTTAGTGTGTGATCTGTATCTCTTTGATAGTTCATATTTAGAAAAGACTTCCTTTATGTTTGTGACTAAGCCCAATTTTTGCAATTTTGTATCTTGAATTTTCACTCTTCCAGAAGGGTGGCTTCCCCTCAGATTTCTGCATGCTACTCTGGTGGGCCTGTAATTTTGCTCCCTCCTACAAAGCTATGAGCTCCAGAATGTTCCCTAACCTCTCTGTGGTTGTCCTTCCTCAGTTTACCACACTGCAACAGCTTGAGCAGCCAACTGCAGTTTTCTTCTCAGCAGCCTTTGCCAGGGGCGTCCCAGGCTTGTTTGAGACCCTTGTTATTCACTAACATAGCTAGTCAGTAAATGTCTGAAGACAATACTGATGACACTGTGAAGTCAGCCAGAGCCACGTCAGGCCTCACACTCACCTACAGAGATGATCTCATATGAGAAAGCTAGCTGCCTTGCCTCACAGGGTCACTAGACTAGTTAATCAAAAGAATGCTATACCTAACATTACATGGATTTTAATAAGTACATCGGATAAGAGCACGCATGATTCTCTTGTAGTGTAACAGATTAGGTATAGCTATAGTTGCTTGGATAACTGGATCCAAAAGTATTAATTGATGTGTCCCTAAAATAACATCTCTAATGATACACTACAGGGGTCTGAACTTGGTCCTATTCTGCTTACACCTTTACTTAATGAATGGCTGAGGATAAAAAAAGCACAGTCACCAAGTTTACAAATGTCATAGTAGGGATGGCTAAAAATAACTTAAGAGTCATACTTCAAAAAGATATCAACATAAATCAACAAAATGGAATAATGTTGGTAGACTAATAAGCTGAACTCCAATAGGAGGGAAAAATTAATCAACTACCCTAATACAGAATGAGAGACACCTAGTCCGACGCAGCTCACAGTAAGATCTGGGTACATTAGATCACAAACGCAATATAAAGTCCATCAGTGTGACATGGCTTATTAAAAAAAACTCACACTATTATGTTGCTCTTTTCAGGCTCACTAATGAACTCGTTACCAATTCCAAGGGGCAACTCTCGACCTCATTTTCACCTCCTAGCAGCATTTCACAAACGTGACCATCCACCCTTTTGTACCAGTTTCCTTTTCCTTGCTCGACACTCTCTTGGTTCTTTTTCTACCTCACTGGCTGCTCTTATCAGCTTCCTTTTGGACTGATGACTCCCAAAATTATATCTCCAGTTGAAACCTTTCCATTGAAATCCAAAATCGTATATGTTTATGCCTCATCACCACAGAAATCCCTACTTCCACCTCCCCACCCAAATCTGTTGCTCCTATAGTCTTCCCCATCTCAATGAACAGCAATTTCATCCTTCCAATTGCTCAGGCCAAAACCTTTAAGTCATTCTTCACCCTTTCTCTCTCTCTTTTTTTTTTTCTCCCATATCCTGTATTCTTTCCATCAAGAAATCCTTTTGGCTCTGTCTACAAAATATATTTAGAATCTGACCCTCTCACCATCATCTCCCCTCAAGATTACTGCAATCATCTCCTACATAGCTTCCTTACTTCCAGCCTTGAAATCTCACTCCCCCAGTCTATTCTCAGTACTGCACTCAGGCAGATCCTTTAAAAACATGCATTCATTCAACATTAATTCTAAGACTGTTTACTGAGATGCATTCATGTGCTCAACACTGCTTTAGGTGCTTAGAATACACCCATGAAAAAGACACTGCCCTCATGAAGCCTTTGCGTCCTGGAAGGGGACAGACAGTAACCTATAGTCAGTAAGTATCCCATAAATGCCAGAAGTGCTACAGGTGGTCCTGGAAGTGCAATGGGAAAAAAAAAGGGCAGGTAAGGGGAAACAATGCCAGGGAAAAAGGAAAGGTTGTAGATTCAAAGAGGGAGGTAAGTGCTTTGCATTGCCCAAGCACCTTTTGCACAGAAACTTAGAGATGGGGACTTAGCCACGCAGTTACCTGGCAGAAAAACATTCCAGACAGAAAGATGTGAACATTAAGAACACATAAAGTATTATTTTTGACCACATTATAAGCTGGAAGATACAAGATTTTAAACTGATGTTTTTATCTAAATACTACTTGCATTTTAATTCTAAAATAATGTCCTAATAAGCCACAAGTGCTTTTTTAGAAAAGATAAATTAAATGAAGTATTAGAAACTACTTATGCAAGTACGCCTTAAGTCTTTTTCTAGGATTCAATTAGCAGCTCTGTCTTTCATTTCACTGAATTTCTTTTATAGCTCATAAAAAGCAGTTAAAAAAGTCTGTATTTTTTGATATGCACATATGACAGACCTGGTAGAGAAACAGCAAGTGCACCAAACATGGAGTCACCTAGATTTAGCCTGCCAGGAACATAAACATTTTTCAAATAGAAATGCCAACTAATTTTTCAGATTAAGTCAGGTATGAAACTAATGATAACCAAAGTCATCAGATTTACTAACACAGTGTGTACAAAATTACAGTTTTTCAAATCTTGTTCATTTCTACCCAGTTGGGTAAGACGAGCTCAGTGTTTGTTTTTACCTTCCGGTGGCCTGTTGGATGTCGCCACAACGACGACACCATTTTTGAACAGATTTTCAAAAAGCTGTTTCAAAATCATGGCATCAGCAATGTCAGTGACCTATGGACAACAACACATTTGTTTTACGTTAATTTCACTTCTGCTTTAACACATTTGCTAACAGCTCATGGTTTTTTTTTTAAAGATGAAAGTGAATTCCAAGAGAAAAATTCTAATTATCATCCTGAAGAAAGAGTAGATAATTAAAACCATGAAAGACTGTATAGTAGTCTTGTAAACCTGACTCTTCCTTTTTGCAAGCCTGTCATTTCTACACAAATTATGAAATGGTTCTACGTTAACTGCTTTTATAGAACTACAGGTGGAAAGCATAGATAATTGTCCAAAACATTTAGGAAATCTAATTAATTACAACTAATACGACCAATTCCCTCCTCCTCCCATCACAGCCCTTTTCCCCCGTAAAAAGGAGAGAGAGAAAAAAAAGGGCTGGGGAGATACAAGCTGCCTGAGATGTCTAACACCTTTCTGGCAAAGGTCCCTAAGAAGGTGACTTTAAACAGTCGTGGGACTTGAAAAATAAGGACAAATAGCCAGCGAGACATAATCAGCTGCTGTTGAAAATAGAATGACATGACATAGATACTATTGTGCAATTGTGGCACAAAACAATTCAACAGATGGCCCATCACAAAAATGAGCAATTTCATTGTTCTTTTTAAGTGCCTTCTATTACTGTCCATGAATAACCAAAAGGCACTTCAGTCACTTCCAGCACAGCCGGCCTCTGCTGACCTTCCAAACAGATACCCTTCTACCAAAAAAAACAACTTAAAGGAATGGTGAACACAGTGCTTTAAAGAAAAACTTCTGACAAAACTGGAAATGTGTAATGCAGATAAAACTATTCCATCTAAGTTACAGAGACACATACAACTAGTGATTTTGTCTAAAATTATTTTTTAAAATCCGCAATTAACAAGTAAGCTTAATGTTGACTTTTTTAAAAGCTTTCAAAAAACATAAGGAAATACAGAAATTAAGGACGGAAGGAAGTTGACTTCAAAAATAAATGATAGTGAAGGTTGATATCAATCATGTACCTTCCCCTATGAATACAATAATATGGGCTTTAGATTTTTCCCATTGTGAAAATGTTCTGATATTTCTTTTCTTTAATAGCACCTCTTAGATAATCCCTCCAAAAAAGGATTTATATTCACAAACTATGTCAAACAATACATATCACATTGCTATTTTTAAACCATGTTAGAGTGCATACAAACTGGGGGAATTCTCTCAAATTAGGTCAAAATACTAAAAGTTACCAACTAAATGGTTATAATATGACTAATAACTTGGGTTACACAGATCTAGATCGCTTTTCTCTTTGCATTTGATAACTTACGAAGTTTAATTATTTCCTTCCCACCTAAATAAAACCAATCCAAGCTACAATATGGAGATGGGCAGATTTTTTTTTTGCTGTCCCTAGCTACAACTTTAAAACATTCACCAAAAAATTACAGATTCCTTCAATTAGAAAGACTTCAGGAACTTACAAAGTAGTGATTAAAATGAAAAAGAAAGTGGTACTATTTAATTATTTAGCAAAGTGATATTAATTTGGAGCTTAGGATCACTGTCAAATTTTGCTTCCGCAAGAAACACTCACAAAAAAGGCCCTTTTCAAATGCTTAAACACCAGTGGCATTTCTGATGAAAGGACAGAACAGGCTTGCAAATTTTAGAGGCAACTGCATTTTTAAATTGGGTTCCCAATACACTGACTTTTGAAAAGAATGACATCAATTAAAAGTTACCCAATTTTAGAAAACAAAAATGGTCATCTGGCCATGTCACTGATATTTTTGAAAAAATTAAAAATAGCTTTTGTGCCCTAACGTTCAGAAAAGAGAAGGCACGTTTAGCTTATCTCATAGCGCAAAGGTTTAAACTGAAAGTTAAAGAAAGCGAACAATAAAGACTTGTGGCTGAATTACAATTTGTTGTTTTTGTATTACGGAATGTTTTTGCTCTATCAGAGTAAATTAACTTGGAGAAGCTACAGCTAATTAATACAGCAGGAGTCACTGGTGTAGCCGGCTGCCAACGCATACTCTTTTGATCTTGTCCCCGCACTTGTTCAGCTTTGCTGGAGAACAGTGATTTTACAGCATAAGTGAGCAGGAGACAATGGCCACACATTCTTGGAGCGCGGGCTTTTTCAGCACCCAGCATTTCATTACCACCAGGAACAAAAGAGAAGGCTACAGATTACCAATAAGGGTAGTCTGCTAATACAGAGAGTGGAGACATTTCATTAGCATTAAAGAGAAAAGATTTTTTATGACCTAGAGTTGCTTTCCATTATGACTCACTTAAGTAAAAACGAAAAAAAAAAACCGAATGGTTAATTTACATGTATAAGTGCCTGAGTCTCAGTCACCCACTGATTGGTACAGTGCCATGTAATGAGCGACAAACATAAGCATGCATTATCAGTAATTAGTATTAGCACAAAAATAAGCACCTATTTTTTATTAGCAGCTTTTAATAGCTTTCCTGTTTTATAAAAACGGTCAAAACTATTTTTTAAATGATATTGATAGCTTATAGAGGAGAATTTTGCATGATAACTGCTCATCAGAATTCTTTTTTTTTTTTGGACCATATTTGTAAAACATCTATCCAGTATCTCTAAAAAGAGACAAGAAATAACTTTAAAAAAAATCAGTTACTTTCAGTATTCTGATATATGATTCTAAGAAATAAATATTCAAAGTGGACACAACTAAGACCCTAAAAAAAACTTTGAGAAAAAGCTATTCTTTTATTTCAGCAACTAGAACACATACCAACAACCCATCTAGACAAATTTCTCAAACAAAATAAGAATAGTGTATCTGATACCATAAGTAAAGCTGAAATGCTATACTTATTAAAAATGACCAAGCTAATGAGGAATATATTCCGCAAATGTTATCTGAATGCTACCAAAACATAATCTTAAATAAAAAACCCTAAATTGAAGAGCACAAAAAAGAAAGAGTATATTCTTGTTAAGCAGCAATAATTCCCATTCTTTTCCCTAGTGAAATAAATACTGTATTAATTAACACCACCTAAAGGCCAATTATTAGTTAAAGACTATTGATAGGATTCAACTTCAAACGTGAAGTAGGGGTGGTAGACATACTGTCATTAAAAATAAAGTGCCTAAAAAATTCTTTCTAGTAAATCAGCAATGCATTGTACTAGGTTTAATAAGTTTGAGGATAATTTTTAGGTTCTCTCATTAAAACGCCTACTAAAGCCTATCTAACTCTAGATCTGTAGATGTAAATAAATAATACAAGTCATCACCTACCAAAGATAACATAGAGCTGTTACTACTAGTGAATAAGAGCACTGATGACGGATTCAAGCTGAGTTACCAGCTGTGTGGCCGTGCACAAGTTCTTTAACCTCTCTGACCTTTCATCTCATCAATATATAATACCTACCTTGCAAAGCTGTTGATACATAGAGTAAACCCTCTCAAAAAGTGTTAACTATGACCATTACCCACATATGGTATGTATGCTAAAATAAGTCCATATTATTTATATGTAGCTGTATAGAATTTTAGCCATAAGAACACGGGCACATAGAAAGCTCTCAATGAACAGTAGCTAATGTTATAATGGATGGAACATAAGCACCCCAATAAATGGCATCAACCCCAGTTGGTTCACAAGAGATGAATTTAAACTATCTTTTGACTACCTACCAGTAAGTAAACAAACATGGAAAAAGTCAACCATATTATTATTTAAAGAAATACACATTAAAAGTGAGATACCATTTTTCATCTATTAAGTTTGACAAAAATGTTAGGATAATTCAGAACACTGACAGGAAAAAAATTCAGGTTATTATTATATAAAGGGAAGTGAGACTTAGTTGGGGAAACTCCTTCAATAGTTATTTGGTACTAGAACTCATTCATTCATTCATTCATTCACTCATTCATTTTCAAGCACTGTTCTAGACACCTGAGATACATCAATTAGCAAAACAAAGATTCTTGCACTAAAGTTTATATTCCTGGGGAGGACTGTGTATTACAGTAACAATGAGCACAATAAATAAGTAGATAGGTTTCTCAGAAGGTGACATGTTGTCTCTGAAAGGAGGGCAGGGGCACTGGAAGCACTCTTGCCTGTCCACCCTCACTCTCTCTGCTCCTTCTCAATGATGGGTACGTGCGGATATTGGCCTTTTTTCATAAGCTCCAAGCGGTCAGCTCCAAGGTTCAGGTTTGGGATTTTATAGGAAATAAAAGAGCAAGACTAGAAGCATTTTTCATTCTAGAACATTCAGGCCAACTTTGCTCAAGGGAAGAGGGTCTCTTGGGTTGTCAACTCTAACATACTAGAAAGATACACTGAAATTTGGGATCAGATAAAAGCAATCAATGTGATGTTCAGTCTTGCACTGTCATCTCTACACATACGTTCTTCAGAAGCCTGGTGGGAAAGAAGCACTTGGCGTAACACCCCCTCTTAACCATAGTTCCCTACCACATGAGGAAAACAGGACTGGAAACAGTCAGAGCAGTGAGTGAAGCTGAAAGTACAAGACAGAGGAAGCAGGAGAGTTTGGGCAAGGGGCGTGACACCGCCTGACACGGCGCAGTGCTTCCCCCAGAGAGTTTATGCCCTTGTAAGTCGGGTTTTCACTGCCTGTGGCCAAGAGCGTCCTGGGAAACACCTTGTCTCTTTGCTCTTCTTGGGCTTTAGTCCGTCAGCTAGTTCTCCTTCCACTGGAGGTGACGGACTGCATAGTAAGGACAGTGTCATTTCCCCATAGCACTTCTGTTCACGCTGTCTTTCACAGATCACAGAGAAATCCCTCCTGATAAAGCAGGTAGGAGCAGAGCATGAGTTGAAAGTTCATTCTCATTAAGACTGTTTGTAAGAAGCAGGCCCAGGAGCTCCAGCTAAACAAAAGGAGTTTGAGACTCCAGGACAGGAGCAGCCCTGATAGCACATCCCGGGAACTGGGGCTGGAGGTCGGCTTGGATTAGAGGTAGCTCGGGAGAACCCACAGCCGTCCGTCCAGGAAGCAGCCCAGCACTCCTCCCCAGCATGATTCAGCTACTTGCCTTGTCTCTTTGTTCCCATCTCATCAGCACATGGGAACGTCCCCTGTGCTGTTTAGTTCAAACACAGGAGATGGAGGAGGCAATCGGCCCAGTCGCTGGGCCACACCCCCCGAGTCCGGGGTTGTCGACAAGCCTGTGGGCTAGCTACCATAGATGAGATGCCCAGGGATGATGCATGTGGCTCTGGGACAGACAAGGTCTTGTGGTGTGGAGTAAGGCCCTTCAGAGCAACTGGATGGACGAGCACACGCATGAATGAACCTCAAACCCACCTTGACGGGGCGGGCGAGGACAGGTGCAGCCACTTTCTCTTAGCAGGTGACGTTTTATGTCTCCCTCAGTCCCCCTTACACTCAGTATATGATCTGGAAAACTTTTTATTTGCCTGCATTCCTTTTGCAACTCATTAGAAACATGGGGATCCTGACAGATCTGCTGCTTCCTTCTTCCTGACCACATAGTAACCTGAAATCTGAGCTCAGTGGAGAATGCCCACGTACCCGGCAAGTTTCTGTTAGGACCTCCCTGTCAGGGCAACACTGTGATGGTCATGGGCTCTGCACACTTTACCTACATGAGCCCCTTCCTCAATTAGAAAATAAATTCATATTTAAAATATGTAGAAATATACATAAATTACATGTTATAACTATGTTGTTATAAAACAATTATGTATAGACACAGATACAGGCTGGATTCATTATTGATATATTCATTTTTTTCTTTAAATTTTAAAAGTAATTAAATTAGAATATTTTCTTGGACCCCTCAAGGTACCATGGATCCTAGGTACTTTGCCTACTATGCCTAATGGGTAACCTGGCCTTGCTTGTTACAAAGCCTCTCCGGATGTCCTTCACACAACCAGATTTTCATCACTTCCTGACCTTAAATGATCTTGCCTATGGTCCTCATGTCACAGAGACATGCCAATCATTTCTCTGAATGTTTTCAAATTTACATTTTTCAAGTTAAAGGTTATAATTTTATACATGATACCTAGAGAATTCTGATGCCTTCCTATGCCTCACCTACATGATAGAGATAATAACTATTTTATAGAGTTAAAGGCAGTAAAGGATTTAAAGCACTTTGTAAACCATGAACCATTCTACAAAGATAATGTATTAATATAACTTTTTAAAAATTTAACTTCGATACTTTAGTCAAAAATTTAAGCCAATTCAACTTTATTTACAGATAACCAGGCTAAGGGACTCAGAAGGAGCACCTAAGATGCCTCCCCTGGTGCATCACAGACTTCAGTTGTTGACGGCAGCAGAACTGTTAACCCCAGGGCTCGCTTTAGAAGCCCGTGAGGCCTTGTCTTTCTGCAGTACCTTGGTGTACTCAGTACGCCTCTTCAGAGCAGCAGGGGAACACCTCTTTTCCATAAGCCTTGCTTTTGAAAACTTGGAGTTCTATAATACAAAGGGGGAATGCTAGGCTGTCTTAACATGACTAAAGGGAGAAAGAAGTAAAGATCTTGTCCCCAGACGGTTCAGTGTCACACCATTCTCAGTGAAAACCCTTCCTTCTCCTCTAACACAGATGGAGACCTTGTTAGCCATGTAGACCAAGATGCCAGAGGTGAACTCTCATGCCTCATCTGGCATAAAGGCATGCTGGCACATCACTTCCCACTAACCCATGTTTTTAAGCACAGAAATACAGGAAATAACTCACTACCAATTCAGATGCGTAACTTCGGAGAATCTTACAACTGGAAGAAACTTTAAAATTCTTCGGGCAACTTTAAAATTCTTCCCTCACTTCATCACAAATATGTTGTGAGGCTTCGATGAGATGTATGACACCCAGGGCCTACACCCTGGAGCAGGCACACAACCAATGTCAGTTCCCTCCCCTTCAAAGTTCTCTGGGCCTTTATTCTAGGCAATCAAACACAGGAGTTTGTGCACTCAGCTCCAGAAGTATTTTTCAAAAGCTTTGGATTTGAAGCCTTATTTTTAGACTTAGATACTTGTGGATTTGTCTATTTTCATTCCAATAATCAATTACTCTTATGATAAGCACTATAGAAAAGCCAAGTATCACATTTCAGAACTACTAAAGAAAGCAGTCAAATAAAGAGGAAGAAATTCTTAAACTACAGCATCTCTTACCAGTACTATTACTACCCCTACTACTAGTACCAGACTGGCATGACAGATGGGATCCAGAACAGGCATCAGGCATGACATCTGCCTTCACGCCGTATGAAATAAAGATCAGGAAATAACTTACCACCAATTAAATGCACGATTTCAGAGAATCCTAAAACCAGAAGAAACTTAAAAGTTCAACTACAGCAGTTACCTTCCTTCATCACAGATAAGTTGTGAGGCTTAAACGAGATGTGTGAATCACTTGTTTTTTTTACATAACACTTAAAAAACCCTCAAACATCCTTAAAGACATTGTTTTGTCATCGTTACCTTATCTCCACTGTGGTACAGGGGAAATATGAATCTATTGACTAGAATATAGGGATGGGCACACTTTTCCAGTAAAAGGCCAAAGAGTAAATATTTTATTAGGCTTTGCAAGCCACATATGTCTCTGTCACATTTTCTTTTTCTTTTTTTAATAACCCATTAAATACCTAAAAAGCATTCTTTCCTCATTGGCCCTACAAAAGCAGGTGGGGCAGACTTTCCCCTGCAAGTCCTGGTTTTCCAACCCCCAAACTAGACACTAAAATTCAAGTCCTAAGAGACAATGTGTCAAATCAATTTACGAAACAATGCCAAATCAGGAACAGAATTTGAATTTTCACACCTCTTTTACCATTCTTCATCTATGAAACATCTCGACCTTACCTGAAATTCATCAAAACATAAGAGACAAGCCTCTTCACTGATTTCTTCAGCTATAGGAGCTATTGGATCATACGATCTAGTCATAAATCCTGGCTTTCTTTTTGGCAAACTCTGTTTAAGGCGGTGTATTCCTTAAATGGATAAAATTAAACACAAATCAAACATTGCATTAATAGTACATTTTAAACAACTATAATAATATATTTTTAAATCTCTAAATGAAACTTTAATGCACACATAAAAATTAAGCTGCAATACCACATACAATCAGATGTGATCACTGAAATTGATTGCATTTTCTCAACCTCAAAATAAGTTGTTCACATTATTGTTATATTCCCCAGGTTGTAAGGACACTTGGTGGCTATTACATCTGCACTCTCCCATACCTCAGAGATGGCCAAGCAATAGACTAGGTGACTACACGGTGACCAGAGGGACCGAAAGACGGATCTCAGGCCTGAGGGCTTGAGGCAGGGGAGGGAGTGCAGGGAGGGATGGGCAGCGAAGGCGACCCTGCCTTGCGTCCCCTCCCGCGTATCTAAGCACACCTTGTCTCTAGCCAGGCCCACCTCATTCACTTTCTGTGCACTCACTGCTGGGAATACTAGAAGACAAATGCAATGGTCCTGCCCGGGGAGGTGCCTGGATAGCTGCTAGATAAATAATGCCAAAGCGAAATAAGGAAGGACACTGGCAAAGCAATAAAGCATACGTACAAGTACAGGCCGAATGCCCGCATGGTGAGGTGACAGACACGGAGGCAACAACCTAACCAAAATTAACTTCTTCAAACAAGTGAGGCTTTAACATTGCTTTTCCTTTTCCTTCTTTTATGGGAGAGGAATTTTTTATTACTACTATGTTTTATTGAAGCATAGTTGATATATATTATATTGGTTTCAAATATACAACACAGTGATTCAACAGTTAACTACATTATTAAATGCTAACCCCAACATAGTGCGGTTACTGCCTGCCAACACAGAAAGATATTATAGAATCGTTGACTATATTCTCTTTGCTATACTTTCCTCCCCATGACTAACTTATATTATGATTCAGGTTTTGTGCCTCTTTAATCCCTTCACCTATTTTGCCATTTTTTCCCACCCCTCCCCAAGGCAACATTTCTTATCAATCCTCAGTAGAAAGAGAAAATGCCTCATCTTCCTGCAGTGACCTCTGTTCTCTTATTTGGAAGGACTGAATTTGTCTGTAGGACCAACTCTGGATACAGGGCTAACTGTTTCATTATAGCACAAAACAAATGAAACCAAGTAATACTTTAAGCAAAAATTTAGTTTTTTAACAGATTAGAAGATTAAGAAATTTAAGATAAGGAAAACTACTTGCATTTACTCACTTAAAAATCACTTTTTTCAGATCATTAACTTACTTTTGTGAACATCTAGCATGAAACCATGAAAATGAACCCGTTTTTTCCTCTTCACTTCCACATAAGCATAAAACATGTCCATCACCATTGTTTTCCCGGTACCTTAAAAAAAAAAATACTATTAAACAGTAGGTACTGATTATTCTAATGATTGTTCATTAGTTTTGGGATAATGAAACCATACTCTTCTACTGAAAGCTTAAGACTACATTACTTTTTTAGAAAAGAGTATTTATTTTTTATGTTAAACTAGCTAAAAACAAGTGTTGATATTACTCTTTCCTGTTAAAATCCTGTTTTCAGGAAATTCAACATTTAGTTAGCATTATAGGAACTAGTTCCTCCAGGGAAATGTTCATAAACTGGTAAGATTTACGGATTGTTCATTCTTCAGTTTCTCTTCTAAAAGGCATCAGCAAAAAAAGAAGAAAAAAACTGAAGTGTTTCTTGGGCCATTATTAAGTGTGGGGAACTATGGGAAAATTCAAAAATGAAAAATAAGGAAAAAGATTAGTATCTAACATACATACTGAAAGTAAATAATAGATGTAGATTAGAGCTGGAGCACTGCCAATTATAACATTTGTTTTTAAAAGCTGAGAATATAGGTCTTTCAAAATGAAGCCTACTTGAAAAAACTTTTAAGTTAACCCTTATAATTAAATCATCTGATTTTCAACACTGTGAAACGTAATCACTATGATTGCATTAGTAATCGAAGAGTCACAGCCTGAGCGTCTAACAAGGCAGAAAAAGCCTTCTTCCCTTGCAGAAAGCGCAGTTTTGGGAACTCTGGCAGTCCTGCTCAGTTCTAAGGAATGGCCAGCACCCTTCAGCAGGCCCAGCCAGACACACTGGTTCTGCCTCCACCTCACTGCCTCCCCGACCCCGCCCCACCACAGCGCCTGCTCTCCTCCTATGGGCTGCAGTCACGAAGCTCGGGCATCTCAGGGAGTGAGATCAGAGTCTTAGATCTTCTGAGCCCCCCTTCATTCCACATGACAGCTTTGGGCTCCTGACATTTGAATGTCAGAAAGTGTTTTGTATATGCAATAAAATTCACCACACAGATTTTTAATGAAGAGACCATTTGGATTGAAAAGTAATTTTTTGCAAAAATATTAAATATGATTTCTTTTGATATATAGTGAGTGGCAGCAAATTTTATATCATTATATTTACACACAAAAAAATAAATTAACAATGTTTAAAATTCTGCTGCATGAAGCAAAGTATACTTGTAGATACAGAAAAACATCATGAATTATCTAACCAAAAGTGTGAATTAATATATACTTTAATGTAATCTTTGGGCTAACTCTTTAAAAAAATGGGCTTAAAATATAACAAGACCATCACATAAAAAGTTTCTGGAACAAAACAGCAGCAGACTCACAGAACCCAAGAATGGACTAACAGTTACCAAAGGAAAACGGGCTGAGGAGGGAGAAGGGGATTAAAGGGCATTATGATCAGCACACATAATGTAGGGGGGGCACACAGGGAAGACCGTATAGCACAGAGAAGACAAGTAGTGGTTCTATAGTATCTTACTACGCTGATGGACAGTGACTATAATGGGGTATGTGGGGACTTGATGATGGGGGGAATATAGTAACCACGTTGCTCATGTGATTGTATATTAATGATATAATAAAAAAAGAATACAGCACACACACACAAAAAAAACGTTTTTGGAGATAAAAGCAAAATAATAAATCATAGAGGAAAAGCCTGGTAGATTAGGCTACACAAAATTCAATGTTCTGAAAATCAAAACCACCATATGTAAAATTAATATCCTCATTTATTTAATCAATATATTTCTACAAATGCCTACCATGTGTGAGGCCCTATTCTGGCACTTAGGATATGACAGTGAACCAACCCAACAAAAAACTCTTTGCCCTTATGGAACTTGGAAGTTTAACCTTATGTATATTTAAGATATAAAAGAGCTCTTAGAAACTACAATGGACATCTTTTTCTGTATGTGTGTCTATCCTAAATCTCTCTTTTCTGGAAACTTCTCTCAGTATGATTCCATGAAGGTGACAATCACAAGGTGAGCCAATCAAAACACCCTATTACCCTACACACTGTGGTTGGTCTGCAATGGACACGTGACTCAATTAGGTCAGCACTCTCTAGGGGCAGTTAAATGGATTCTGAGTAGGAGAATCACCTTCTCCTTTTAAGAGAACAACCTAGAAGATTCCAGGAGCTATCTTTCCTATAAAATCAAAAACTGACAAGAATGAAGCCAATAACAAGCAAAACGGGACCAAAAGATGAAGGAGAGGAAAAGGGGGGAGAGGGGAAAGCGATCCCTAAACATCATTTAAGCTCATAGATGTACGCATGGCTGAATGAGACCATTACTTGACTTAACTATTAAGCCAACCATTAGATTCCTCCCCTGGTTCAGCTAATTCAACTGGCTTTTTCTTTTTCACCGCAAATGAAACGCAGCTGAACAATGCAGGATCAACAGCAAGGAGGAAAAAGAAATGACCAACACACAAAGAACAGGAGGGTTCAAATGGCACAAAAACATAAATGGCTTTAAAAGTAATTTTAAAAGTTTAACTCTGCCAGAAAATAAAGCACCCTGACATATTTCCAGTGGGAGTTTAAGACCCATCTTCCTGGAAGTCAATTTGGTAATGTCTGGCAAAAGGTTTAAAAACAGAACCAAAATCAGCACTGCTAAGATATTTTTACTCCCTAAATTGTTTCAAAGTTCAATGAAATTCCAATCAAAATTGATTTAGGAATAACTTGACAACATGATTCAGAAGTCTATCTCCTGGTAAAAAATGAATAAATGTCTATGAATGGGAAACTGGTTAAGGGAATTGTGGAACAGTCGTATGACAAAACAGTATATACCCAGTAAAATGAATGACATAGATCAGTATGTACTGATATGGCATAATATGTAAGACCAATGATTAACTGAAAAAAAAAAAGGTACTTAATTTTTGAGTGAAACAAAATTTTTAAAATTCATCTGAGTGGACAATGCAAAAAGGAGTGTCAAAAATATTCTAAAAAAAATAAAGACAGATTTGGTGTGTGTGTGTGAGAGGGGTGTGCTCAAGATGGTGGAGTAGGAAGGCAAGACTGAAACCTCCTCAACACACACAAACATAAAGGAAGCAACTACAGAAAATACAACTAACCCTGAAAGCAACCGGGAGACTGCAGAACAGACCACCTACACGTGGGGTAGAGAGGACCACACAGAGAAGGGTAAAGCTGTAGAGCCACAGCTGAGCAGGAGGAAGCCCTTCCCCCATCCCAGCCCAGAGGCAGGAGGAAGAGGAATGGTGCCGGGAGGGGACAGGCGCCCAGGAACTCTGCACACCTGGCCCTAGAGAGCTGCTCCAGGAGCATGAGTCCACACTGCATTGGGTTCTAGTGATTAGCAGGTCTGGACAATAGTCAGTTGGAGCACAGTGGGAGGCTGACACATCAGCCGCTTGTGGAGGACAGGAACCTCTGTTGGTCCCACTGAGACCCAACAAGGAGGCAGCAGTTTGAAAAGACTTGCTAACGGTGGGAGGGGAGCCAGAGGGGGCAGAGCTGAACGGAGCTATCGCTGCAGGAGAAAGGGCAGGTGGACGCCTACCCCAGCCCTCCCTCGGCCCAACAGGTTGCGCTCTCTCAGGATACCCAGACACTCCATCCTGCTCACTGGCAGCTCAGCCCAGAGGCGCTTCCCTGCACACCACTGACACACCAGCCCACTCGGCCCAGAAGTGATGGACTTTGCTGCCTGACAGGGAGAGGGCACTTCTCCCAGCTTTCACTCCCTGTTTCAGCCCAACTGGGGGGCGCCTGTAGGAGGCGGCTCCAAGAGCTCCATCCTCCCACAGAGGCCATGCCAGGTGCTGCGCACCTCGCTGCTGCCAGGGGGCGCCAGAGGGACTCGCTGCTGCAGTGCCACCAGCTTCCTCTGCCGCCAGCACAGCCGCCCGCCCACTAAGCGCTGGCCCACACGCCCCATGACCGCCCACGTTGCTCTGCTTCCGCAAGCCTGTGCACCCTCCCACCGCTCAACTTGCCACCACTGCAGAGCACCCAAGGGCTCCGCAACTGGGTGACTTGCCATTGTTGCAAGCCCATGCACCCTGACATTTTCCAACTCCCTGCAACCACCCCGCCCATCATCACTGCAGAGCAGCCAGAGGGCAGCCCTGCCCACAAAGATCCCAGCAGAAGCCACTGCTCTGATCACATTCACCCAGCTGAGGTAAAACACAGCCTCAGCAGACCAAGATGTACCACGGCTGGCAGACAGACAGAAATGCGACCCCACCCATTGCCCACCAACAGCAACTGGGGCTCCACAGCAAAGAAGAAGTAGGCACTAGAGAGGGAGTCCTGAGCTTCTGGGCACCACAGGATGCCTTCTTCATAAAGCCATTACTCCAGATCGGGAAGCGTAGCAGATCCATCTAATACAGAGGATGAAACAAAGACCCTGACAAAATGAGCAGGCAGAGGAATATGCTCCAAACAAAACTACTGGATAATGCACCAGCAAGAGGGCCAAATGAAACAGAAATCACCAATCTTCTTGATAAAGATTTCAAAGTGAAAGTCATAAATATGCTCACTGATATGCAGAAATGTATTAAAGATCTCAGGGAGGACTTCAACAAAGAGATACAAGAGCTGAAGACTACAGTAACTGAAATGAAACACAGAATGGAGGGAATGAGTAACAGATTGCTGCAAGTAGAGGAGACAATCGAGATGGAAATTACAGAACAGGATACAACAAAGCTGAGGAGCAGAGAGAAAAAAAGGATCTCTAGGAATGAAAGAATTTTAAGAGAGCTGTGTGACTAATCCAAATAAAACAATATGTGCATAATAGGGGTACCAGAAGGAGAAGAGAGAGATGAAGGGATAGAAAGTCTCTTTGAGGAAATAATTGTTGAAAACTTTTCCAAACTAGGGAAGGAACCAGACACTCAATCACAGGAGTACAGAAAGCCCCTAACAAAAGGAACCCCAGGAAGACACCACCAAGACATAAAATAATTAAAATGGTAGAGATCAAGGATAAGGAGAGAGTACTGAAAGCAGCCAGAGAGATAAAAAAGATTATTTATAATAGAAACCCCTTCAGGGTATCAGCAGACTTCTCAGCAGAAACTTTCAGCCATAAGGGGGTGGCATGATATATTTAATGTAATGAAACAGAAGGACCTCCAACCAAGAATCCTCTATCTGGCAAGATTATCATTTAAATTTGAAGCAGGGATTAAACAATTTTCAGATAAACAAAAGTTAATGGAATTCACCATTAGACCCAGTAATTCCACTTCTAGGACTTCACCAGAAGAAAATTAATTCCTTTATTTGAAAAGATATATGCACCCTTATGTTTATCGCCACATTATTTACAATAGCCAAGATGTGGAGCAACCTAAGTGTCCATCAATAGATGAATGGATAAAGAAGATGTGGTACATATACAAAATGGAATATTATTCAGTCATAAAATGAAAAGAAATCCTGCCATTTGCAACAACATGGATGGGTCTAAGTGAAATAAGTCAGGCAGAGAAAGACAAATGCCCTATGATTTCATTTATTTGTGGAGTATAAAAACAAAGCAAAATAGAATAAACAAAACAACAGTATACTCATAGACAATGAGAGTGACTGGTGGTGACAACAGGGGAGGGTTTAGGGTGGATGGGTGGGGAGGGGGTTGGGGATAAAGGGGTACAAAAATTCTCAATCATAATGTAGGTTGGTCACAGGGATGGTAATACAGCATGGAGAACATAGCCAATGATTCTGTAACATCTTTCTATGTCGACAGATAGCTGTACTAGTAGGGGTATGGATTTAATAATATGGGTAACTGGTGAACCACTGTGTTGTATACTTGAAACTAATATAAGACTGTACAGCAATAAAAAATAAGAAAAAAGAAACAAGTAGTAATGGTTGGGGGAGGCAAGGAAGAAATGGAGAGGAAGTACATAATAAAAGTATATTATAAAATTGGAGAAATTACATTTGAGTGATACTGGATTTTTTAAAAATTCAACCAAACCATTAAGTAGGCATAAGTATAGATAGCAACCACGTATACGAAAAAAATTAATAAATGCTAAAGATAAATGCTCAGCCATTTGCAAAAAATAAAACTAGATCCTGACCTCACATTTCACACCAAAATTAATTCCAGATGAACCCACAGTGCTAAAATACATGAAAGACCCATAAGATAACACGTGTGAACACTTGTATAACCTTTGGTAAGAAAGACTTAGCAGCATGTATCAGGAAAATGAAAACCTTTGAGAGACATGACAGTAATTGGCTCTTGACTTGCCATCCCAACATAAACAACTAGAAAACTGGATGACGCATGTAAATCTAATGTTTTCAGGTACTGGAAAAGAAGCGGCGATACGTGGCTCTGATCCCAGAGAGAAGGGAAGAAACACTCCCACTTTGGACTGCGGCATGGAAATGGGACATTCAAGTACAACACCTGGGTCTGGCTGAGCTGGACTGAGATCAGAACTATAGGAGCCCAATGCAGGCATAGTTTGCAAGGCAAAGTGCCAGAGAGGAGGAAACTACATCAAGAAGGAGCTCAAAACCCCTGGAGTCTGTGCATACTAGCTGCTTATGTGTGGGATGATACTCCACAATGTGAGGTAAAGAATGGCCAGCAGAAAGCTATACATACGATCAACAATTTCCAGATCTACTGATACAACTTGAATCTCCAAGGAATTAGGCTGAGTGAAAAAAAGCCAACCTCAAAAAGTTGTGTATTTTTCCCCAAAACTGGGCAAAGACCTCACGAAAAAAGAAAATTACAGACCAATATCCCTGATGAATGTAGATGCAAAAATACTCAACAAAATATTAGCAAACCGAATGCAAAAATACATCAAGAGGATCATACACCATGATCAAGTGGGATTCATCCCAGGGATGCAAGGATGGTACAACATTTGAAAATCCATTAACATCATCCATCACATCAATAAAAAGAAGAACAAAAACCACATGATCATCTCCATAGATGCTGAAAAAGCATTTGACAAAATTCAGCATCCATTCATGATTAAAACTCTCAACAAAATGGGTATAGACGGCAAGTACCTCAACATCATAAAGGCTATATATGACAAACCCACAGCTAACATCATACTTAACAGCGAGAAGCTGAAAGCTTTTCATCTAAGATCGGGAACAAGACAGGGGTGTCCACTCTCTCCACTGTTATTCAACATAGTACTGGAGGTCCTAGCCACGGCAATCAGACAAAGCAAAGACATACAAGGCATCCAGATTGGTAAAGAAGAAGTCAAATTGTCACTATTTGCAGATGACATGATACTGTACATAAAAAATCCTAAAGACTCCACTCCAAAACTATTAGAACTAATATCTAATTCAGCAAAGTTGCAGGATATAAAATTAACACACAGAAATCTGTTGCTTTCCTATACACTAATGATGAACTAACAGAAAGAGAAATCAGAAAAACAATTCCATTCACAATTGCATCTAAAAGAATAAAATACCTAGGAATAAACCTAACAAAGGAAGTGAAAGACCTGTACTCTGAAAACTACAAGACACTCCTAGGAGAAATTAAGGAAGACACTAACAAATGGAAATGCATCCCATGCTCTTGGCTAGGAAGAATCAATATTGTCAAAATGGCAATACTACCTAAAGCAATCTACAGATTCAATGCAATCCCCATCAAACTACCAACAGCTTTCTTCAATGAACTGGAACAAATAATTCTAAAATTCATATGGAACCAGAAAAGATCCCAAATAGCCAAAGCAATCCTGAGAAGGAGGAATCAAACAGGGGGAATTACACTCCCTGACTTCAAGCTCTACTACAAAGCCACAGTAATCAAGACAATTTGGTACTGACACAAAAACAGACCCACAGACCAGTGGAACAGAATAGAAAATCCAAGCATTAACCCAAACACCTACAGTCAATTAATATTTGATAAAGGAGCCTTGGATATACAATGGGGAGATGACAGCCTCTTCAGCAGCTGGTGTTGGAAAAACTGGACAGATACATGTAAGAGAATGAAACTGGACTACTGTCTAACCCCATACACAAAGGTAAACTCAAGGTGGATCAAAGACCTGAATGTAAGTCATGAAACCATAAAACTCTTAGAAAAAAACATAGGTAAAAATCTCTTGGACACAAACATGAACGACTTCTTCATGAACATATCCCCTCGGGCAAGGGAAACAAAAGCAAAAATGAACAAATGGGACTATATCAAGTTGAAAAGCTTCTGTACAGCAAAGGACACCATCAGTAGAACAAAAAGACATCCTACAGTATGGGAGAATATATTCATAAATGACGTATCTGATAAGGGGTTGACATCCAAAATATACAAAGAACTCATGCACCTTAACAAACAAAAAGCAAATAATCCAATTAAGAAATGGGCAGAGGACATGAATAGACACTTCTCTAAAGAAGAAATTCAGATGGCCAACAGGCACATGAAAAGATGCTCCACATCGCTAATCATCAGAGAAATGCAGATTAAAACCACAATGAGATATCACCTCACACCAGTGAGGATGGCCAACATCCAAAACACAAGCAACAACAAATGTTGGCAAGAATGTGGAGAAAAGGGAACCCTCCTACACTGCTGGTGGGAATGCAAATTAGTTCAACCATTGTGGAAAGCAGTATGGAGGTGCCTCAAAAAACTCAAAATAGAAATACCATTTGACCCAGGAATCCCACTCCTAGGAACTTACCCTAAGAATGCAGCAGCCCAGTTTCAAAAAGACAGATGCACCCCTATGTTTATTGCAGCACTATTTACAATAGCCAAGAAATGGAAGCAACCTAAGTGCCCATCAGTAGATGAATGGATAAAGAAGATGCCGTACATATACACAATGGAATATTACTCAGCCAAAAGAAGAAAACAAATCCTACCGTTTGCAACAACATGGATGGAGTTAGAGGGTATTATGCTCAGTGAAATAAGCCAAGCCGAAAAAGACAAGTATCAAATGATTTCACTCATATGTGGAGTATAAGAACAACGAAAAAAACTGAAGGAACAAAACAGCAGCAGACTCACAGAACCCAAGAACGGACTAATAGTTACCAAAGGGAAAGGGACTGGGGGAGAAGGGTGGGAAGGGAGGGATAAGAGGGTAAAAGGGGCATTATGATTAGCAGACGTAAGGTAGGGGGGGCATGGGGAGGGCTGTACAACTCAGAGAAGACAAGTAGTGATTCTCATCTCACTACACTGATGGACAGTGACTGTAATAGGGTTGGTGGGGGGGACCTGATGAGGAGGGTAGTTTAATCACTATAATATTGCACATGTAATTATAGGTTAAAGATACCAAAATAAATTGTAAAAAAAAAAAAAAGCAATGAAAAAAAAAAAGTTGTGTATTTTTCCATTCATGTAACATTTTTGAAATGACAGAATCTTAGGAATGGAGAACAGGTCAGTCAGTGGTTACCAAGACTTTGAAATGGAGGGTGAGGAGGTACGGTTATAAAATTATGCGCAACACAAAGGATATTTGTAGTGACAAATTCTTCAGTAATTTGAACCTGGTGGTGGACACACAAACCTACACAGATAATAAACTGCATAAAACTAAATATACACAAATGAGTACAAGTGAAACAGGACAAATCTGAGTAAGATCAGTGAATTGTATCAATGTCAATATCCTGATTAGGGTAATTATATTATAGTTTTGTAAAATGTTACCTTTGGTAAAAAATGAGTCAAGTGTACACAGATCACTCTGTAATGCTTTTTGCAATTGCAGGTGAATCTATAATTATCTCAATAAAAATTTCAATTAAAAAAACACTTCAAATGAATCACACTGGCAGGCAGGTAACTTGACTCCCTGCCAAAATAAAATTCAACATACAAAAATTATATAATCATAATACATTTGAAAAGATTTTGACGAAATTCAACACACATTCATGATAAAACCTCTCAGCAAATTAATTAGGAAAAGGAGCAGATTCCCTCAACCTCATAAAGGACAGATACAAAAAGCCTACAATGAAAAGATGCTCAACATCACTAATCATTTGAGAAATGCAAATAATCAAAGTATAATGAAATATCACCCACACCCATAAGGGTGGCTATTATAAAAATAAAAAGCAGAAAATAAAAATTTTTTATAAGGATGTGGAAAAATGAGGACCCTTATACACTGCTGGTAGGAATATAAAATGGTACAGACACCACAGAAAATGACTTTTGATAACTGTGCTAGATTCAATTATTGGCTCTATGGTTTTTTGGTAGATCCAGAAGCAAGTCCACTTCTGGGTATATACACCAAAGAACTGACAGCAGGGATTCAAACAGATACTTGTACATTACTATTTGGACCAGTGTTATTAATAATGGTCACAAGATGTGATTCCAAACATCCACCGACAGATGAATAAACAAAGCTGTTTGTACATACAGTAGAGTATTATTCAGCCTTAAAAAGGAATGGACTTCTGACACATGCTACAACATGGATGAATCCTGAAGTCACTATGCTAGGTGAAAAATGCCAGACACAAAAGGATAAATATAATATGACTCCACCTACATGAGGCCCTCAGAGTAGTGACATTGATAGAGGCAGAAGGAATAGCAGTTGCCAGCAGCTGGAAGGGGGGGCTACAAGAGGGGGGTTACTGTTTAGCAGGTAAAGTTTCAGATGGGGAAGATGAAATATGGAGATGGACTGTGGTAATGGTCACACAACGACATGAATGTACTTAATGCCGCTGAGATGTACACTTAAAAATGGTTAAAATGGTAAATTTCATGTTATATATATTTTACCACAATAAAAAAAACTAATACATTAAAAACAACAACACATCCTGCAGTTTACATCTTCCTGGAACTTCTCCCCAAAATTTTACACAAGAACATCCACTCTCATCACTTCTATTCAACACTGTGCGAGAGCTCCCAGCTAGCACAACAAGGCGAGGAAAAAAACTGGAAGGGTACAAATTATAAAGGAAAAAGTAAAACTGTCTATTTGCAAATGTGAGTGCATACACACAAAAAATCCTAAATGATCTACCAAATAACCACTAGAGTAAATAATTGAATTTAGTAAGGGCATCAAAAAAGTCATTTGATCCTATACACTGACAGCGATCAGTCGGAAATTAAAGTCTTTAAATACAATACCATTTGCAGTGGCATCAGAAAACATAAAATACATTATCAGTTCTCACCAATTTGATCTATAGATTCAATGTAATCCCAATCATAATCCCAGGTTGTTTTTTTAAGAAATTCACAAGCTAGTTCTAAAATGTATATGGAAATGCAAAGACCAAAGAATAGTCAATTTTGAAAAAGACAAAGCTGAAGGACTCACAGCACACAGAGATTGCATCAGCAAAATTAAGTTTTTATAAAATCCTACAGAACAAAGAAGTTTATACAGACAGAGAGAGACTAAAGACTTAACAACTTAACAACACTGAAAACAGAAACATGTATGACACAGTTAGAAATGTGAATAACTAAATATCTGATGAAATTAGAAATAATGTTAATTATTAGAGTGTGAAATGATAGAGGTTACATATACTTAAATTTCTATTTATTTTGTATTCATTTGTATTAATTCCTATCAACATCTACTTTTCCTTACTTTTAACAAAGACTAGTAGATATTAGTAGATATACCCAAATAATTATCAATATTTGACTTTCCTCAGCACCAAACGGTGCTCAGGGTGAACATCAGGAGGATGTGAAGTTCATGATACTAGCAAAAAAGAGGAAAAAAAAGGTAACCATGATCTTTCTAAAATGTAAGATTTTTTCGATGTGGCTATGATATGCACCTTTAGAGTTAGTATGGTGGGCAAGAGCCTCTGTGCAGTGGAATTTCAGAGATGATAAAAGATTTCTCATTAGACCCAGGAATCCCACTCCTAGGAATTTACCCCAAGAATGCAGCAGCCCAGTTTGAGAAAGACAGATGCACCCCTATGTTTATTGCAGCACTATTTACAATAGCCAAGAAATGGAAGCAACCTAAGTGTCCATCAGTAGATGAATGGATAAAGAAGAGGTGGTACATATACACAATGGAATATTACGCAGCAATAAGAAAAAAACAAATCCTACCATTTGCAACAACATGGATGGAGCTGGAGGGTATTATGCTCAGTGAAATAAGCCAGGCCAAAAAAGACAAGTACCAAATGATCTCACTCATATGTGGAGTATAAGAACAAAGAAAAAAAAAAAAATGAAGGAACAAAACAGCAGCAGACTTACAGAACCCACGAATGGACTAACAGTTACCAAAGGGAAAGGGACTGGGGAGATGGGTGGGAAGGGAGGGATAAGAGGGTAAAAGGGTCATTACGATTGGCAGACATAGGGTGGGGGGGCACGGGGGGGACTGTACAGCTCAGAGAAGACAAGTAGTGATTCTCATCTCACTACACTGATGGACAGTGACTGTAATAGGGTTGGTGGGGGGGACCTGATGAAGGGGGTAGTTTAATCATCACAATATTGCTCATGTAATTGTAGGTTAATGATACTAAAATAAAATAAATTGTAAAAAAAAAAAAAAAAAAATTCTCTGCCCAAAATCACCAAGTGGCCCACTAGGTCACTAAAGTTCTATTTCATACACCAAAGCTTCAGTGAAATTCTAACTCTTAGAAGACTCTCTTTAAACACGAATGTTCTGGAGAAGTAGCCTATTAATTCCAATCATACCCATTAAAAACTTAGAAGATAGTTTCAAATGGTGTAGATTAGTAATAGCTTAGAAGTAGTTCAGACATTTAGCTAGAAGGCAAATTGGGGATAATAGAAATCCAGTTAATGGAGTTTAACTAGAGAAAAGATGCATCCTATGGAGGGTTCAGCATGAGAAACACTGATACCTGGGGGTGAAAGAGGAAGAACAGACAGACCCTCACATGCTGACATGTATAAACCAATGTTTTTCAAACTGCCACTGCAACCAGAATTATTTGTTCATAGAATTTAATCAAATCAAATCAAAGTGGATAGAAAATGTCAAAACGCATCACATGTAAGGGTGTTCTTTCATGAAACTACTTTTCAAGGATGTATGCATGTGTGTATGCGTGTGTGGGGGGGTGCGTGCATACACTAGATCAGCACATAAATGTATTTCTTCCTGTGGATCATGTTCAAAAATGCTTCAAAGCCACTGCTACAGTTTGTGAGCTTTGGGTGAGCAAAGGCTGTGTCTGCCTTTATTCACCATTACATCTGCAGGAACTACACACTGCCTGGCACAAGGCAGATGCCCAATAAACACCTGTCAAGTGACAGAGAGAATGAGGATAGTGCTGGAAAGCGGTAGGAAAGAAACCAACAGTGAACATTACCTACTGCACAATTTTGCTTTGCTCTCTGCAGAATCCTAAATAAAACCTCGTGTTTTTCTCAAGAGAAGATTCTTACTAGAGGAGTGATTTGTAAAACCTAAAATTCTTTCAAGCCTATTGTTAGGAAGTCAAAAATGATGAATGGAGAGCACCCCAAGGCTGCCCTTTTCACTGGTGACCCTCTGCAGAAGAAGCTGGACGTGGTGTCCTCCATCACTGCCTCCAAGCTTAGCAAAATTTTGCTTCCCAACTCCTCACCTTAAAACCAGCCTACCTTTCCACTCGTGAAATTATCAGTGTGAAATAGGTGAGGTGAAACCTAGAGGCAGCAGAAAAGGGACTGATAGACAAAAATATACTTTTATTCTCTTCCAATGTACTGGAAAAATCATTAACCCTGCCAGCACCACTCAAGTCTGCTAGTCAAAGAGCTGAAACCCTGTTGTAAGAAAGCCAGCTGTAGGGTCAGAATGAAGCCACAAAATCCTATCTGCAGCTTTGGGCTTCTGCATGAGAGGAGCTAGGCATCTTGTTAATGAAACCATTTCATTTCAAGCCTGGACCATGATGATAATCCCTTCAATTTATACACCAACCCTACTCGAGCTGCATGGACTGAGGCTCCGGCTGAGTCAATCATCTCAACACATCGACGAAGAAGCAGAGTACAGTGGAGTGGACGTGACAGAGCCCAAGTCAAGAGCAGGTATATGAAGTGCAAAGGGGGGCTGCGAAACAGACATCTCTTTCCAAGTCTCGTCAGAATGAAATACCTGTTTTTCCAGTGTAACAAGGAACATAGTGAAGAGTAAGAGCTTGTGAAAATGTTCTGAGGCTATTTTCTAATTCTTCCAAGCATTCAGATAACATTTACTCTACCTCCCTTTAGTTCATTAGACTAAACATGCATTTTCCAAACTAAAATCCACCAACCTTCGTAGGGTTTTGTTAAGTCCTTTGCCAGAGGAACAACAGTTGTACTGTACTAACCATCTCCATTTATGGGGAAGGGAAGGAGCCAGGAGAAGTGGCTAAGCATGAAAGTAAGGTACAGAGGCTGAGGACAGCATGAGCTGCGCCACAGTGCCCAGCGGCGCAACCACAGAGCTCATCAGGCGCCTGTGTGAACGGCTTTCTAAATAAGAAGCATACATGGATCTCAAAAATACCCATTAGGCAACGAACAAAGAAAAACAACTTTGAAATGTGAGCTTCTTTCATAGTTTTTAAATCTGTAAGTTCTGAGAACTTGAAGACTCTGAAGGGGCAACCTCCATCATTCAATCTTGTGAACGAACAATTCTCTTTTCATTAGACTTGCTATAGACTGACTAAATCTATAAAATGTAAAGCAGGCATTTAGAAGCACTAGTAAGCAAATTAGAAGAGAGGGGACCCAGAAAGGAATAATTTGATCTTTAAGGCACTAAAACTGGTCATTCAACTATTATTTTTCATGCCCTAAGGCTCTTGTTAAGATAATAACCTCTGCCGCCACATCCTCACAATGCACATTTGTCATGACCACAGGGAGACTGAAGCTCACGAGCTGAGGGCCAAGACTATCGCCGTCACGTGAATGTGCACCTCGAGTACGTCAACAAAAAAACTGGTGAACAAGCAATAAGGCCAGCTGACGTAGGAGCCGCCTTCATGCCATCAGTGAGTGCGGGTGACCAGGGAGAGCTTTAGGACTGGAGAAGATGACTTGACTGAAGGAAACAGAAACCAGAAAGCAGAGTTTCAGCAAGAATGAAGTCAGGTTAGAGGACAGTAACTGATTAGGAAAAATCTAGAAAGTAAGCAACGGCTCATAAGGTTGCCAAGAAAATGTGAGTCTTTGTGTCTAATGTATGGGAGTGGGAGAACAAGGACGTGTTACCACTCGGACGTTAAGAATATCCATAATAACTAAAGATAATAACTAAATCAAGGAAAAAAGGTTGAGATTATGAGCAGAAATATTAGTGGAAATTAAAAGTGAAAAAGAATAGCCTATTTTTAAAAACATATTAAGCTGTGTCAAGTATCACCGAGCAATGAGACTGTTTATCTAATAACCCACCTAAAGATGATGTCCTTCCCTGAGATCAGCTCACTCTATACCCACAGGAATGTCTGCACCCTAATATGCTGACTGATCCTGCCTGGTACTGCAGTCCTGCCCCTCGTGAAGTACAAGTAAGAGCAGGTGACAGCCCTCCTCCCCACTTTTCTCTCCCCCTCTTTTACCTGGCCTCATTGCATTCCCTTGCTGGAGGCAGACTGAGGGATAGAAATGGAAGTTATCCCTGAGTGAAAGCTGGGAAACTTACTGTTCAAACCCCTCAAAACTTATTTTAACACACTTACCAACAGCTCCATAAACATACAGGCCCCTTGGAGGTTTGCTCCTTGAAAAAAGCTGCAAATTAAGAACAAATTATAAATCGCTAACATGGAAAGAATTAAATATCATTATATACATAATGTTCCTGACTCTGCTATTTGTAGGACTAAGATGGGCTATCATACACATTGAGTACAAAAACTTAATGCAGAAAGGCTGTGAAGCCCAACATAGGTTTCCAGAGAGGAATCACAGCAGCCCAGAGCAAGTCTCTGAAGTCGCACACCCTGAATTTACACGCCCTACATCGTTTACTAACTATATAAGCTTCACCCTTTCTCCCAAATGGGTTCCTCAAGCACTGACAGCCTAGCTCATTCCCACCAAGAAAATCAGAAATATTCTAGAGAAACTGAATGGTCTGCAGAAAAAAAGATCACAAGGCATTTATGTTTGGGCTCCTCCCAAACTGGGTCACTGTCAGATCACCTTACAGCAGAGCACACTGACTAAAAACCCCGTAAGATGGAGCCTTCACTCAGCTTATTAGTATCTGAAAAGACTCTAAAAATGAACTGACAGCCAAGAAGCAATAGAAATTTGAAGGAAAAAAAAAAAAAAAACTTCCAATATTAAAGTTGGAGACCAGAGCACAGATATAAAGGACAGGAGAAAAACTCAGAGGAAACAGAGGCTACACAGACAGCAAAAGGAAAACTTCAAAATAACAGCCATCAATATAATTAATATGCTGGCGAAAATAAGATAAACTATTAAAACTATAAATCAAGGAGAAAACATAATTTTTAAAAAGGACCATTAAGAACATAAGAGTACTCTGAAATATTTAAAACACGGAAGCAAAAATAAAATTCCAGAAAAATGTTTAGAAGATAATCTTGAGGAAATGTTCCAGAAAACAGAGCAAATAAACAGCAACAATAAAAGATAGAAAATATAAGAAAATTACAGGATTAATTTAAAAGGTCCAATATCTGACAAAAAGGAATTCCGGAAAGAAAAAATGGAGAAAGAAGAGAGGACATTGTCTAAGAAATAATGCCAAGATTTTTCTCAGATCTGGAATTTGATTTCTAGATTGGGAAGGCAGAAGTGCTTGGCACACTGAGCACAACAAGACCCATTACCAATTACAGTCCTGAAATTTCAGACAATAGGGACATAAAGATCCTACAGGCGTCGGGGTGGCAGTGAGGGTGAGGCAATGGAGGTGAACAGGTCACAAACAATGGAAAAAGACTAGAATAAAATTTGAGGGATAATGATTTCCAATCTAATCCACCCAATCTTTCCAGCTAGTGTGAAAAATGGAAAACTGAGATTTCATACACACAGAGTCTCACACAAACCTCCGCAGAAGAAATAGGAACACCCAGGCTCCAGGAACACAGGGCACCTAGGAAAGAAGCCTGGTGGGACTGAGGATCACTGGCGACCTACCGCCACCCAGCAGGTCAGGAAGGCAGTTATGTCCAAACCAGCACGGAAGGGCAGGGAGGCTCCAAGGAGGAAACAAAATGGAACTTCTCTTTGCCAGATATTATCATCAACCCAAATACCATCCTGAATTCTGTTCCACTTAGAACACTCTGTCTGGGCTCCAGGCACCTGCATAAAATGCAAGGTAAGCCAGAGCAGAGATTATTCAGAGACAGTAAAAGCAGAAAGAGGTGGTTACGCACGCCACTTAGCACCAACCAGAGCAGTCAATGTTTTGCAACGCTCTCAAAATCTAGATTTCAGGATCTACTACATAATGCTTTTGTTTTTTCATCTGTGGACTCACTCCAGCATTTCTCAGAAACTCTCTCACTTTCCTGTCCCTCCTAGTTTTCTCTATAAACCCAGCACCTGACTCCAGCATGCTCCTTCCAGAAGAACCTCCACCATGGCTTAGGCAAAAGGATCTTATTTGCTTCGATCCTGCAAGCTGGATGCCTTCCCCGTGTTTCTCTGCACGCTAACTCCCCATCTATTCTTACATCTCAATTGAAAACATATTCCACTCCTGCCAAAAACCTCTTAATTTGTCTTATTTTAATATCATATATGAGCCATTCTGTATGTGGGTTATTCTGTTTCCAATTTGCCAGAAAAAAGCATTATGCTCTGAAATAATTTTGGAATAGCTTCCAATTGGAAAACATACACACAATCTAATAATCTCTAAGAATATTCTAGGTATTAGAAATCTTTTGAAAGCAATATTCTGTATTCAATAACTGGGAGTGTCATAGTAATTCATAATTCTTTACAACACATTTTGTAGGAATAGTCTGGGGCCTACTCCTAGTAATATCCACATGATATAGTCATGCTGAATAAATATATATGCTGAATAAATGAAGAACTTAATGCTGAAAAAACAATTGTACTTAATCCTATCTTCTACCCACTCAGATACAACATATTTTTGAAAACAACACATATTGTTGAAATGCAACATATTTTTGAAAAAGCATTCTGACAAATATTATTACATTATATATTACTGTGGGTAAAATTGCAATATTTCCAGAATCTCTTGTCTGGCTTTAGTGCATCTCCATATCAACAGGCATTCCCCAGGGATGGAGAGAGGTAGTCCATCTCCATATTAGTGGGTAATTACATGGGCAAGCGAGGGCTTATCTGGACCGGAGAGGTTGTGGGGAGATTTCACTGGCTTCTACCGCAGCAGGAGAGAGACAGATGCAGTACGACTGCTTGTAAGCAATCAATGGGTTTTAAACTTAATTTCTCCCTTTGGCTGATTTCAGTTTCCAAGGTATTTTGTTCCAGGATTTCCCCTCCTGGGAGCTACAATTACATATATAATTTATATTTTATGGCAATATTTAGAAGAATGATACTGTTATAGTATCAACAGAGAAGATCCTCAAAATCTGAGATCACAGATTCCTGGTATGACATAAACACTGTGTAAGATGCAGATTTTACTCTATGTAAATTGATAAACAAAATAGATACTCCTCTAATGATAAATGTTAGATATAACTTATCTAGATGATATTATCTACTCCAAGCATTTTCACTTGGTAAGGCAAGCTAATTTTCCCGTATTAAAATTTCAGTCTTCCAAAAATTATTGAAATTATTTTAAGGGATTTAAAAATCTACACTTTAAGGGAAAGATCAGAAGACTGAGTGGAGAACAATAAGACTATTTAGAAGGCTAAAAATCAGTCCCTAGAGAAATTCTAAAATTATTGATACTAGTGAATTCAGGGAGAGTGAGGTTCACACAGGTTTCTTCAAAATGACTTACACAGGAGCGCACATAATTTACATTTCTCACAATTTACCCTATTTTTCAGTTCCATTAAATTTTCTTTCAAATGTTTTAATTCCTGTAATCTGTTCTTATCTCGGAGAGCTCCACCCTGGCATAGTTCCTTGGAGCTGGTGTCTTCCACAAGCTATTCTCCACGTACTCCCCTCCCTCAAATGCCTCCTTCCTGCTTTGTACCCAGGAAGCTCTACTTTGCAGGAGGCAGGAGGGCAGGGAGAGAGAACGCCGGGTCATTCCCTCCCAGCTCAGTCTGTGTCTGGCAGAGCTGCATCCCTCCAGGAGTCAGCAGGCCCTCATGCCACAGGCCAGCTCTCTGCGGGTTCCTCCCTCAGCCTTCTACCCTTCATTTGCTGCCTTAGGCCTGTCCTGCCCATAACTCTCCTGTCATCTCTTGATGTGGTCTTTATCTGAAACATCTGCTGCGAACTGTTTCCTGCCAGGACTCTGATACACGCCCAACCCCGAAAATGCAACACACTGAACACTAGACAAAGGCTTGAAAATCTGAACCTAAGTTTCCCTAGTAGCCAGCTGTGAGATTTGTCATGTTACTTCTATCTTAGGAAATTTGTAAACTAGAATGATGACTTCTCTAATGGGTTTTTTTCAAGGATCCAATCACATGGTATTTTCAGTCATGCAGATGGTGAGCTTAAGGAGCACACGAGAAGATAGTGGTGACCTGTCGCCCACCTCCAATAAGCAGAAAAGATACAGCAGAAGATCTGGGTACAAATGCTGCTTCTGCTTATTTAGTAGCTATGTGACGGGGTAAACCACCTCAACCCTACAACCTGCTGTTACCTTATCTACTGGGTGCAGCGCACAGCACAGGGAAGTTGCCACTCACCACCCGTCTCTGCATGACTCATCACAAGGCCCACTCACTCACCCTGAGGACTGCAAGCTTCGTGTTCTCAAGTGCCACCTGATTCCACCTAAACCTGTGGGCCATGAAAAGAAACATCACACCCTTTGACACACTCCTCTCAAAGATCTGAACCACTAACATACACTCAAGCTATTTTATATCTATTTAAATTCTATACCAAACAAATGAAGAATACATCCAAGAACAAATATAGTCCATATGCTAATCCATAAAAGAAACCCAAAAAAACTCCAGAGTCACTATACTCCAACCATAAGGGAATAAAATCAGAAACAAATGATGGAAGGATAGCAAAGCCTCATGCTAAGACACTGACCTTCGGGCCATGCTCACCAGCCTTCAGAAGACTACTGGAAAAAGTTTGGGCATCTGCAGTGTTCCCTCTCCTCGGTCTCTCCTTAGATCAACAATTCTGTTTCCCCAGGTAGTTCACTCTCTGTCTCTGCCATGATTCTCCAGAACCTTCTCAGCTCCCTTCAAGCTAAACTACACTTGCCCCATCACCTTCCACAGATGTCTCCTACCTCTTCAGAGAAAGCACAGAAGGCATTAGGTTGGAACTCCTTCACCTTCCTACAGGAAATTACAATTCCACCCATGCATCCTTTCCTCTCTCCCTCCTGGGACAAAACAAGATGATTTGTCTTCCTGTATAAATTCTATCAATTTCTAGATCTCAGTTCCCTCCACCAACTGTCTAAAGAACCACAGCCCATCAAACTAAAATTCTCACTTCTCTTACAATCCTTCGCATCAATATATTTATGTCTTCCTGCGAGTTTATTTTTACAGTCTTTAAGTATAATGTCTTATAAACAAGACATAAAACCAAAATCACAAGGAAAAAGATAAATACACTAAAAACAGTGAAATTAATTAAATTCTGTTTGGAAAAAATTGCTAAGAAAGGTAAAAAGACAAATAATAAACTGCAAAAAAATTCACAACATTTATTACAGACAGGAACTTTTTCCTTAGGAAACAAAGAGTTTTTATCAATCAATAAGAAAAACAACAGAACAGAATAGGGAGCCCAGAAATAAACCCATGCATCCATGGTCAATTAACTTATGTCAAAGGAGCCAAGGATGTACAATGGGGAAAGAGACAGAGTCTCTTCAATATGTGGTGTTTGGAAAACTGGATAGCCACGTGTGAAAGAATGAAACTGGACCACTATCTTACACCATACACAAAAATTAACTCAAAATGAAGACTTGAACATAAAACCTGAAACCACAAAACTCCCAGAAGGAAACATACGTAGTAAGCATCTTGACGTCGGTTTTTACCAGTGACTTTGGATTTGACATAAGAAGCAAAGATAACAAAAGCAAAAATAAACAAATGAGATTACATCAAACTAAAAAGCTTCTGCACAGCATACGAAACAATCAACAAAATGAAAAGGCAATCTACAGAAGGTGTTTGCAAATCATGAATCTGATAGAGGGTTAATAACCAAAAATGTATAAAGAACTCAAACAACACAATAGCAAAAAGAAAAGAGAAGGAAAGAAAGAAAGAAAAGAAAGAGAGAGAGAGAGAGAGAGAGAGAGAAAGAAAGAAACCAAGAAAGAAGATAAGAAAGCAAGCAAGCAAGAAAGATCCAATTGAAAAATGGGGCAGAAAATATAGACATTCTTCTAAGAAGATATACAGATGGCACCAGGTATGTGAAAAGGTGTTCAACATCACTAATCATTGGGGAAATGCAAATCAAAACCATAGTTAGATATCACCTCATATCCATTAGAATGGCTACTATCAAAAAGATAAGAAACAGTAGGTGTTGATAAGAATGTGGAGTAAGGGAACCCTTGGGCACTGCTGGTGGCAAAGTAAATTGTTGCAGCCACTGTGGGAAACAGTATGGAGGGAGGTTCCTCAAAAAATTAAATAGAATTACCATATGACCCAGCAATTCCACTTTTGGGTATCTATCCTAAGGAAATGAAAACACTAACTCAGAAAGATATCTGTACCCCCATGTTCATTGCAGCATTATTTACAATAGCTAAGACACAGAAATACTAATGGATGAAGGGATAAAGAAAATGTGACACGTGTGTGCATGTGTGTGTGCATACACATTTACATATATATATATATATATATATATATATACACACACACACACACACAACTGACCCTTGAACAACATGGAGGTTGGGGTACCAACCCCAAACTGCAGTCAAAAATCTGAGTATAACTTTTGAATTGGCAAAAACTTAACCAGTAACAGCCTACTGTTGATCAGAAACCTTACCAATAACATAAACAGTTAATTAACAAATGTTTTGTATCATATTTTATATGTATCATATACTATATTCTTACAATAAAGTAAGCCTGAGAAAAGAAAAATGTTTTTTCAAATTATCACAAATCTCCAAAATATTTTCTAATATATTTACTGAAAAAAATTCACATGTAAGTGGACAGGCAGTTCAAACCCATGTTGTTCAAGGGTCAATCATAAAATGGAATATTATTCAGCCATAAAAAAGAAGGAAAGCCTGCCATTTTTAACAACACGGATGGATCTCAAGGGCATTAAGCTAAGTGAAAAAAATCAGATAAGGAAAGACAAATAACATATGATCTTTCTTTTATGTGGGATCTTTAAAAAAAAAGCACACACAGATATCTAGTCAGGGGGCATCCTCAAGTTTAGAAGACTCAAAAGGGAGGATGATAACAAAAGCATTTGTCAAATTAATGTCACCAAAATGTTTTCAAACAACATGACTATGCTGCCAAGTGTCCAGTAAGGAAATGCACTGATGCCATGAGTGTTCTGGGTCCTGGCTGCTATGCATCTGGTGATGCACTCCAAACACTAAATTTAATAAAAATTTATGTTTTGAATTTTATATATATAAAAACCCACTTGCACACAAAGAATCTTTTGATCATGGAGTTTATATTTTTTAAAGTAAATATCTAATAATTATTCCACCAAAATTTTATGAGACAAAATCAAATGCAAATATGGATCCAGACAGACACAAACACACACACACACACACACACATACACACACACACACACACACACACACACACAGTTAAAAGAACATCTGAGGGACAATGGAAGAAATTTGATGTGAGCTTCATATTTAGGATTACCAGATAAAATACAGGATGCACAGTTAAATTTTAATTTCAGGTTAATGTCAAATAATTTTTTTTGCATATGTTTTGTCCCAAATATTGCACGGGACATATACTAAAATTGTATTCATTATTAATCTGAAATCCAGGTTTATCTGGACAACCTGTATTTTTATTTGCTATGTCCGGGACCCTATTTTAGATAATACCATTACATCAATGTTGAATTTCTTGGGTATAATAATGTAATATAGTTATGCAGGAAAATGTCCTCGTTAGGAGATACATAATGCTGTTTTTAGGGATCAACTGTTATAATGTTGCAAGTAACTTTCAGATGATTAAAGAAAAAAATACATTTAAAGAAAGAAAACAAATGTCAAAATAGTAACCATTAGTGCATTTACAAATGTGAAATTTTTCAAAAGAAAAAGATGGGAAAAAACGCACAAAATTTAGTAAAGTGTGTAATTGCTGTATTGCTTTTACTTTTGAATTAAGTCTAAAATTATTCTAAAAGTATCTACAAATGTGTATTTTAGACAACTAATTTCAAAACTGTTAACCAAAACCATTCCTTTAACCACTGCAAACTAAACATCTGTCATCCATCATTCCAAATATTTTGATTTAATCATTCTTATTTTATCCTTTGTTCCTTACGATGCTACAGTTCTAGCATTAAAAAATAATCCAAGGTGATTCTCATCAAAGTTATAAATTAAATTAGCATGTCCGCTGCCCTTCTGGGTCACTATCCATCTGCTATTCCAGCAAAATTTCCATTAGGACAATTAGATAATAAGGGTGGTGTTTTAAAATAAAAAGTGTTGTTTTCCATTTGTTTAAAATGCAGGAATACTACGTTTCCTGTTTTCCCCACACCCCTCACCATTCTATTATTATCTCCCAAAATGACAGAATCATAGACAATGATTCCAGCTGAAATATTGAGCATAATTACATCTTTTAGAAACTAACATCATTCTCAACATAGACTGCTTTTTGATAAAAGTAGATCACTTCAGGTTTCTAAGATCTTTAAAAACTAAACTACATGTTAGCACCCACAAATCCTCTTTACATGAAAAATTTTAAAGCCTTCAGTTGATTTGCAAAAGAACCCTCATAACCTAAAGTACATCAATTTGTTCAGCTTCCAAGTGTAATTAAGGCTATTTAAGTATCTAAATAACTAGCAGTGTGTGTGTGAGGGCGGGGGAGGTGAGCTTAAACCTCTAAAATAACTAGCATTAAAAATTGGCTCAATTTCTGACTATAACAGATCTGAAGATGAAAATGACTTTTTAATGCCTTGTGCATTAGAGCAGTGAGCATTTATAAGTGCCTATATGTGCCACTGGCAGACAAATGACAGGAGGCAACTGCTTCAGCAAATCCTTCCATGTTCTCTCACTCCTAAAATTGGCATTCTGATTCTGGACGAGCTTAGGTAAAGCTCTGCTGGGCATGATCTACTCCAGTCCACCACTAGTTCAGAAGGATGTCCAAGACAAGCATAATTCTCAAGCCAACCTGGAATTCATTAAAAGAAAGATGTGGAAAATACCCCTCACTCGGAACCCAGCTGAGGTTCTGAATTTGAGGAAATTCTCCTAGATTTCTCTTGGCTTAGCAAAGAACTGACACACCCACAGAGAGGCAAATGAATAGAGGAACTCAGAGACACCTATGATCTCACAGACGTGGACAGGCTAACAGGCCACCAGGTCAGCTGCAAGGAGAGTCAGCAGAGAAATTGTGTGCATCCTCACTGATGTCTTTGTTACTCATTTTTTCATTTATTCTTCAAACATGGATTGACCATTGAGCAACTACTTTGGGCCAGCGTGCAAACTGCATTCTGCAGACCTGAAGGCCCAGAGAAAAAGGCATAGTATTTACTAAAGGAGCATGGGGTCATCAGATGGGCAATGTGAGACGGGCCACAACAAAAGGATGGTGGTAAGGAGCAGCCTTAGCAAAGACCCAGAAGCGAGAGAAGGTTCCAGTCTTATCCAGGGATCTTCAAGGAGTTTGTCCCAGTTGGTGCTCTCACTGTTCTTTCTCCTGAGGGCACTGAGAAGCCTTAAGCAAGAGAATGCTACAATCAGATTATGCGTTAGAAATACCATTCTTGATACCTGGTGGAGATTGAGGTGAACGGCAGGAAACACCACTCATATTTACGTCACTGACAAGCCATCCTGGTTGCCAGGTAGAAGTGTGGTTCAGGAAGAAATACCTTTGGGGGCTTTTCTGTGGTTCATGCGATCAAAAGCAACTGAAAGCAGCCCTCTGTTGGTCTGCATTGCCAGGCAGGGGCTGCAGATTGCCTGGGGGCTGTGCTGTGACTTCTCTGGGAGAAACGGCGCACGGCTGTGGCAGTGTGGACCAAAGCGTGTGTTCAGGTCCTATTACCTGCACATTTCCATGAGAGATGATGGCATAGGTTGTGGTTGTTCAGTTTTTCTTTTATCGTCTCTTGTTTCACAAGTTTCCACTCAGTTAAAAACTAATTATAAAAAGCAAAATCAGCTTACTATTCAGCTTAAGAAAAAGAACTGCAGGCAAAATATCTAATTCTTGAAAGTTTACTATGGTTAAAAGAGAATAATCTCCTTAGTTACTCCCAAAGATGCCACCTTTGTAGAGAATCTTCAGGAACAGCAAATGGGAAGGCAACTGGAGAGAAGCTCACTGGGTACAACTCTGGGCTTCAGGCTGAAATCAATTTTATGAAAAAACAACTGAAAAAAAGAAAATCTGAAAAATTCTGAATTAGACTGACTGGTGACTTTACAAAAGAAATGAAATTACCAGAACATAAATCAAAATCATGTGGATTTTCCAAATAGAGCATGCCCTTCACCCAGAGACTGGCCTTCGTTGACAAGAGATGCTCTTGCCTTCCTCCACTCAAGATTTGCCCTTGCCAGGCACAGGAAGAGATGCTCCACATCGCTAAGCATCAGGGAAATGCAGATTAACACCACAATGAGATATCGCCTCACACCAGTTAGGATGACCAACATCCAAAACACAAACAACAACAAATGTTGGCGAGGATGTGGAGAAAGGGGAACCCTCCTATACTGCTGGTGGGAATGCAAATTAGTTCAACCATTGTGGAAAGCAGTATGAAGTTCCTCAAAAAACTCAAAATAGAAATACCATTTGACCCAGGAATTCCACTCCTAGGAATTTACCCTAAGAATGCAGCAGCCCAGTTTGAAAAAGACATATGCACCCCTATGTTTATCACAGCACTATTTACAATAGCCAAGAAATGGAAGCAACCTAAGTGTCCATCAGTAGGTGAATGGATAAAGAAGATGTGGTACATATACACAAGGGAATATTATTCAGCCATAAGAAGAAAACATATCCTACCATTTGTAACAACATGGAGGGAGCTAGAGGGCATTATGCTCAGTGAAATAAGTCAGACAGAGAAAGACAAATGCCAAATGATTTCCCTCATTTGTGGAGTATAACAATGAAGCAAAACTGAAGGAACAAAACAGCAGCAGACTCACAGACTCCAAGAAGGGACTAGTGGTTATCAAAGGGGAGGGGTTGGGGAGGGTGGGGGAGGAGAGAGGGAGAAGGGGATTGTGCGGTATCATGATTGGTGCACATGGTGTGTGTGGGGTCATGAGGAAGACAGTGTAGCTCAGAAAAGACAAATAGGGACTCTGTAGCATCTTACTACACTGATGGGCAGTGACTGCAATAGGGTATGTAGTGGGGACTTGATAATGGAGGACATCTAGTAACCACAATGTTGCTCATAGGATTGTATATTAATGATACCAAAATAAAAATAAAAACACATTCAGTGAAGTAACTGGGCGACAGCTGAACAGACAGAGATGTTAACAGAGGATGATGATAACTTGGCATTTAATATAAATATACAAATACATAAAATATATAAATGATAATGTGACAGATACAAAATATATATTAACTTGAAAATAGAAACTTTTAACTGAAATGTTGAAAAACTGAAAACTAAGTATATTCACTTGAAAATGCAAGGTCTATGTGTGTATATGCTTCTCCATGTACATTTTAATGCATGTGTATATGTAAGCATATAAAAGCCTAGTAAAAAAATCTATATTCATTACCTATAAGGGATAAAATAAGTTACTGTTATTGTCTTCCTTATGATTTTTATGTTTTCCTATTTTGACAATGAGCATAGCTTACTTTTATAATAAAAAATAAAATGTATATTTTTAAAAAGTAAAAAAGACAAAACAAAAGCATTTGCCCTTGCTACTATTCCTCCCACTCCCTCCACAGCCATCCTTGTTGCCAGTTGATCCAAATTCTTAAAACGGAGACCTCTATTTTCCTACTCCATAAATACTTCCTGCCAAGGGGTTTTTTACTGTCTATCATCCTGATTTTCCCCTTCCAAGGGAAAAGGAGTTATTGAAGCCAGGATATGGTCAGCAGAGCAACATCCTGCTGCCAGACCCAACTGCATTAAACCCTGGACGTTTCGACACATGGCCCAGTGACGGCTGACCCTTCTGGCACCTTGGGGACAAGGCCTGGAAGCTGGCCTCCTGTGTTCCTGGAGTAACAGCAGAGTGGCCCCCAAAGATCATGGTAGTGTATCCAAAACATCCAGGAGGTAAGAGCATCTTATGGGGAAGTTTTGTTTTATCTTTATGGCCAGTGCATGTACCTCCCATAGCCCTTTATATTGACCCATCTGTAACTCCCACCGGGAGGGGAGTGAAAGTCTGGTATCCTAGACCAGGACGAGATCCCATTCCTGCCACTGTCCTATCACAGGACCACTCTTGTGCATGCATTCTACCTGATGGACAAGATTTGCCTATGCTGGTGTCATTAAAACATGTATCTTATCACCCTTAAGGTTATTTTCTCCTACAGTCCCTGTGGCCTGGACCCGTCCCCTGGCTGCAGCTGCTGCGTGATGACTGCTCTGAACTCCCTGCCTGTTCAGCTACTGACCGCCTGTGGAATGGACGAACTATGGACTCAATCTGCCTTGGACTTTGAACTTAGCTAAATCCTCCAGCTTGAGGATTATCATGATTTTATTGCTGTTGCTGTTTTATGTTATTAGCCTGGTCACAATGTTCCAGTTTTCTCACCCAGGGGCCATTGTGGAAGACAGGGAACGAGTAAACTGTGAGGCGAGATTTCAGGAGGGGTGGGCTGTGGGTAAAACTGCAACATTTCCAGAATCTCTCTCCTGGCCTTAATAGTGTTTCCATAACAATAGGTGTTTCCAAGGAGTGGAGGGAAGTAGTCCATCTCCATATCAATAGGTAAGGGAAGCGAGGGCATATCTAGACCAGGCGGGAGAGCCTGGGTGAGGACCCTTTTTGCAGCCAGGTTGTGAGAGACATGGGCGAGCAGAAGTGGAGGACTGCTTGTAAGCAATAAACAGGTTTCTCCCACTTTATTTCTTCCTTTGACTGATTTTGGTTCAAAGGTATTTTGCCCCGGGCTGGAAACTTATTTTCCCCCTGAGTTACAAGACATAAGTACACATTATACATAGAACTCAGGACTATCTGGCATTTGTGAAAAAGAGTTAAAGCCAAGAAATTCAGCTTATGATACTTCAGAATGAGAAAAAAAATTCCATTGCCAAAAAACTCTTACTAAGATATGCCCTATCCTTTCTGGGCATTGTGCTAATTCCCCTTCTTCAGTCTGTTTGTAAGAAGCAAATACTGAACTAGTGGAGTCCAGAATGACATGATCAAAAAAAGGTGTAACTTCCTCAAAATGATAAAAACAACTAACCTGTTGAATTATCTCACAATTACACTTAGAAATATTTTCATTATGTAATATTATAAACAGGTTAAATTGGAGAGAATACTGAACACTTGGTTACCCACCACCCAGCTTTATCAAATCTCCACACTTTGACATATTTATCACAAAATTTAAGTAATAATACATTAGATACAGCCCCAAGGTCCTTTGTGCCCTTTATCCTTAGAATTAACAATCCTGATTAAAGTTTATTATCCCCATGCTAGGCAATATTCCATTTCAGAAATATATTCTGAGTTATTTATACATCTTTTTGGTATCTGATAGTTACCCCCTAAAACGGATTCTTCATTTAAGTTTTCTACTGGGTTGCTTGGTATTTTTTCTATTTATTTTTGGTAGGAGTTCTTTCAGAAAGCAATCTGTAGTCAATTATTTTTGATGTAAATATTTTTTTCCAGTCCATGGTCTGCCTTTTCAGTTTTTCTATGATGCTTTTTAAGTTTTAAATTTTACTACTGTCAAATGTTTACCTTTATAATTTAGGCTTTTGTATCTTATATGAGAAATTCTTCCTTTTCCCAAGTTCATAAAGATATTCCTCTAGTTTTCTTTAATAAATTTAAAATTTTCACTTTAAATTTTGGATATTAATTCTAAGATTTATTTTTGTGTTTAGAGAGGAAGGTAGGTACCTATTTTTACCTTTCACAGACAGTCAATTGTCTCATTCCTGTTGACTGACTAGACCATCCTTTTTCCCACTGATTTTCAGTGCCAACCCAATGGCCTACCAAGTTTCCCTGTACATTCTGACTTCCTACTTGTTTCCACCTGTCTGCCTGCCTAGACGCAGGTACACATGAAGCGACATCATAATGAGCGATTAGCCAGGAAAGCCAGACTAACTACATTCCAGCACAACCTTGACTGCGATGAATGGTCTCCCCCCAACCCTCAGATCTAGTCAGGTAGCAGTCTTCTAGAGCAGGGGTCACCAAATCCAGCCTGACACCTGTTTTTAATAAGTACTTACTGGAATACCTTTATTTATGTATTGTCTGTGGCTCTTTGACTACAATGGCAGAACTGAGTGGATGCAGCAGAAGTCACATGGCCCCCTAAGCCACAAAGATTTCCCACATGGTCCTTTACAGAGATTTGGCAGCCCCTGGCCAGACCTCAGCCTACATCCTCCCGCTGCCACAGCAAAGCAGTCAGCTCTGGCTGATGGCAACAGATGAAATCCCAGTCCTGAACACTGTGAAACAGGGCTATACCCCCTTCCTTTAAATTCATTTTAAGGGACTTATTAAAGACATTCTCATCTATGTTGATGGCGTGATTTCACCTTTTAGAACCATGATAAAAAACTGAACACATTGCTTAATTATTCTGGAGACTCAAGCAGCCCCATTAACACTCAGTTTTCCAAATTTCAGACTTTAAATGAGTCTTTGGTATGTTCTTAGTTGTCAAAAAGCAGTGTTGTTTGAACCCCAAGCTCACGTCCTTACAGATAACCCTGTCACTGGGTTAGGATGCAATGCTTCTGCTTCAGCTTTCATAAAACTGTGATACAAGAAACGTTCATTTAAAAACAAGCCTGTGGCTATAGAGATTGTCCATTTTGGACTCAATGTTGCTTATGGCCTTTCTGAAGGATAAAGTTCCAGGGATCAGGGAAGCATTAGCTAAACCACACTGCTCAACCTTCCTTAACCTATAGGAAATGCCAGTTGCAAGAAGATGAATAAAGAAAATAAGTGCTCACTCCCTTATCTGGAGGAAAGAAGGGAGGGACTGGGGAAACAGTGACCCGCCTGGTCCTGGCTAAGAAGGGATCCAGACAACTGAGCCAAAGTCCAGAGCCCAGCATTCCAGGGCCCGCCCCCAGGTGCCCTACGGAGCCAGGGAAGCCTCAGGACCTTAGGTCAGCCGGTGCGACTGAGGGAGGGGCGCCCAGTCTTTTCCACCTGCTACGCCCACTGTTTCCGGGAGGGCGAGGAGGGCTCTGCAAATAAAAGGTGGTAGCATATAAGAGGGAGTTGGGAATAACAGTTCCTCATTAGAGAAGAAACTGAAAATTATTTTATAGAAAGCAGGAGAAAAAGGAAAAAAGGAATTTTGTCCCCACCCCAGCCCAATTCCCAGGTCTCTTAGGCTGTGACATTTCCTCCCAAAAGATAACAAAACCTAGCTGCCTATATACCCACGATTAATGGGAACATTTTCAGAGTAGCCCCACACTCTATTGGATTCCCTCCCTCCCTGACTCTAGGAACGCTTGATTTGGCTGTGCGAAAGTGATTCTAATTATAGTGATTTACATGAACTACTTACCATTTATGCCTAATTACCTCACAGCACAATAACAATTATGCATACATTAAAGGTGTCAGATTAACCTGGCTGTAAGTTTTATTTGATAACAAAAGTAAAGTGCTCATAAATGCTCATTCTTCTGTCTGTTGCTCATACAGTATGGTCACCTGCTCATAACTTTCTCAGACTTTTGTTAGAGAAAACCCTGTTACCTAGGTAGGTGAAAGCGGCCTCATAGCCTGCCAGCAATTGTTTTCTCACTGATAATGCCAGCATTCTGTGAAGAAGGTGCAGCATTTTAGTCTAATATTATAGCTAGACTTACAGAGGGCACTTGGGAGTGCAATGAAAAAAGGCCATTACAATGAATGTTTAAACATCTGCATTAAATAACAAAATCAAGTACCCATATATGCTAAGTGAACAAGTCAGAGAAAAATAAATACTGTATATTCTCACTTATATGCAGAATTCTATATACATATATTTTTTTAAAAGCCAAACTCATAGAAACAGAGACTAGAATGGTGGTTTCCAGGGGCTGGGGGGAGTAGGGGGCAGGGAGTGACAAGACATGGTTAACGGGTATAAACTCCCAGCCACAAGATGAGTGAACTCTGGGGATCTAATGGACAGCATGGTAGCTCTGATTAACAATACTGTATTATATACGTGAAAGCTGTTAAGAGAGTAGATCTGAAATGTTTTCACCACACACAAAAAAAACAGTAATTATGTGAGGGGATGTAGGTGTTAACTAACCTTACTGTGGGAACCATTTTGCAATATATGTGAATATTAAATAATCATGCTGTAGCCTAAGTGGCCTGCACAGGGCTCGGCTGGCCAGTCCTGCGAGGCTGCCCGGGAAAAAAAAAAAATCATCATGCTGTATACTCTAAACTTACATATGTTATACATCAATAATAGCTCAATAAAGCTAGGGACAAAATCAATCATAAATCCTATTGACAAAAACAAACAAGTCTACAAATAGTTCTTCTATCATGGGGAAATCTAACATCTCAAATTTTCCTTCTCTGATAATCAGCATATCTGCATTCACTTTTTAGAAGATTAAGTCTGTGGCATCTTTACAATCTCCAAATGCTAAAGCTTTATATGTGTTTTAATTCAAATTACATTAGACGCTCAGATCTTTTTCAATGCTGAGGATTTAGCAGGCTTAAGAAACCATAGGACAAACAGTGCCACAAAGGGGTGTCGCTCGAGCATTCACTGACATATGCAGCAGGACTGGGCCAACACGGGCTTCACTAGACACTTGAAACTACCTGATACATCGAATCTCCTACTCACATTAAGATCACAATTACACAAGGCCAGGGCTTCCAGATGGTAGATATTGCACTTCCTTACTGCTAAATAGCTGTCTACTTAACTAGGCAGACCCATCATGGCCAATTCAGGAATCAAAGGTGGAAATGTGGGAGAATATCCCTAAGGGCCAAGCAATGCTTTTAAAGGAAATAAACATATTGTTGAATTGGCAATGAGATATGTTAATGATTAAAGGAGACTTTTAATTGGGTGGAAGTTCACCAACCACAGAAAGATGAGCCCTAGGATGATATACAATGGGGAAGAGAAAAGAAAGGACTACATTTCCAAAAGGGAGAAGACTAGAAAGGGAGTAAGATTCAAGTTCATGAAAGCAATTTAACTCTCAGATCTAGAAAATCCAGTTACATAACACATCTCGCTTCCCAGCTACGGCACATAACCAAGTTGTTATTTTATTTGGAAGGCCATGTATATTGCAAACTATGATTAGGTGTGCAATACATAAACAGTCTACATTTTCCAAACTTTTTCATTCTTCACCCACCTATAAACTTTTGGAAATATGGGGAAAAGAAGTAGGGCTAGCCATCAAAAGGGGTAATTCCTCATGACTTCCTATAAACATTGTGCTGGACTGGCCAATCATAATGGCTGCCACACTCACAGTCCTCTTCTGAGAGAAAGCACCCTGGGTGGTACCTCATGCAGAAATCTTATCTTCACACAGACCAGTGGCCTCTGAAAAACCTGATGTGACAGCCCAGCACAAACAGGATGAACTGACTGGCTGTCCTATCAGATTCTTATTCAGGAATTTAAATCACAGATAACAGGAAGAGAATTAAGAAGTTGGTAGAACAAACGGAAGTGGAAGCAGACATGGGAGAAAAGGAACAGAGTAATGAGATTCCGTGAAGGGCAGAGCGCTGGAGTAAGAGTCAAGTGCCCGCGACCACCGCCTGTCAATCGGCAAAGCTTTTAGAGCCAATGATGCTACCACAGGCGTTGGGCTCCTTGAGATGCCCTCCACTGCTGTTTGCGTGTGTGGCCTTATTCTAAATCGCCATTTTTTTTGGCAACCTAAATGAATTCCTATTTCTTTTGCCAAAAGATGTTAACAAATTGACAGCCTTTTTCTTTACATAAAAATAAAACTACTTAGTTATACTCTAAAGAGCTTTTTAAAAAGTACAATTACTTTCATTAGAGTTTTAAAATAGAGTACTACTAACATGTGGTATGTAGTACCTTTTTTCTAAAGACCATATAGTGAAAGAATATTTGTGTGTAGGGAAGGTGGGGAGATGGTTTGGCCCATCAATTAAAGGAAAACTAGATTCTTGGGCTGAACCACACCCTAAATCTTATTACTATGCTATCCCGCATACTTTGGGGATGACACCACTGATGACAGTGGTTTCCATGACGGGACGAGGAATGGGTGTTTTCCTGTTCTCTCAGAATTTCAGCGAAAGCTCAAAGCTGAGAACAAGGAGAGACAAGTTCTCCTACATTCTAAACAGAGGCAATAGTCATATATCCATGCAGGAATTACTTTAAAAGAAAAAATCAAAAACAGCCCTTAAATCAAAGTGGAACTGAAAGTGATCAAGGTAGAAAGTAGTTAAGGAGTGCTGGGCACTTCCACAGACACACCAGGTGCCCAGTACGCAGTGTCCCCAGAGACGCATGTGGAGAGATGGGACTGAAAGATGAGACGGGCAGCCCCTCCCTCCCCGGGCGGATGTTATTTAGGTGAGGAAGGAAACTCTCAGGCAGCTGCCAAGGCAGGGTGCAGAAGTGCTAGTGCGGACCTGACCCGCGCCCCCAGGAGCACTGGGCTGTACAGGATGCAGCCAGAGACTATGCCTGCTTCTCATCAGCAGAAGTCCGGGGCAGGGGGCTGACTGAAGCTGCCCATGCAGCCGGGGGAGCACTTCCTGTGACCTACGCAGACAGCATAAAAGGTGATCTGGCTAAAGCTGCCCTGAAAGGACCCTACCCACAAAGCCTAAATGAAAGGGTCAGGGGGTCCCAGCAGAATGCAGCGATGAGAGGTGCTCCACCAGTGTCATGAGAGGACGAAGAGGGGAGCAGTGGAGAGGTCCCCACGGGCATCCTGAAGGACCCACTAGCGCGCCCGCCCACAAAGAGCCGGCACATCAGCGTCTCACACAAAAGGCCCCGAACTGGTCACCTGAGACGTTGCCTTTTCGCTCTCATCTTCCATCCCTCTCATTCTGACCCTGGAGAAGCCAGGCAAACAGAGAGAGGACAATGCAAAGAGGAAGAACAATTCACTCCCCGCCTCCACTGCTGATAGGGGCCATGCTGAGTAACAGGGAGGGCAAAGCTGTGAACTCCACAGAAGTTTTCATTGAGATTGGACTGTATCAATTATTACCTAGATACAAAGCTATCTGCATCTCCCTGAAGGTGCAAGAAAGATACAGAACATGAAGGGGTGGGAATGGGGACCTAACAGAGCTTGTTTAAAGGAGCTGGTGGGAAATTTTCAAGCTGTTTCATGACTGTACCCAACTGCATTTAATCCATTTTATAAAATGCTTACACTTTTAAATGTTCAATCTTTAATATCACAAAACCTCACCTTTGAAAAAAGGCCTTCTGCCTTGGTGCTGTATCCTTTAAGGTCCTCATGCAATTTCTGCAGACACCGTACGACTCTTCTCTGATGTTCATCATCCTTTAGCTCTTGAGCTTTGATCAGAAGGTCATAGTGGTCCAGCGGTCCATGGCAATTAGCCAAAGCTCTTGAATAAGACTCTGTAGCCACAGCTGGAGATACAGTCTCAGCTGTCTGAACCATATAGGCTATAAACAAAAATATATGTGAAATTTTAGACTTTCTTAAATTAAGGTATTTCATAATGCTCTACATATGTTTCTTAATGGTCATATTAAAACCTTTAACTAGTTACAAGTATATATTAGAGCAGCTTTTAAAAATATCAGGTTTGATAAAGTGATTATATAAAACACATTTCATACAAATTTATAATTGTCTCATTTTAATAAAAAAGAATAAACCCCAAGCCCATAAACTATGACTGCACCCCTCTCCTAGAGAGCCTAACCTGCCACAGAGTCTCTCCTTTGCCTCCCCAGTCCGCCGACCGCCACTTGGGTTCATCAGATCCTCCCCCAAGGTAGGGCTAGTGCCTTCCTCAGAGTTAGGCCTACTTCTGGCTCCTGAGTACCGGGGCAGAGACGGCGACTACTCACAGAGGGCTTTCTCCTGCCCCTTTACTCTCTACCCCAAACAACACAGCATTCAGATGTTGCCACACTGATTTCCGCCTTCTGCTCAGGGGAGTCCCTCCTTTCCATAACCTTTAGATTGAATGCAACGAGTTGGGATACAACAGAGTGTCTGTTTCAAAGCAGGGGAGTAGGGGTATTCTGATGTTCTTTTCAGCCTCTTTTTAGCCTCTCCTGGGAGGGAAATGATTGGCCATGGGAAGGTCCAATCAACTCTTTTCCTTAACTGTGGCAGCTAAGGAACAGGAAGTCCCTCTTTGTTCTTCTGAAGCAAAAGCAAGGGGCATCCCACTGGCACGTCTCACAAAGACTTTGCAAAGGTTGCTGTGCTGCTCTCGCACTGTACTGAACGCCACGTTTCCTCGGTTTCAATAAATGATAATGACTTACTTTAGAAAAAAAATTAACAGTCACGATGTTATTTCCATTTTTTTTTTCCAAGAGAGGGAAAAAACCCTAAATATACCATAAATGTTTATGATAGGGCAGGGCCATCTTCCAATAGCTGTTCTCCCATTCTGAATAGAAATTTTAGGTGGGTACAAAGCTGCCCGGTGAAATATTCCATTTGCTTACCCTCTCTTGCAGACACGGAGGGCCACAGGAGCAGTTCTCACCAAGGGACGTGAACAGACACGTGTGCAGCACTGGTACACACACAGAGCAAGGGCACACGACCCCTCCCACTCCCGGTCCTTCCTCTGACGGCACAGAAGTGTAATGCCTGCAGCGGAGGAGGCAGCTTGGCAGGAGAGGCACACAGCACACTGAGCAAGCCCAGCAGAGCTCACCAATGATGCTCAGATGCCAAGCTGGCTCTGGACCATCTACCTGGATTTTTAGTCAAAGAATAATAAACTTCCATCTTGCTTTTCGAGCAGTGGGTTTCAGGGTCACTGTTAAAGCGGCCTAAGTTGAAATCTCAGGGGGCTAATGGCCTTGCCAAAGAGAATTTGACTCATTCTCTGAACCCCTAGGCCACACAGGACCAGGCCAAGACGTGAGTTCAGTGTTGAGGCCAGAGGCACAGGTAAAGGTTTCCAGCAACTTCAGATATTTACCAATGTGGTATAAGAAGAAATGTATTTGGTCTTGTGAGAAACATGCTCACTGGTCCAAACTTAGTCAAAGAGAACAGCGGAGTGAAGCTTTAATGGTGGCCTCGCAAGATCGGGTTTCTGGTGAGCAGGCACACTCAGGGCGTTTACAACAAGCTATTTACTCCCTAGCACACAAGTCCCTCCCCTGGTTCCTCATTGGCTGAGTACTGCAGGGTTCACATTCTTGCCCAGACGTCACTTAAGCCAGTTATATCCATATTTGGCTTTCTTTACATTTGTCTTAATTTTACTGGCTGGTTTAAAACCGTTTCTGCATTTTTTTTTGCAGTGATGCACAGCCCACTCCTTCTCAATCTCCCTCCCGCTCCCAGCCAGAGGGACCCCCTGGTTCATGTTCTGACATATCGACTTCTTTTCAATACCCTTTTGTTTAAACTTTAATTCCTCTGGGAATAAATCACATTTAGTTTTATGCCATTCTTGTCTTTGTCCACTGTCCCTGGCACAAGGCTCCTCATCCCTGGAATTTCCTGAGTGATTGGAGTCTTTTGTTATTCATAATGAGCCCTTTACCTTCAGGACTGAGTTTATGATAATGAAGTAGCTTAGGGTAGAGCCCCAGGATAGCCTCATGACAGGGCTGGTCCCCAGAAAGAACGAGTGTTTATAGTGTTGGAACTTTCAGCCCCATACACTGACCTCCTGGGAGGGGAGGGGAGGATGGAGATTAAACTTTAAACACTCCTGAACAATGAGATTTGGAAAGCTTCCCACTTGGTGACGCACCCGGAGAGGGCATGGAAGCTCCAGGCCCCTGTCCGCATCCCTTGCCCTGTGCCTCTTTTCCATTTGGCTGTTCCTGAGTTGTATCCTTTAAAATAAACTGGTTATCATAAGTCAAGTGTTTTCCTGAGTTCCCTAAAACATTTTTAGAAAATTATCAAACCTGAGGTCAGAGCTCGTGGGAAGCCCTAAATTTGTAGTCAGCCACGCAGGCAGGAGGAGCCTGGGCGGCCCACAGGCAGCTGGTGTCAGAGTGGGGGTACAGCAGTCTTGCAGGACTGAGCCTTTTATCTTGTGGGATCTGACACCACCTCCAGGTAGATAGCATCAACACTGAATTATATATTTGGACGTGTTGGTGTTGGACTTTTTGAGAATCACAACAGGAAAAGCAAAGGAGAAATGCTCTTTTCTACCCTTCCTTTAATTTACCAGAGTTAACAAGGTATGGAACCCAAAAGAAATACTAATTTCCTTTCTGTAAGTCTAGGGAAAAGAAATCCCAGGGCAAAACACCTCTAAAACTGAAATCAGTCAGAATGAGAAATAAAGTTTAAAGCTCAATTATTGCTTACAAACTGCAGTCCGGGGCCATCTCTCTTTCTGCTCCAGCAGAAGCAAAACCAGCCCTTCCCCTCACCTCTCAGGTTCAAATAAGCCCTCAGTTGCCCAGGTAATCATCCATTGATATGAAGATGAACTTCTCTCCACCCCTGAGGAACACCTGTTGATATGCAGATGAACTAAAGCCAGGCAAGATATTCTAGAAATATAACAGTTTTACCCACAATAAGAAACCCGCTTAAACATAAAGACACATATAGACTAAAAGTAAGTGGATGGAGAAAAATATACTATGCTAACACAAATCAAGAGAAAGCAGGAGTAGCTATATTAATTTCAGACAGAATAGACTTCAAAGAGAGGAAAGTTATCAGAGATAAAGAAGAGAATCACATAATAATGCAGTCAATTCTCCAAGACATAACATTCTTAATGCATATGCATGTAACAGACAATCAAACTAAACTCTATAAGGCAAAAATTGATAGAACTGTAAGGAGAAACAGGTGCCTCTACTACCATAGTTGGAGACTTCAACAATACTCTAGCAGAAATGGACAAATCCAATAGGCAGAAACTCAGTAAGAACCAGTTGAACTCCACAAAACCATCAATCAACTGGCTATAAATGACACTTACAGAATACTTCATCCAACAATAGAAGGGACATTCCCTCAGGCTCACATGGAACATTCATCAGGACAGACCACCGTCTGAACCATAAAACACATCTTAACAAAGTTAAAAGAATAAAAATCATAAAATGTCTGCTCTCAGACCACAGTGGAATTAAGCTGGAAATCAAAAACAGAAAGGTAAATTCTAAAACCTGCAGAGATTAAACAACACACTTATAAAGAACATATAAGTCAAAGAAGAAATCTCAAGAAAATTATAAAAATATTTTGAATTAAATGGACATGAAAACAATTCTATCAAAATTTGTGGGATATAGACTTCCAGGAAGATGGCGACGTGAGCGGAGCGGCAGAAATCTCCTCCTAACATTATATTTATCCACGAAAACACAGCAAATACAACTATTCCTAAAAGAGAGACCAGAATACACAGGAAAGCGTATAGCGTGCAGCTACACCTGAGAGGACTCGGCACCCGGCGAGGCGGGTAAGATACGTACCTGCGACCCGGCGGGACCCAAGCGCTCCCCCACCCCAGCGCACCAGCAGGAGGAGAGGATTCAGAGCTGGGAGGGACTGGAAGTACAGGCCCGCAAAATAACCAGCCCCGGTGATCTGCGCCAGGAGCGCCAACACACATCGTGCAGTGTAGCGGAGATTGGAGAGACAGAGGACGCAGGGTCTCAGCGGGGAAAGCGCCAGGCAGCCAGCTCCGTGAAGGGAAAATAAAAAGAAGAAAAGCACGCACTTTTTTCATCAGTCTTAAAGAGACAGGAGCCCAGCAGAGGGCCGCATGGCCCTGACACACTCTGCCCAGCAGGCTGGGAGTCCAGGGGAGCTTTGGATCCCTTAGCTGGCGACTGGGAAACAGTGGCCACACTTAGGACTCCCACAGAGCTCAACAGCCTCCCATTCGTTCCCACCCCGGCCAGAGCGGCGTGGCCACAGCTCTGGAATAGTGGAGCAACAACGCCACCTACAGCATTCAAACAGAATCCACTCTCAGTGGGTGTTTTTCTGTTTTTTTTTTTTTTAGTTGTTTCTTCTACTCTTTCTTTTCTATATTTCCACCTCTCTTTTTTATTATTATATTATTCTTCTTTTTTCTTTTTTCTTTTTTTCTTTTTTAAAGTCATAAAGAACCCAGCTGATATACGTGGCAACTACCAGCAACCAATTCTATAGCCATGAAAAGACAGAGGAATATGGTACAGACAAAGCTTCAGACCCAGACAACCTGAGAGAGGGAACCTGAAGGGATGGACATGCACAGTCTTCCTGAAAAAGAATTCAGAATAAAAGTCATAGCCATGCTGATGGATCTACAGAGAAATGTGCAAGAGCTGAGGGAGGAAGTAAGGGAAATGAGGAAAGACTATGCAGAAATGAGACAAGCCATCGACGGGCTTAACAGCAGACTGGATGAGGTGCAAGAGACTGTTAATGGAATAGAAAATAGAGAACAGGAATACAGAGAAGCTGAGGCACAGAGAGATAAAAGGATCTCTAGGAATGAAAGAATATTAAGAGAACTGTGTGACCAATCCAAATGGAACAATATTTGCATTATAGGAGTACCAGAGGAAGAAGAGAGACAAAAAGGGATAGAAAGTGTCTTTGAAGAAATAATTGCTGAAAACTTTCCCACGCTGGGGAATTGACTCGCAGTCCACAGAAGTCCACAGATCTCCCAACACAAGGGACCCAAGGAAGACAACACCAAGACACATAACAATTAAGATGTCAAAGATCAAAGATAAAGACAGAGTATTAAAGGCAGCTAGAGAGAGAAAAAAGATCACCTACAAAGGAAAACCCATCAGACAATCATCAGACTTCTCAACAGAAACCTTACAGGCCAGAAGAGAATGGCATGATATATTTAACATAATGAAACAGAAGGGCCTCAAACCAAGAATATTGTATCCAGCACGATTATCATTTAAATATGATGGAGGGATTAAACAATTTCCAGACAAACGAAAGTTGAGAGTGTTTGCCTCTCATAAACCACCACTACAGGATATCTTAAACGGACTGCTCTAGAGGGAAGCACTCCTAAGGCGAAAAAGATGTCACCAGAGAAAATAAAATCATAGCAAAGAAAGCAGACCATTCAAATACTAACTAAAGGCAAAGAATAAAACACCTAATATATAAAGAATGGAGGAGGAAGAATAAGAAGGGAGAGATAAAGAAACATCAGACAGGATTCACAATAACTTAACAAGAAAGTTAAGTTAGATTCTTAGATAGTAAAGAAGCAACTCTTGAACCTTTGGTAACCACGAATCTAAAGCCAGCAATGGCAATAAGTACATATCTATCGATAATCACCCTAAATGTAAATGGACTGAATGCACCAATCAAAAGACACAGAGTAACAGAGTGGATAAAAAAGAAAGACCCATCTATATGCTGCTTACAAGAGACTCACCTCAAACCCAAAGATATACACAGACTAAAAGTGAAGGGATGGGAAAAGATATCTCATGCAAACAACAAAGAGAAAAAAGCAGGTGTTGCAGTACTTGTATCAGACAAAATAGACTTCAAAACGAAGTAGCAAGAGATAAAGAAGGACATTACATAATGATAAAGGGGTCAGTCCAACAAGAAGATATAGCTATTATAAATATATATGCACCCAACACAGGAGTGTCAGCATATGTGAAACAAATACTAACAGAAGTGAAGGAGGAAATGGACAGCAATGCAATTATTTAGGAGACTTTAACACACCACTCACTCCAAAGGATAGATCAACCAGACAGAGGATAAGTAAAGACACAGAGGCACTGAACAACACACTAGAACAGATGGACCTAACAGATATCTACAGAACTCTGCACCCAAAAGCAGCAGGATACACATTCTTCTCAAGTGCACATGGAACATTTTCCAGAATAGACCACATTCTAGGCCACAAAAAGAACCTCAGTAAATTCAAATATATTGAAATCCTACCAACCAACTTCTCAGATCACAAAGGTATAAAACTAGAAATAAATTTTAGAAAGAAATCAAAAAGGCTCACAAATACATGGAGACTTAACAACATTCTCCTAATGAATCAATGGGTTAACGACCAAATCAAAACAGAAATCAAAGAATATACGGAGACTAATGACAACAACAACACAAAGCCACAACTTCTGTGGGATGCAGCAAAGGCAGTTCTAAGAGGAAAGTACATTGCAATCCAGGCCTATTTAAAGAAGGAAGAACATTCCCAAATGAACAGTCTAAGGACACAATTATTGAAATTGGAAAAAGAAGAACAAATGAGGCCCAAAGTCACCAGAAGGAGAGGCATAATAAAGATCAGAGAAGAAATAAATAAAATTGAGAAGAATAAAACAATAGAAAAATCAATGAAACCAAGAGCTGGTTCTTTGAAAAAATAAACAAAATAGATAAACCCCCTAGCCAGACTCATTAAGAGAAAAAGAGAATCTACACACATAAACAGAATCAGAAATGAGAAAGGAAAAATAACGACGGACCCCACAGAAATACAAAGAATTATAAGAGAATATTATGAGCATCTATATGGTAACAAGCTCCAAAATCTAGAAGAAATGGACAACTTCTTGGAAAAATACAACCTTCCAAGACTGACCAAGCAAGAAACAGAAAAACTAAACAGACCAATCACCAGCAACGAAATTGAATCAGTAATCAAAAAACTACCCAAGAACAAAACCCCCGGACCTGATGGATTCACCTCTGAATTCTACCAGACATATACAGAAGAAATAACACCCATTCTCCTTAAAGGTTTCCAAAAAATAGAAGAGGAGGGAATACTTCCAAACTCTTTCTATGAAGCCAGCATCACTCTAATACCAAAACCGGGCAAAGACCTCACTAAAAAAGAAAATTACAGACCAATATCCCTGATGAACGTAGATGCAAAAATACTCAACAAAATATTAGCAAACCGAATTCAAAAATACATCAAGAGGACCATACACCATGATCAAGTGGGATTCATTCCAGGGATGCAAGGATGGTACAACATTCGAAAATCCATCAACATCATCCACCACATCAACAAAAAGAAGAATAAAAACCACATGATCATCTCCATAGATGCTGAAAAAGCATTTGACAAAATTCACCATCCATTCATGATTAAAACTCTCAACAAAATGGGTATAGACGGCAAGTACCTCAACATCATAAAGGGTATATATGACAAACCCACAGCTAACATCATACTTAACAGCAAGAAGCTGAAAGCTTTTCATCTAAGATCGGGAACAAGACAGGGATGCCCACTCTCTCCACTGTTATTCGACATAGTACTGGAGGTTCTAGCCACGGCAATCAGACAAAACAAAGACATACAAGGCATCCAGATTGGTAAAGAAGAAGTCAAATTGTCACTATTTGCAAATGACATGATACTGTACATAAAAAACCCTAAAGACTCCACTCCAAAACTACTAGAACTAATATCTGAATTCAGCAAAGTTGCAGGATATAAAATTAACACACAGAAATCTGTTGCTTTCCTATACACTAATGATGAACTAACAGAAAGAGAAATCAGAAAAACAATTCCTTTCACAATTGCATCTAAAAGAATAAAATACCTAGGAATAAACCTAACGAAGGAAGTGAAAAACCTGTACTTTGAAAACTACAAGACACTCCTAGGAAAAATTAAAGAGGACACTAACAAATGGAAATGCATCCCATGCTCTTGGCTAGGAAGAATAAATATTGTCAAAATGGCTGTACCACCTAAAGCAATCTACAGATTCAATGCAATCCCTATCAAACTATCAACAGCTTTCTTCAATGAACTGGAGCAAATAATTCTAAAATTCATATGGAACCAGAAAAGACCCCGAATAGCCAAAGCAATCCTGAGAAAGAAGAATCAAACAGGAGGAATTACGCTCCCTGACTTCAAGCTCTACTACAAAGCCACAGTAATCAAGACAATTTGGTACTGGCACAAAAACAAACCCACAGACCAGTGGAACAGAATAGAAAATCCAAACATTTACAGTCAATTAATATTTGATAAAGGAGCCTTGGATATACAATGGGGAGATGACAGCCTCTTCAGCAGCTGGTGTTGGAAAAACTGGACAGCTACATGTAAGAGAATGAAACTGGACTACTGTCTAACCCCATACACAAAGGTAAACTCAAGGTGGATCAAAGACCTGAATGTAAGTCATGAAACCATAAAACTCTTAGAAAAAAACATAGGCAAAAATCTCTTGGACATAAACATGAGTGACTTCTTCATAAACATATCCCCCCGGGCAAGGGAAACAAAAGCAAAAATGAACAAGTGGGACTATATCAAGCTGAAAAGCTTCTGTACAGCAAAGGACACCATCAGTAGAACAAAAAGACATCCTACAGTATGGGAAAATATATTCATAAATGATGTATCTGATAAGGGGTTGACACCCAAAATATACAAAGAACTCATGCACCTTAACAAACAAAAAGCAAATAATCCAATTAAGAAATGGGCAGAGGACATGAATAGACATGTCTCTAAAGAAGAAATTCAGATGGCCAAGAGGCACATGAAAAGATGCTCCACATGGCTAATCATCAGAGAAATGCAGATTAAAAGCACAATGAGCTATCACCTCACACCAGTGAGGATGGCCAACATCCAAAACACTAACAACAACAAATGTTGGCGAGGATGTGGAGAAAAGGGAACCCTCCTACACTGCTGGTGGGATGTAAATTAGTTCAACCATTGTGGATAGCAGTATGGAGGTTCCTCAAAAAACTCAAAATGGAAGCAACCTAAGTGTCCATCAGGAGATGAATGGATGAAGAAGATGTGGTACATATACACAATGGAATTTTATTCAGCCATAAGAAGAAAACAAATCCTACCATTTGCAACAACATGGATGGAGTTAGAGGGTATTATGCTCAGTGAAATAAGCCAAGCCGAAAAAGACAAGTATCAAATGATTTCACTCATATGTGGAGTATAAGAACAAAGAAAAAAACTGAAGGAACAAAATAGCAGCAGACTCACAGAACCCAAGAAAGGACTAATAGTTACCAAAGGGAAAGGGACTGGGGAGGATGGGTGGGAAGGGAGGGATAAGAGGGTAAAAGGGGCATTACGATTAGCAGACGTAAGGTAGGGGGGCACAGGGTGGGCTATACAACTCAGAGAAGACAAGTAGTGATTCTATAGCATCTCACTATGCTGATGGACAGTAACTGTAATGGGGTTGGTGGGGGGACCTGATGAAGGTGGTAGTTTAATCACCATAATATTGCACATGTAATTGTAGATTAATGATACCAAAATAAATTTTTTTTTAAAAGCATGAAAGAAAATAAATAAATAAAATAAATAAATAAATAAAACAAACAAACAAAAATTGTGGGATATAGAAAAAGCAGTGCTTAAAGGGAAATTTATAACAAAGAATGTATATATTAGAAAAGAAGAAAGCACAATCTTCTAAGTTTCCACCTTAAGAAGCTAGAAAAATAAGACCAAATTAAATCAAAAGCAGGCAGAATTAAAGAAATAAGAATTAGAGCAGAAATCAATGAACTTCAAAGCAAGAAATCAATAGAGAAAAATCAAATGAAACCAAAAGCTTTTTTTTTTAAAAGTTTGATGAAATCAATAAGCCTCTAGGCAGGCTAAGTAGGAAACAAAGAGCAAGGACACAAATTACCAATGTCAGAAATGGAAAAGGGCCATCATCATAGATCCCATGGACATGACAAGGATAATAAAGGAATACTATGAATGACTCAACCCACAAGTTCCTTGAAAGATAATCTGCCAAACTCACGCAAGAAACAATCTGAACAGGCCTACATCTCTTAAAGAAACTGAATCAATAATTCATAATCTTCCAAAACAGGAAACATCACACACTCAGACAAGTTCACAGGTGAATGACACCAAACATTTAAGGAAGAAATTATACCAATTCTCTGCAATCTCTTTCAAAGAATAGAAGCAGAAGAAATACTTCCTAACTCATTCTTTTAGGCCAGCATTACCCCAATACCAAAATCAGAAAAAGACATAAAAGAAAATTACAGACTAATATCTGTCATGAACATAAATACAAAATACTAGCAAATCAAATCCAACAATGTATTAAAAAATTATACACTATAGCCAAGCCGGATTTATCCCAGGAATACAAGGCTGATTCAACTTCCAAAAATCAATCAATGTGGAAAAGACATGGTCATGCTACAGCAGGGCTCCAGTCTGCCTGCTCTCATGCCCGACTCACTAATGCTTGCCCTTGCTGGGGAACAAGTCAGACAAGAAGCCACACCATAGCAATGGCTTTTAAAGATACTGGAAAGACACCTGTAGAACTAGAAGTGGCCATTAAGCAAATTAGAATGCTTTAACCAGCTGCAACATAAAATCTTAGGAGAAGGTATTTTGTCAACTTGATAAGAGGCACAAAAGAAAACAATTTCAAAGTGAAGGGATGAGTTCAGCTGGCTACCAAGACTCTGGGAATCACTACAAGAAAAATTCCTAATGGTGAAGATTCTGAGACTTGGGATCCTTTTCAAATGAAGATCCACAAGTGACTCACTGACTTGCACAGTCCTGAGATTGTTAAACAGAATACTTCATCAATATTGAGCCAGGAATCAAAGCTAAAGTCACCATTGCAGATGCTTACATCAAACTTTTTAATAAATTGATTTAAGAGTTGTTAAAAAAAATTTTTATCCATCACATCAACAGACTAAAGAAGAAAAATAACATAATCATATCAAAAGATGCAGAAAAAGCATTTGACAAATTCCAACACCAATTCATGTAAAAACCCAGAGAACTATGAACAGAGGGAACTCCTCATCTTGATAAAGAATATCTACAAAAATTCTCTACAGCTAACATACTTAATGGTGAGAAACTAGAAGCTTTCCCACTGAGATCAGAAACAAGGCAAGGATGTCCCCTCTCTTCACTCCTTATCAACATCATACTGAAGTCCTAATTAGTGCAATAAAACAAGAAAAGGAAACAAAAGCCATACAGAACAGAATGGGAAGGGAGAAATAAAACTGTCTGTGTTCACAGATGACGTGATCATCTTTATAGAAAAGTCTGAGAACTTACAAAACAACTCCTGGAACTAATAAGTGATTATAGCAAAGTTGAGGGGCACAAAGTTAATATAGAAAAGTCAATCGCTTTCATATATACATGCAATGAACAAGTGGAATTTGAAATTAAAAATAATGCCATTTACATTAGCACCCCAAAAAAATGAAATACTTAGGTATAAAGGTAATAAAATACATAGAGACCTATTATATAGGTGAAGACCTATATGAAGAAAATTACAAAACTCTGATGAACAAAATTAAAGAACTTGAAGATGAAGAGACAATCCATGTTCACAGATAGGAAAACTCAATATTGTCAAGATGTCAGTTTTTCCCAACCTATCTATAGATTCAACACAATCTCAGTCAAAATTCTAGCAGGTTATTTTATGAATACTGACAAAATAATTCTAAAGTTTAAGTGGAGAGGCAAAAGACTCAGAACAGCCTACACAATATTGAAGGAGATGAACAAAATTGGAGGCCTGACACTACCAAACTTCAAGACCTACTATACAGCTACAATAATCAAGATAGTGTGGTATTAGCAAAAGAAGAGACAAATCAACAGAACATAATAGAGGGCCTGGAAATGGGCTCACATAGGTATAGCCAGCTGATCTTTGACAAAAGAGCAAAGGCAGTACAACGGAGCAAAGATAATCTTTTCAACAAAAAGGAAAGAAAGAAAAAGAACCTAGGCACACACCTTATATCCTTCACAAAAATTAAATCAAAATGGGTCATAAACCTAAAAGAGAAACTACAAAACTACAAAACCAGAAGATAACATACAAGAAACAAAGGACACAGGAGAAACCTAGATGACCCTGAATATGGTAATGACTTCTTAGATACAACATCAAAGGCAAAATCCTTGGAAGAATTGATAAACTGGACTTCATTAAAATTAGAAATGTCCATCCTATGCAATGTCATGGTGTCATTAGAAGATAAACCACAAAGTAGGAGAAAATATTTGCAAAAGACTCACTGATAAAGGACTATTATCCAAAATACACCAAGAACTCTTAAAACTCAAAACAAGAAAACAAACCAATTAGAAAATGGGCCAAAGACTTTAATAGACATTTCATGAAAGAAGATATACAAATGGCAAAGAAGCCTAGGAAAAGATCTCCGTATCATATGTCCTCAGGGAAATGCAAATCAAAACAATGAGATACCACTACACATCTATTAGAATAACCAAACATTGAGAAGTGACTGGTGGTTACCATGGGTGGCTATGCAAGGTGAGGGGGGTAAAGGGGCACAAAAAAATTCTCAGTCATGATATAAGTTGGTCACAGGAATGGAAGTGCAGCATGGAGAACAGTCAATAATTCTGTAACATTTTTCTGTGTCGACAGATAGTAACTGGACTAGTTGGGTTAAGAATTTAATGATATGTGTAACTGTTGAACCACTGTGTTATATACTTGAAACCAATATAACATTGTGTATCAACTATACTTCAATAAAAAAAGAAAAAAATGTCCTCCCTGAACTGCGTCACTGTATAGGTTTAGTGTCTGCATACTTCGTACATTCAGTCTGGCAGGTTTTGTAACATTCACCAATGTTTATTTGCAGGAGTGCCTTCGCCAGAGAAAGAAGTTCCTTCCCCCAATTTTTAAGTTTCCATCTTAAGATAGAATTTAGGAACAAAAAAAATTCTTCTGAAGTTCTGCAGTCTTGCAGTCTATACTAATGTGTACCACTTAACCAATCTTACTACATTAATAAATAATATAAAACTGTAATTATGCTGTTCTAAATGACACATGGTAGCACATGGAAAGAGGCAACTTAACAGCACAATTAGAAAAGAAATTAGAAAAAGGCAAAGTGTCCCTGACAGCCCTAAAAGAATTATTATACACACATGGGTTTGTTTGGTTTTTAACAATGTCCTGACTTAGGGTCCATGACAGGCTTGGCAGGGGCAGGTCTGGGACCCTGTATGTGTATTTGGGTATTTTTTCTGAGGCCAGAACTAACCCTGAAGGCTAAAAAGAGTCAGCCCTGAGGAGGATCTCGGAAAACATCCCAGGCAGAGAAAGAGCTCCAGCAAAAACCCTAAAGTGAAAACGGAAATAAGCTTCACATTTTCAAGAAAGAAAAAGCAAGTTTCTGTGGCAGATGTAAATGAATGAGGTGGAGTGTTACAAGATGAAGCTGGAAAGGAGAGCAAGGACCAGACCATAACGAGTACTGTGGATTTTATAAAAAGTAAGATGAAAAGAGTAAAAGGTTGTGATCAGGGATGCAACAAAATTTGATCTATTTTTTTAAAGGATTACTCGGTAAGAAATAAGACTGTCAGAATGGGTAGCAGAAGCAGAAATGGGTAAACTGTAAGGTATGTGAATTATGTCTTTTTTTTTTTTTTTAAGTAGAAGCAGAGAGACCAGTTAGGAAACTGACAATAGTGCAGTTCAGAGATGTCTGTGATTTGGACCAGAGAGTTAACACTGCTGGTTAAGTAAACTGACCAAGATCCTGTAGCTAATAACAGTGGCAGCAACTGCTAAGCTTTACTGAGTATTTCCCAAGTACTGTACACACATTAGCTCACTGAACCATCTCAACCACCGTATGAGGTAGGCACCACCATTATCCCTACTTTCAAGATGAAGAAACAAAGGCAGGGAGGGGCTGAGGGACCTGCTGCTGCTCCCACTGCCAGGCAGTGGCGGAACCAGCATTTACACACACAGGCACAGCAGGGAGGCAGGAGCTGTGGGGCAAGGGGGCTAGGCTCTCGAGGCACTCCCTCTGCATTCATCTCCGGACCCCACGTTCTGACTCTAAGTCAGGGTAACGTCATTCTCCGTGGCAGACTGGGCACATGATGCCCATCACAGCCAATGATGCCCAATCTCAGCTTCTGCTGAATTTTCCCCCAAAATTCTTCAAAAGGAGACACAGACAGGGGCTCATTCCTTCCTGCCTTTGTATTTTTACCTGTCAAATAGGGGTACCTGAACCACTGAGGACTCCTTAAGAACATGAAGGGAAACACGGACACACAGAGGACAATCCTAGTCCTGACGTATGTTGTGAGGGCTGATTTTACGTGTCCTCTTGGCCAGCTATGGGGTGCCCAGACATATGGTCAAACATCACTGTGGATGTGTCTGTGAGGGCATCTGTGGATGAGCTTAACCTCTGAGTAAAGACTGAGGAAAGCCGATGGCTCTCCCTCGTGCGGTGGGCCTCATCCAGCCAGCTGAAGGCCTGACCAGAACAAAAGGCTGGCCCCCTGCCTGACGCCTTTAAGCTGGGACATCAGTCTTCTCCTGCCTTTGAACGGCAACTGAAACATCAGCTCTTCCTGGATCCTGCACCTGCCGTTCTCTGGATTAAAACTGCACCCTCAGCTCTCCTGGCTCTCAGGCTCTCAGACCTGGCCTGGAACCATACCACTGACCCCCCTGGGGCTCTGGGCCTCCTGCCTGCTGTCTGCAGATCTTGGGACTGTTCAGCCTCCATAACTGGGTGAGCCAATCCTTATGGTAAACCTCTTTCTAAATTTATATGCATCCCATCAGTTCTGTTTCTCTAGAGAACCCTGATATATAATGTCATAAAGTTTAATTGTATTGACATGATTTCATGGAGCTGGAGTGAAAGCAAAAGGAATATGTGCCCTTTGCGTTCTCTGGTGCTTCAAAATAGAATGGATTTCTAATTCTACACATAGGTCGATAGTTAAGAATATCTTAAGTAATTCAACAAATATTTATAAAATATCTATAGAGTGCAAAGCTCTGGGTGGAAAGTGTCTAATACATTCAGTGTGAACTGGACAGACAGTGCAACTGGCTCAAAATACTCACCATGCACTGGGGGAGACACAGACAAGTGGACAACCGACTCTAATAAAGCTGACAGGTAGTGAAGGGAGAAGGATGCTGAGATCACAGAGCCGAAGCTGGTGGTAAGCCGGGCTGGGGAGTTAAGGAAGGAGGCTCAGAGGAAATGATGTTTCAAGTGAGAGCAAAGTATGAACAGGAGTCAGCCAGAGACAGAAGGAGGGAAGGCAAGGAGATCCATCAGCCTGAGAAAAGCTCCGATACGTGAGAGTGAAGTATCGGCACACTGAAGACAGTGAGGCAAGGTCACTGTGGCTGAGACAGCAAGTGGAAGGCAAAGGGCAGCAAGAGATGGGCCCCTAGAGAAATACAATGGAACCGGGCGACACAGGGCCTTGTAACCACAAGCAGTTTGAATTTAATCCTGAAAGCAACAGGGAGCTGCTTAGGAGTTTCAAAGAATGCACTGGCTTGATTGTGCCCCCACTTAAGCAAAAAAGAAGGATATGGAAAAGTATTTTAACAGCTTCAACCTTCTAACATACTAGCGATAACCAGTAAGAAAACACAATAGAAAAAAAAAAAAGGATTCCAGTTACAATAACAACAAAAAGTCTAGAACAGAGATGAACAATATTAACAATCAATTTGTAAGATCTATTAAAAAAAAAGTCTTTCTCAAAGGCATAAGTGAAAATTTGGAAAAATAAGACATACAATGTTATTGGAAAGAAAGATACAGCATAATAATTTTGCCAATTCTTCAATTGATTTATAGATTAAACACAGTTTCACCAAAATCCTAACCCAAAGTCCCTAGAAAATCGTGAACAAGAAACATAAGGGGGATTTTGCCTACCAGATGTGAAAATAAGCATAAACTTGATCAAAAGATCAGTGAATAGGATATTCCCCCCAAAAAGTCCTGATGAAATAATTTAATATATACTGAAGGAGGGAAGCATACTAAATCTTATCACTGTTCTTTTCTCATCCAACTTACAATTATATAGTTGTTATTCATTTTATGTCTGTCCCTCTCAACAAGACTGCCAACTACAAAAGAGAAGGTACCATGTCTGTTTAATTCACTGTATGCCTAGCACTTACAATACCTGGTATATGAAAGGCACACAAGAAATATTTGTCAAATAATTAAATTAAGCAATGGAAGGCAATAGATTATTCAAGAAGTGACACTTGGACAACTGAAGACAATAGAAAAAATTAATTCATGTTATCCCTTCATACTACATACCAAATAATTTCTAGATGGTTTTAAAATGTAAATATATTTTTTAAAATTCAAACAAAAAAAGTACATATGAGTAGTCCACAGGTCTGCAAACTACAGCCTACAGGCTACTGGCCATGCCACTAGATTATGTATTGTCTATGGCTGTTTTCACACTACGATGCCAGAGTTGAATAGTTATAACAGAGGCCATATGGCCTATAAGGCCAAAAGTATTATCTGGCCCTTACCAGAAAAACTTTGCTGATCCCTGATCTATTCTCCTAGCAGGTGTGTACTTCCTAAATCCAATCCTATCTGGACATCACAGTCACCTGTGAAACTCAGATTCAACGAATCCCAATTAAATCCCAGTAGAAATGGGTCCAAAACCTACATGTAAGAGCTAAAACTATAAAATACTTAGAAGAAAACCTAATTACAAATCCTCACGACCTTGGATCAGGCAATGATTTCTAAGCTATGCCATCAAAAGCAAAAGCAACCAAAGAAAAATAATTAAATCAGACTTCATCAAAATTAAAACTTTTTGCATCAAAGGACATTATCTAGAAGTGAAAATAATATCCACAGAATGGGAGAAAATATTTGCCAATCACATATCTGCTAAGGAACCTCACTCCAGAATATATCAATTCTTATGAGTTAACAAGAAAAAGACGATCCAGTTTTTTAAATGGGCAAAGGTTTGAATAGACATTTCTCCAAAGAAGATATGCACATGGTCAATAAGCACATGCAAATAAGTTCAATATCATTAGTCATTAGGGAAATGCAATTCAAAACCACAGTGAGATACTGTTTCACGACCACTAGGACGGTGATGATCAAAAAGACAACAGTAAGTGTTGGCAAGGATGTGGAGACACTGGAGCCCTCATATATTGCTGGTGGGAATGTAAAATAATGCAGGCTTGGGGAAACAGTGACAGTTCCTCAAAAAGCTAAACAGTTACCACATGACCCAGCAATTCTACTCCTAGGTATATACCCAAAAGAAATGAAAATAACATGTTCACACAAAAACCTGTATGTAAGTATTCATAACAGCATGATTTACATTAGCCAAAAAATAGAAACAACCAAATGTCCATCAACTGATGAATGAATAAACAAAATAAGGTGTACCCATCCATACAACGGAATCTTACCCAGCCATAGTGAAAAGTACTGATAAAGGCAACATGATGAATGAATAAACAAAATAAAGTGTACCCATCCATACAACGGAATCTTACCCAGCCATAGTGAAGAGTAACTTGGATAAACCTCAAAAACATTATGCTAACTAAAAGAAGCCACACAACTGCATATGATCCCATTTATGTGAAATGTCAAGAAGAGGCAAATCCAGAGACAGAAGTAAATAAGTGGTTGCCTAGGGTTGATGGGGGGAAGCAGGAGCGGAAGGAGAAATGACTACTAATAGGTATTGGGTTTCTTTTTTTGAGGAGATAACAAAAATGTTATTGAGTTAGCAATGAGGTCTGTGCAAATTTGTGAATATACTAAATACCATTAAATCGTACTTTAACAAGGTGAATTTTATGGAATGTGAATTATAAATAATGTTTTTAATTTCTAAAAATTCTGGCAAAAAGAAAATATTCCCACTACATACATATGACAGGGAAGTTGCATCCAGTATATATAAGAAACATCTAGTAATAAGATGACCCAGTTTAAAAAGGGGAAAAGAGTATCAACAGATACGTAACAAAGGAAGATAAATGAATGGTCCATAAGCATATTCAACATCTTTAGTCATTAGGTAGATACAAATTCAAGCCACAATAAGATACCCCCTCCCATTCACCAGTTTGGCAACAATGTAAGACCTGGACAGCCCTGATTCAGCAACCAGATGCACAGCAACCAGACCACTCCATACACTGGTGATGAGAGTGTAAAAAATATAGTCACTTTAGATAATGTACAATCATTTTAGACAAGTTTGGCAATTTCCTATAAAGTTAAACTTACACTTAACAATATGGACCAGAAATTCCATTCCAAGGTATACCTAAGGGAATGAAAACATGTATCCACAAAATAACTAATATGAGATTGTAGCAACTAGAAACAACTGAAATGTCCATCAAAAGGAGAATAGATAAATTGTGATATATTCATATAAAAGAATACTACTTGGGAATAAAAATGAACTGTTAAAACATGAAATCATGTGAGTCAGTCTGAAAAACATGTAAAATGGAAGAAACCAGACACAAAAGAGTATATACTATTTAACTCTATATGAATTTCAATAACAGGTAAAAATCAGTAAAATGTGGTAGAAAAATTAATCTATGGCAAAATTAATCTATGATGACAGAAATCAGAACAGTGAATACCTATAGCATATGGAGAATGAACAAAAGAGACTGTCAGGGTCAGTAAACTATCATCCATGGGCCAAATCCAGCTCACTGCCTGTTTTTGTAAATAAAGTTTTACTGGAACACAGCCATGTTCATTTATATATTATCTATGGCTGCTTTTGCACAAGGGCAAGAAAAAGTCATGACAGGAGCCTAAGGCCCACGAAGTATAAAATATTTACTATCTGGCCTTTACAGAGTTTGCTGGCCCCTAATCTATATCACTGAGTGCAAGTAACATGGTAAATAGAGCTGTGAAAACTCATTGAATAATACATGTAAAATCTGTGCATTTCACTCTAGGTAAATTCTACCCCACTTAAAAAAAAAAATCCCAGCATATTTTTTCAAAGAAATTCCTAAACTGATTCTGAAATTTATATGGAAATGCAAAGGATCTAGAATAGCCTAAACCAGTGCTATACAAAGAAATATAATGTCAGCAACATAATTTTAAATTATCTAATAGCTACATTTTTTAAGTTTTTTAAAAAAGATGAAATGAACTTTAATCATATATTTTATTTAGTCCAATATCCCCAAAACATCATTTCAACTGTTGGAAAACAATTTTTCATAGGTATTTTGCATTTCTGCACACCTATTGAGTAGAGGTACAGACCAGCTTTTGTCCTCGAACACCCTTTCAGCAGTGTTTGTTGTCGTTCAGTATAATAATGTCCCCCTCCAGACCAAAAGCTGAGATTGGCATGTAGTCCCCTTATGCATATAGTGTTTCCTAAGTGCCTCTACTGTGACACAAAACCACTGAGTATGCAGCACCCCAGGGGGCCGAAGCAGACAGGAAGCTCACTCACACTGCCTTCCGGGCCGTGAGTAATGAAGTTCTTTGTCTCTGACCCAGGAGTTTCATGTCTTCCCCAACACCCATGAAGTCTTGATAAACTAACATGTTACCTTGACAGCAGGGTAAAATCTCAAACTCTTCACAGTTCTTGACATCAAGAACTATAATCAACATGTACTGAAAATTTTACATTTTTAGTACTTTACATTCTTTTATCATAAGTCTTCAAAATTCAGTACGTATTTTACACTTAGACTGTATCTCAACCTAAATACTAGATTCACGGAAAAGATTTAATCTGTACTTTATACTTCATAAAATCTATAGTTGAAAAAGTAGATTCAAATTCCCAAGTTGTCCCAAGAACACTCTGCTGGTAAAGAGGGAAGCTGTTTATGAAAGTCTGGGCAGGAGGTACCTGAGAACTCTCTGCACCTTCTGCCCAAATCTGCTGTGCACCTAAAACTGCTCTAAAAAATATTTTTTAGAAGTTCTCCCATTGCTGGATCAAGTATCCTTTTTTAAATTTATACTTAATTAAAATTAAATAAAATTTAAAATTTAGCTTCCCAGTCATATTAACCATAGTTCAAGTACTCAGTGTCCACATGTGGTTAGTGGCTATGGCACCAAGCAGCTGAGGTGTAGTCAGTCTTGAAAAAGAGTGAAGGTGGAGGGCTCATACAGATTCTTATTATAAAACTACAGAATTAGGATAGGGTGGTACTGGCACAAGAATAGACCAACGTAACAAAGCAGGAGCCCACACACATATGGTCACTGCACTTATGTCAAAGGTGGCACTACAGTAGCCGGAGAGAAGTTGCTCTGTTCAAAAAAATGTTTGTAGGTCTACTGGGTATCCATGAGAAAAAAAAAAGAATCTTGACTCCAGCCTCAACAAACACAAAAATCAGTGACAGATGGAAAAAAAAAATCAACTCCAGACGGATCATACATCTAAATGTGAAAAATAAAACAATAAATCTTCCAAAAGATAATTTAAGAATACCTTCATGACCTTAAGATAGGCAAAGATTTCTTAAATAGGACACACAAAAGTCCAAAAAAAAAATGGACATTAAAATTAAGAACTTCTGCTAATGAGAAGATTCCACTAAAAAAATTAAAATGTAAGCCAGACTGGGAGAAAATATTGGCAACCAATCCATGTGACAAAGGACTCATATCCAGAAAATATAAAGAATTCCTACAATTTATTAAGAAATAGACAAAAAAGGGCAATAGGAAAATGGGCAAAACACTTCAAAAAGTGTACCACCAAAGAGTCTATACAAATGTCCAAAGTGCAAAGAAGTGCTCAACCTCCACAGTCATCAGGGAAAAACAAAATTAAGCCACAGTGAAATACCAGTGCACATTTAGTAAAGTGACTAAAATTAAAAAGATATCAAGTATTGATGAGGATGCATGTCAACTGAGATGTCATACCCTGAAGGTGGGAATATAAATTGATGTAAGTATTTTGGAAAACTGGCCTTATCTACTAAAGATAAACATATATATATTATGTTGTATAATAAAGCAATTCTATTCTTAGGTATCTGCCCAACAGGAAGCATATATATACAGTCTGAAATATATGTACAAACATTCATAGCATTGCTATGAATAGTAGTAGCCAAAAACTGTAAACAACCCCGATATTAAAAACTAGGAATTACAGAATTAGTTTTAAAATTGTGGTATAATCACACAGTGTCAGCAATGAATTAACTGCTACTACACATAAGAAAACAGATAAATCTCACGAACATAATGTTAAGTGCAAAAAGCCAGAATGGTGATTCTAGTTATATGAAATTCAAAAACAGACAGAACAAATCAATAGTGATCTATATTAGGATGCTCATTACCATCGCAAGTGAAGAGCTAGTGACGCGGAGGATCAACAATAGGGGTTTCTGGGCACTGTAAATGTTCTATTCCTTGATTTAGGTTATATTTACACAGATCTATTCTCTTCATGAAAATTCAGCAGGCTTTACACTTAACATTTTTGTACTTTCTAAATGAAATTATACTTCAATAATAAGTATTCTTTAAAATTTTTTTAAGTTAACAGTTGTTCCTGTATTTTCTACTACGCACAGGTAGTATTTTTAAAATTAAAAATCGTTAAAAAAAAACTAAATCAAATACAAACTGGAGAGAGAGATGTCTTCACAGCCTAGGAGTCCTAAGGTAAAACATGAATTTAACAGGGCACAGGAAAGGTAACCACAACACTGCTCTAGCCAGACGTAGCTAAATATATTGAGATGTGAGGACCACTATTTCAGAGTGACATCCAGAAAGGACACTGCCATCTCAAGAAGGGCAGTTAGTTCCAAGATCTAGAAACCATGCCATGAGACTTGACTGATAGGACAAAGGTCAGCTGACACTGAGGAGAGACACAGTAACAACATCGCAGCTTCATGTCTAGCATACAGATAGCACCAAGAAATATTTGGGGAATAAATGAATAAATGGGAGAAATATAGTAAGTCTTCAATGTTTTAAATGTTGTCAAACAGATTGGGGACAAGGTGGTACCCAATACATTTGATAAATGAATGAATGAATAAATAAGTGGATTATATTACCAGTCTTGATGTTTAAAGAACTGTCACATGTACAAGCAGGATTAGGGTTATATAGGTTGTACCTGGGGAAGATTCAAGATAAATGGGGAGAAGTGACAGAAGAACTCAAATTTCAGCTTAAAGAATTTCCTAACAATTAGGGCTATCCAAAAATGAATAGGATGCCTCCAAAAGAAATAGTTAAGGCATAAACTACATACCTGCCATTATTTGATTACATGATCCAGAGGTCCTCTTCAGTTCTGATAGTCTTGAGTCTATAAAATGTTATCTTTCAATTTGACCCAGGAATTCCACTCCTAGGAATTTACCCTAAAAATGTAGCAGCCCAGTTTGAAAAAGACATATGCACCCCTGTTTATCGCAGCACTATTTACAATAGCCAAGAAATGGAAGCAAACTAAGTATCCATCAGTAGATGAATGGATAAAGAAGATGTGGTACATATACACAATGGAATATTATTCAGCCATAAGAAGAAAACAAATCCTACCATTTGCAACAACATGGATGGAGCTAGAGGATATTATGCTCAGTGAAATAAGCCAGGTGGAGAAAGACAAGTATCAAATGATTTCACTCATATGTGGAGTATAAGAACAAAGCAAAAACTTAAGGAACAAAACAGGAGCAGACTCACAGAACCCAAGAATGGACTAACAGTTACCAAAGGGAAAGGGACTGGGGAAAATGGGTGGGAAGGGAGGGATAAGGGGGAAAAGGGGCTATTACAATTAGCACACATAATGTAGCGGGGATGGGCGTGGGGTGGGGGGGATACAGGGAATGCAGTATAACACAGAGAAGACAAGTAGTGATTCTATAACATCCTACTACGCTGATGGACAGTGACTGTAATGGGGTATGTGGTGGGGACTTGATAATAGAGGGAGTCTACTAACCATAATGTTGCTCATGTAATTGTATATTAATAATAGCAAAATAAAAATTTTTAAATGTTATCTTTCTATTCTGCTGCACAGCAAATAATTCACAACTACTTGAGTTCCTTTTGAAAACAGTATCTATTTCTTACTAAATGAAGATATTCTACCTTAGTGACTTATCCTTGCATACTCAATCAAATTTCAAGAGCTTCCTTGAAACATCATGACAAAAGCAGTAATTCATAATTTCTAAGAGCCTCTAGGTATCCAGAGTAGCCAGAGAAGTTAGTTAAGTCAAGGAAAAATAACAAAACCAAAAACATCTTTGGTTATCTACAGAGGCCCTGCCCACAATCTTAGAAAAATCATAACTACATTTTCTAGAATGCAAAGCACTGAAATCAGACTGGGCCCTTTGCCATTATAAGTGAGTCTTCTCAAAAATTAAAATGTTTTTAGTAATTTTATATAGAGTTGAGTTCATTCCATTTCCACTCAGCCTGGAATCTACCACCCCCAACATTTCAGTATTAATATTTCTATTATTCTTACACAGTCCCACATTTATATAACATTTCTTATAGTTTTCAAAGAACTTTCTCATATAACTTATCTGAGCCTCAGAATGACCTGTGAGAAAGGTAGAGTTAGGACAATTAATCCCAATCTACAGATAAGAAAATGGAAATGCCAAATTAAATGACTGATCCAGTACAATGGAATGAAACCAAAATCATAGTCTAGCCTTTCCAGGTCACATTTATTATTGCCCTGGAATCCCCTATGCTCAGCAGTCCTAAGACAGGGCTGCTCAAAATTCTTCAAAGTAACAGTTATGGAATAAAAGGAGCTTCACTTCTTCACAAAGAAAAGGAAGATTGCTGCCAAAAAGAACACACGCTTAGTTAAATGAAATCAAAACTATATAAGGAATTTAGATTTCCAGTTTAAAATGTTTACCCAACTGCTGTGAGAAAAATGCACAATCAGGAAAAGCACATTTAATATTTCTAAAGGGCTGGATTAAAATTTCAGCTGTAAACTTCATTACTGTAATTAGATTTTTAATGCATATTTATTAAACATCCATTCAAATACTGTGTTCACAATTACTCATGAGTTATTTGTACATTTGTGTTGATTTTAACAAATTATAGACAGTGGCCACTGACCAGAAATGTTCTCCTATAATGACAGAAGCCCATACTAAGGTCATAGGCAGCCCGTTTATACTTTATTATGTTCTGACCACACTGAAAAGATAAATATTCAGCTGGGTTTTTTTTTTGAAAATTGCAATGGTCATCAATGACCCAAAAAGTCAGACTCACCAGTGACATTAAAGACCTATGTTTGATTCAGTGATGAATAAACAAAGTGCAGAATAGAAGAAAATCAAATCTTAATTAAACTCTTTCTTTAGAAAAACAACATAAGCCATCATCAAGGAATGCATCACAAGATGATTTACTTTATTTATAAAAGGCTGATTTGGGGCTTTAAAAGGGTGCTTTTCATTTAAATAGAAAAATTATGAAAATTAAAACTAAATGCTTGCTGGTTCTCATTCTTTTCCTTTAGAAGCTAGTTAATCTTCATGTGCCAATATGTATAACTTTACAAAAGGAAAAAAAATAGTACTTTAAATTTCATGATAACAAATCAGTAAAATACTGCCTAAAAATCTGAATAAAGCTATTCTGAAGTAATTATAGGCATGGCCTAGCATACTGAGTAACTCCTTAATATTCACCCTGTTCATACACTATTTAATAATGAGATCTGAGGGATCTATTTTTTCCAAATGATAAAGAAAAATGACATCTAGTTGCTAATGTTCATTTATTTTAAATGTTATACATTCACATATACCTAAATGAAATTTTTTAAATGGAATTTACAAGAGTCACATTTAAGTTACATAAATTGTAACATTTAAGTTACTTAAGTTACATTTAGGTTACACAAGTTGCATTATGAAGCTATGAAGGAACTACTCCATGAATTCTATGTTCAGGCTTTGAAAATTGTTGAAAACTGCCACCTGGTCAAGAATTATGTATAGATAACCGACTGAAAAAGGAACTTCTAGGATGGGCTCAATGCAGAGAAGAAATAAAAGGCACAAGCAGGGTGGAGAACAAAGGTTATGAAGAAGATTCTGGATTTTAGAGCATCATGCACTTTCAGTAGGGTAGGCATAGAAATGGGACCTCATGGAGGAAGGAAGAAAGGAAAACAAAACACAGCAGGAAGAACAAACATATTCAAAAGGATTTTGAGAGAGAAATGAGAACCAATCGTAGTCATGGGTCAGTGAAAAATATGAGTGACCTAGGAAGACAAGTACCCTTCTGTCAGAGAATGCATAGAACGTACTGGTTGCACTGGGCCCAAGGCTGAACTACCAATCCTAGACCCTTTGTGGGGTCCTACTATTTCTGTGGTACTTTTTGTGAAAAGATAAATCCAAAAAAATAGTTATTCCCCATTTAAATATTCACCATTTGCTTAAAGAAAGAGAACGAAGCTCAGAGGCATAAAGCAGGGGGCATCTACAGTGGCCCAGTAATCCACCTCTGGGCCTCTGAAGTCCTTTGTATCAGTTCTGCTCTGGGACCCGCCCTGTTGCATCTGCCCCTCCCACCACCCCAGGTCTACAGGAGGGCAGGCCTATGTAATAACCTGTGCTAGGCCTTAAAAAAAAATTAATTGGAAGAAACCATTATCATGAAATTAATCATTCCCAGGAGTAGGCATGAACATTTTTTGCTATAAATGTTAATGGAAATCCAAACAACATGAAGTATCACATAAGGGTATTCACCTAATTGGGTAATAAAAAAACTCAAAGCCCATTTTTTAACCACTAATCTGTACTACCAATAAATTACACCAATTCATATGGCTGAGGTGGATTAGGTCTTCTCAGTAATACCTGATGGAGATCTCCTATGTACATGTAGTAAAAAAGATTGTGAAACTAAAGGTAAACATGAGTCACCAATTAATAGACCTAAAAATATAACATGGAGATACAACACACTATAGTAACAAAAAATCACAAGATATGACTGATATTATCTTGCCCCTATGAAATAAACTTAATTTCTAAGGCTAGTTTAAGTAAAACAGAATTTTCAGATATGCTAATTTTCAGTTTTAGAAAACCTAGAAATACTCCTCTCCTCGGTGTCTCTCCTAGCCCTTCTATGACCTTTCTAACTGCTCCCCAGTGAGATCAGGTTCTTCTGCTCACACCGCATCAGTGTTCCTCAAGGACTCACCTTCAGCCTTCTCTCCTTTTGACTCTACAAATATTCCCAGACTACTTCCATCTCACAGCTTTCACCGCCTCATGCTGGATCCGTGTGTTTCCTACAGCAACACTTATGTACCTGGAGCCATAGCAAACACCTCAAATTTAACAAGTCCAAAACGTAATCTCCCCCTAAAATGCCTCTGGCTCTACTTTGTTTATGTTTGTTCGTTTGGTTTCCCTTGAATGATGGTGGTGCTGCCATTAAATTATCCAAAGTAGGAAACATAGACTCATCTTAACTCCTCTCTCTCCTTGCCTCCCCCAACGCCTATCCGATTCCACCCAAGTTGTCTCTGAATTCCCCCCACTGGGCCTTGCTCCCCATCTTCACAGCAGTAACTCAGGCTCTACACTGCTCTCCCCTGAACTACTTCAACTTCCTCCTAAACCACCCAGCTTCCATATTCCCCCATCCAAACATTTCGGATCTGTTTTTCAGGCAGCAAGAAGAAAAATCATGCTAACAGAGCTGACACTTCTTTTAAGAAACCTCCAACAGCAACCCTCTGAGCCTAGACATCTTCACACAGTATACAAGACTTTTAACCAGATCACAGGCCACCTTCCTAGCTTCATCTCTAGCTGCTCTCCCTGAGGGACCATAAGCTGTTATGGCCAGGTACAGCTTGCTTTCACACTTTTGCTAAAAAACCCTCCACTCTTCCAGCAGAGCTGCTTTTACCTCTGTAGCCTTACACTTCAGATGGGCCTAGATGATGGGTTATTAGTGTCCTTTGCTACATTAAAAAGCTAGCAGAATACAGTGGTTAAATTTGTGATTCTGAAACAAAAATGTCTGGGTTCAAATCCCAGTTGGGTGGCCATGCCTGCTTATTCATCTATAAAACAGAGATAACAGTAATTTTATAGGGTTTTATGAAGACTAAATTATGAAAGAAACTGCTAGTAGCTCGCCTGGAATACAGAAAGGCCTCACTGAATGTTAGCTATTGTAACTTCATTTCCCTTCCAAGACTATGAGCTAGTCAAGGGCTGGGACTGAATTTCATTCACTTTTCCCCCCTCACACTTAATACGAGGCTTCAATTGAACACTGCAATTTTGAGGCATTTTTCACTCATACCATGGCCACTCTGATTTCTAATAAAATACTTCCTCTTAACTATCTGGAGATTGAATACCTGTTACATTAAATGAAGATCCACTTAGACCACCTAAAACAGGCCATGAAAGCAAAATTAAGCACAAATACTTGAATTACAAAAGATACAAAATTCACTTTCAACAATTTAATAATCTAATGGAAATAATGGTACCCCAAAATGGAACTCATAATGTTGTATTTCCCTACGAATTGAAAGTTAGGCAACCAGGTAGGTGATTTAGATGTAAAAAATTTTAGAACCTCTAAATTATCATAGTTCCAGTTGCCAAAACGTCTTCAAGCCAGGGGGGCATTAAAGCGTAGATGAGGCATGAGACTAAAGTTAAGAACATGCTCTTCCTTTCTCCTCATTCTTTTCCTTCATCTATTTCCTTTTGTTTAACACAAAGCCAATGCCTCCCTGACATTACACTGTAGTAAAGAGAAGACTTGAAAAGATGAAAAAATGGGAAAATATAAACAGTAAATAACAAAAACAAAATCAAGAAAGGGATGTAAAACATTATTAAATCAGACTCTAAATACTGTATAACACTTCAACTTAAAGTTTCCTTGTATTTAAAGGGGGGGAGGGACCATTTTCTTCCCTAACTGCATTTTCATCAAATCTCCACACCCAAAACTGGCTAAATTTTGAATACAGAAGGCAGTATGAGAACAGGTTACCAGCATAGACTGCAGGGCCTGGTGTAAGTGCAAATATAGCCTTTATTTGAACCCACATGTTCTGCCACTTAACTAGCCATATACTTCTGCAACCTTGGATTCGTCATCCCAAAATGAGGAAAATGAGAATTAAGTACTGTGTGTAGAAGCCACGTAGCATGTTGCATGACACAGAACGAGCATTCGGTAAATCTGACGCATTATGATGACGCTAGTCCTTAAATTTTAATTTTCACAAATTGTGGCACATGGTACATGCATAGAATGGACTTCTGTTTCAACCACTTAGAACATGAGGCAGTTCTGTACATATTGATACGGAATTATCTCCAAAATATGCTAAATGAATAAAAGAGAGGAATTGAACAGCGTGTAGTATGTTACCGCTTCAGGCACCAAATTTTGTGCCAAGTGCTGAGGAAACAATGACACCTGGTCCTTGCTTTCAGTAGCCCGCGGTATAGTGGGAGTATATGAACAGAGCAGTAAAATTAGCATTTCTGCGGGCTGGGTTACTCGAAATATATGTTCATTCATTCGTGAACACGTAACAATTCCAATGAATGAATGAAGCCAGCCTGGTGACGAAATACAGCCCACTCAAGCCTCTAGTGACCTCAAAAGGACACAGAGACTCTCCCTCAATACGAGAGCTCTCGGACACCTGCGTTCCCAGGATCCCAAGAGCAGGCGGAGCCTGCAGGGCTGCAGACCGAGGGGTCTAGGCTCGGCGCCGGGTCGGCCCCGGCCCCACACTTGCATCCCTTCAAGCCAGGCACGTCCACACCTGGGCTCACCGGCTCTCAGCTCCTAACAGCAGGAGGGAACAAACCCTGGGCCGACCTCCGGGCTTCAGGCGGAAGTCCCGCTGGGGCCGCTCCGCCAGCAGTCTGCGCCCTCGGGGGCAGGCTGTGACAGAGGGGCACGAGAGGCTGAAGCTCGTCCCGAGGACGCCAGGGGCAGCGGGGCCCACTGACCTTTCCACAGGGGCCTCCCGGGGGCGGTGGCCGGAGGGGCGACGGCAGCGGCCCAGGCTAGGCACCCAGCACATCTCCCTCTCAACCGGCTCCGCACTGAGCGCAGGGTAACCAAGGGCGACCAGGAGGCCGCCATGTTGAGCTCCTTACAAGGGGAGGAAGAGGAAAACTATTGAAACCCAGAGGCGAGGCGCTGGCACAGCAAATCCGGCCGTGCTCAGGGGAGGCTCCGCCCGAGAGAACGGAAGGGGGCGGCGGGAGAACGCGACCGGTAGTCGCGAGACTGCGGGCTGGGCCCCCGTGCCCTCCCGCCCTTCCGGGTGCGGCCGGCGGGGACTGCGACTCCCAGCGTGCAGCGCGGCGGGGGGGCGGGGCGGTTCTCCGCCCACCGCCGGCTGCCGAGAATCCCCCAAAACGTTTTCGCGGGATTGGGACATGAGGTGACGTGCGAGCGCGTTCCACGCCTGAGCCTTGTCGGCTAGCGTACCGGACCGAGGTTCCGAAGCCTAATAAACGAACGGTAGGTGATCCAATGGGCCCTCGTGTTTTAACGAAATAGCAATGTCACCTCGTCACATATATCCCTATATGGTAGCCCCAATTTTTTCGCCTCCCAAATCATCTTTGGCAGAGTGCTCGAAATGTGCTCCTGCAACTTTTGCTTTTATTTGAATAGCATAAATTATTTTCAAGGTGGCAAACACTCAGATGTTTGAGTTTGTGACATGGGAAAGCCAAGGCCCCGAGGTGGGCAATGAGTACGTGGGGTGTCCGATGGATAGTGTGTCCAGGAGGAATTCCCAAGTGACCTGTCCAAGTTTGACTAAACAAAAAATTCTTTGAGTCACTGTTAGTGTATTGAGAATACAAATTGCTGCCCCAAAGAGGCGGCAATACAGTAGGAGAGAGAAAAAAAAGCCACAGAAGACTCCACCACGTGATGTGGAATCAATGAAGGGAGAGCCCTTTGGCAGAGAAATCACGGTTTACCTTTAACAGATGACGAAGACCTTCCAAGAATAGAGAACAGAACGAGCCAAGGCAGGCAGGCAAGAAAGCCTGGACTACAGGAAAGAGAAAACCAAGTTTCAGTTATGTAAAAATCAAAGTACAACTGACTGCTGGAAGAGTTCCAGCAAGTTAGGCAGTTGGGCCCTCAACAGAAGATTCCAAAGCAGCAGGAAAAGCAGAGCAGAGCACAGTGTAATAATTTGGAAAATTCCCTACCAACTCTGCCAAATCGTTATGGAAAACTTATTTTGATTATATCTTTCAAAATAAGTCAGTTTACACTATTTGTTTTCTATCTTTAATTCCATTATCTGGCATGACAAACTATTTCTGCTGTAGTGAATGTTTTTGTTTAGTTCATCTTTAGTGTTTTCTAATTTTTGATGTGACACTTTGTGAAAGACCTTTTGAAAAAAATCAGACTGTTTCTTCCTTGACCCTAATATCTATCACACTCAAGACGTTCAGAGATTATCTAGTTATTTTGTTTGCTCTGAGAAAAGAATTGCTTACGTTAGTAAAATTACCTTGTATTAGAGATTCCAATAGCTTAACAATAGTGGAAGTGAAGTAAGCACTTCTGAAAGAGGGAAATAATTGAGATTACGTTTGTTGTATTGCAGAGAATTCATTATGACCAGAAGACTAATTAAGTAGCCATTGTAAACTTTCATTAAAACATGGATCCTGTGCTCCAACTGTTCCTGCAATTGCTAAAACAAATTTAAAAAGGAAAAATAACCCTGAAAGAAAATTTGAACATTATCAGAAAAGTGAGAAATAAATCAGAAAACCAGAAAGCATTATCTTGTCCTTACTAAAAAATCTCCCTAGAGAAAGTGCCAAGTAGTTCTAGCATCTAATCTAGCATACTAACCAGACTGAAAATATCCAGGGAAGGACAAATAAAATAAAGAAGGTAAAGGGAAAGAAAATGGTCAATGGTATACATACTATAGTACAAGCTACAAGATATAAATGGGTTCTGATTTTGTTGCTAATTTAACCTCTCTCTTTTTATTTTCCCTGTCTATAAAATTAAGATGCTGTCTATCCTAGCTATCTCACAGAGGTTTTGTGACAATTAAATGAAATAGTATGTATATGCAAAGGTTAATCGAATACAACCTGTAAATAGAAATTGAGAGGGGTGAGGTCAAAATCTAAAATAAGGAGGAGTTAGGACAGCATGGATTCATGATATCCAAGAATTATAGAAATTAGAAGTGTACTCTAAAGCTTGAAAAAAAAGTAGGGGGAAATATAAAAATAAAAGAAAGTGCTATTATTGAACCTTAACATTTCAAGTAGCAAATTTATAAAACCCATTAAAAGCCAAAAAGAACAAAGAATTTCAAATAGGATTTAAATAAATTAGATGATAATCCAAATAAATATGGATGATTTGGAATATTTAGTTTTCTCCAGCTCTAGTCCACTCTAATTTTCCAACCCTAAGTTCATGAGGTTGCCACCTTAGAGGACACCTTTTGGTCGGGCATCAGGGACAGACTGCAGCTGGGATAGGCCATTGGCAGGGAACAGCCAGGATACCATTTCCTAATGCTGTTATTGTTCTTCTTATGACCATTTCCCTTAGGGGAAGAGGATGCCCGAATACCTGACTCCCAGTACTATTATTCTATCTGTAGCCCTTTCCATCTCAGTAGACAGCGACTGGCCTTCCAGTCGCTCAGGCCATTTATCAAAGGAGAGTCATCCTCTTTCTCCCTCACCCTATATCCAATCCTACAGTGAATATGTTGGCTCCACCTTAAAAAGTATGCAGAATCCCATCACATTTCACCACCAACCCCGGGCCAACTCACCATCACTTCCCTCCCGGCTTATTGCAGCTCCCTTCCAATGGTCTCTCTGCTCCCACTCATGCCCCTACAGTCTATTCTCCACACAGCAACCAGATTTATTTATTTTTACTTTAAGCTGCATCATGCCATTCCTGTGTTTAACAGACACTAGTATCTCCCCTTACCACTCAATTTTTAAAACAGCCTTCAAGGCCTCATGAACTGGGCCCCAAGTAGCTCTCTGATCTCATCTCATGCCACCTTGGCTTTCTCGCTGTTTTTGGAACTCTCAAGCCTGCTTCCCAGCCCAAAGCTTTTGCATTTCGTGTCCCTTCTGCCTGTCATGCTGTCCGCCAAGACATCTACTTGGTGTACTTCGTGTCCTTGCTTCCTGAGGACACCTTCTCAGGTGAGGCCTTTCCTAACTACCTACATAAAATTACAATCTCACTCAGCAGTACTTTTTCCTCCTTCCCAGCTTTATTTTCTCCACAACGCTTTCCATCATTCGGCATAATACATACTTTACTAATTTATTTACTTATGACCTGATCTTACTGCTCTTCCTAGAATTTAAGCTGCATGTGGGCAAGGATTTATGTCTGTTTTGTTCACTGCTGTATCCCTAGAACCTAGAATAGTGTCTAGGTTAGCAGACACTCAATAAATGTTTGTTGAATGACTAAATTAGTAGTCTTAGTAAAAATACAAAAATTATCATCTCATCTTTTCTGCAAAAAAGCAAACTACTTGTGTAAGTCCGGGAAGAGGAAATCTTGGGGCAAAATACCTCTAAAAGCCGAAATTAGTCAAAGGGAGAAATAAAGTTTAAAACCCATTTATTGCTTACAAACTGCAGTCAGGGGCCTTCTCTCTTTCCTGCTCCAGCAGAAGCAAAACCGACTGTCCCCTCACCTCTCAGGTACAGATAAACCCTCCTTGCCCAGGTAATTACCCATTAATATGGAGATGAACTTCTCTCTACCCCTGAGAAATGTTGCAAATGTACTAAAATACTTCTTTCCACCTCTGAATGCCTACTGATATGCAAATATACTAAAGCTAGGTGAGATATTCTGGAAAGACTACAATTTTACCCACAACCTGCTTCATGAAATCAGTGATGCTCTTAATATTTTAAGCCCATTTTTCAGTTTATTTTTTTAAAATACCATCAATATATCACAGAGATAACTGGAATACAACCAGAGCCCTTACTTTCCACTTATTTATTTATTCATTTATTTGTCATTACACATGATTCCTCATTACTAGTTTCTTCTAACTTAACAAAGAAACTTCAGAGATACAAGAAACAAAATAATTCATTTGAAGATACATAAGGAATGATTTAAACCGTAATAACTCATTTTTTTAGAGTCAAGTACAGAGTCAAATATCTAGCATCTTAATTCCAGCATTTTTTTTAAAGATACTTAACCAAAAATATAAACTAGGTTATATAATGTCAACAAGCTAAGTAAATAAGTATATAAATATGCTTAAGTCCCTTATTAACTATGGAAACTTCTAAACAAGATATACATATCTCAGTAATACAAATTTATGTAAAGTATAGATTTTGTCACATTTGCTAACCTTCCAACAAGTTACCTTTTGTTCCTTCACTTGAATCATTGTTTAAACTGTAACTCAGACTAGCCAAAGTAAAAATATATTTGAAGTCAAGTCCAATGCTGAAATCTTTAGTTTCTTTGTACGTATTTTCAAAAACATTAAAAAATAACTGGTTCTGTTTTTGTTTGTTTTAAATATCCTTTATCAAGATTTTTTTTTTAATTTGAACCACATGGTAATATGTCTGTATTTACCTATATGTATATATCATTCTTAAATGTTCCTAACCCTAATTTTGGAGGGGGGATTTCCTTATATAATTTCTCACATGCCCTATCTTATTAAAATAGCTGCAACCCCCCAACCAGTTCTAACCTGCCCCAACTGCACATGCAAATTGTAATCTGCAAGCTATGTTCAGTTAATTTCTCTTCCTCATTCACATCCAATCTTTAACTACATATGACTGAATCTATTATCTTGATATGGCTTAAATCCATCCACTATTATTGGGTCTTCTTCTCTTCTTCTTCCTAAAACTAATGGAGTCATCTTCTAACTGGCTCTGTCTCTTTCTCCTCCACTCCCTCCTGCTGTCAGGTTTCTTTCCAAAAATGTGCCCTATCTGACCACATCCTGTCACAGATTCTGAATTTACAATACTTTCCTACTTTCTACAGAATGAAATACAATTCCTTTACATGTACCTTTAGAAAATCAAGATCTGACTCCTGCGTACCCTACCATCTTTTCATATCACTCAAATGATTTAGACTCAGAAAACATGCCATGGGTGATTTACTAAGTATTTCATTTGTTTTCATGACCCCCATATGTATTATTTTGGAAAAACTAGAAAACTGATCCCATTCCCCACTCTCTACTCTCACTTTTATTTCTTAAGTGTGTTCTGATCCCTTTTTTTAATTAGGAAAATCATATTAATAAAAATAATTTTAAAAACTAGTAATTGAATTTTAATATTTGCAGGACAATACTGATTGAATACTGTGTATGTATTCAGTATTCATCATTACAAAATAAAGAAACTTCATGTAGCTGTATATCTAGACTGATTAAGAAAAATTACTTTTAGATCCTCAAGAGACCTTAAAGATCTTCTGATTTTAAACCAGCCATATTACATATTAAGACTCAGTGATCCTGGGAGATAAAGTAAGTGACTTACTCAGACATCTCAGGTACTAGCCTTCCTGAAATGAACTGAATGGTAACAAGGATTGAAAGCTTATCTATTCAACAAAATAGTTCTTTGGTAGCCCCTAAATCATATTTGTAAAACTAAGGGGGCTGACTCCCATCCCAGTGCAATTGAAAATCCGCATATAACTTTTGACTCCCCCAAAACTTAACTACTAATTGCCTACTGTTGACAGAAAGCCTTACCAGTAACATAAACAGCCAATCAACACATATTTGGCATATGTATCATTGCTGTATTCTCACAATAAAGTAAGCTAGAGAAACTAAAATGATTTTTCAAGCTATTGCAAACCTCCAAAAATTTTGCCAATATATTTATTGAAAAAGATCCATATACAAGTGGACCTGCACAATTCAAACTCACATTGTTCAAGGTCAACTGTTGTGGGTAAAACACATTTCCAGAGTATCTCACCTGGCTTTAGTGCATTTGCATATCCTCAGGGGTGGAGAGAAGTTTGTCTCCTTGTCAATGGGTAATTACCTGGGCAACCAAGGGCATGTCTGAACCTGAGAGTTTAAAAGGAGGGGCTGGCTTGCTTGGCTGGCTTGCTTCTTCTCCAGCAGAAGAGAGAGATGACCCTGGACTGCAGTTTGTAAGCAACAAATGGGTTTTCAACTTTATTTCTCCCTTTGACTGATTTCAGTTTTTAGAGGTATTTTGCCCCAGGATTTCCTTTCCCCGGACTTACAACTGTATAGACAAAAAGTAGACCATGCTACATAGAATTTCGATTGCCACTCAGCAAGAATCATAACCAATCTAGTTGTGTTGGTTAGCTGGATTTGATGCAATGCTATAGTAGTAGGAATACATACTATAAATCAAAGAGACTGAATGCTTTTCAGTTCTGTAGACTGCTGTTCAAAGGAACTAAAGGTGGCTTAAAATGCAGCCAATCTTTAAAACTCAAAGATGCAATCATGAATTTCTGTGAACTCATTTGTTTCTAAGTGTCAGTACTTGGATCAGCTGCCTAAACTCAAATTCACCTCGATTGGGCCTAGACTTCAAAGGAATCCTTTGGGGTTTTGTTTATTTTCAAATGGACATCTCAAGGAGATTACTTGGATAACTTTTAAATCAAGGTTAAGTTTTATTTACCCAACTTTACTGGTAACAGAAGTTCTTCATCTAGACTGTTTAGATGATAAAACCTGAATGCCTTTAGTCATAGGACAGTGCTAATGCAAGAAAGGTTCATTCCATAGTTGAGTATCTTCTTCCAAAATCAAGACTGGAGAAAACTAAGGAACCAGTTAAGGAAAAGTGTCATGAGATGCTAATGTCGATACACACCAATTATAAGGGCTCAATTTTCCCAGCATGTATCTCACTTAGGCCAAGCAATTCTCATCAACTTCAAAGGGAGAGATGTGCATCCACAGATCCGAGTTTGCAGTATCCAGGACTTACTCAGCAGGAATACATACTATAATTTATGGTACCAGGCTTCATCTTTAGTCCAAATCAACTCAGCTGGATTTTGAAGCTTCAGTTCTTGGAAATAATCAACTGTCCCTTAAAATATCAGATCCACTTGGCTTTATTTCATACTTCAATCCTGTTGATTACGTAGGATAAGCCGCAGTTTAGGTCTATAGACTGATGGGCAAGATGTGTAATATGGAACTGTATGCATTACTACTATGTAGCTCTCTAGTATCAAATCACCAAAATTTATTTTAGAGGTAATTTTATACATAGCAAAGAGAGAAGCAGGAGATATAACTTCCTGTGTTTGCTGTTCAGGAACTTAAAAATATGTATAATTCTGTTTACAAGTACTGTGTTTCAGCTTTAATTTGATACTGTACTACCAGACAAATTATCTTTTAATGTAATTACTTTTATATAATAATTATGATCTTGAAAGTCTGCAAAGTGAGTAAAGGGCATTTTCTAAGAAATAAATTTCTGGATTTAAATTATGCAATTTTACTGCTTCTTGTTTTGGTATTATCTAATTTATTATTCTCAGTATTATTACTATTACTAAAGAGTAATAATAAAATTATGAAATGGCAGGTATAGAGGTAGACCTTTACAAATACCGGAGACTGTAGGTCTAAAATGCTTTTAATTCCAGATTTCAAGAGTTGACACAAGTATATCCCCATTATCTTTTTTTTAGCATTTATTAGTTTGACTCACTCTCCCATGTTATACTCATCAGCACCTGTGCCCATTTAGCAAAGAATTTCAGTACAAATCACTCTGAATTGAATAGACATCTCTAAGAAGCATTACAATTGTCGCAATATTTTTAGAAACTGAAACAAGGAAATAAACAACTTCAGTAAAAGTGATTTAAATAACAAATAACATATCTTTATAAACAGCTTATCTCCTTGAGAACAAAGAATAAACAAGAATACAAAGGTTTTTTTTTCCTTCCACTATTAAAGCAGATCACAATATGCATGGGTGAAATGTCATGAATAATTGGAGAAAATCACAGAGTAATCTTCGGCAAAAACATCTGATTTATTTAAATTGTCGCTGTTTGTCTTATTAGAACCTTTATTTAACCTTGTTATCCACAATGCAGTATTCAAGCTGGTTTATCAAAAATATACTTTGGAACTAACTGTTTTTTTTAAATTCTGACTTTCTTAAATGCAAGCCACAGTAATGTGAACCTCCCATGGCAGCTGTTTTACTTGGGACCTAATTAACTGACATTACATTAGACTCAAATGCCCTGTGAAAACCAGTGTTTTGAATCTAAAACAATAGTAAATAAATCAAGGCTTTGAAATGTTCTGTCAATAGATTTAAGCTCAGGTTTCTGGTCAGGAGCACCATCAGGCCTTCCACTAAGAGATTCATCTGAATGCAGCTTCATTCAATATCTTCTGCTCAAGAACCCAACCACAAACCCCCAGTCGCTCTTGATTATGGCATTCAAGGCCTCATCCTATGCTTTTTTTCCAACCATGCTGTTTCTTTCTAGTTAAGCCCATTTCCTTATTGGCTCCAACACAGATTCTTGGAAGTTTAGGGCTTACCATGTGCCTGGCACTTCTAAATGCTGTATATGTGTTAACTCTTTCAGTGCTCCTTGCCACCCCGTAAGTTAGGTCCTGTTATTGTCCTTATTTTATACATGAAGAAATGGAGGACCAGACAGGCAAAGTGACTTTGCTGGGGTCACACAGCTACTGAGGACTTCGCCCATCTCCTCTGCCAAGCCCTGGCTAAAAGGAACTGATTCGCTCACAGTATTGTCTTCAAGTCAGACACATTTATATAAAATCAAAATTGTAGCCAAGAGATATTTATAATGTAAGAACCTATCAGAATGGCAACATGTAAATCATGCTAATATTATGCACAATGGGTAGGAAATTAGAGAAGGCAGGCAATATGCAGATCGCTGCAGTCTAACATCAACCAAAATGAAGATGTGGCAGGGGGTGAAGGGTGCATCTAAAAGAAGAGAAAAAGGATGACTCATAAGCCCAAGTGATTAGAAAAACAATGATAATATTTACAGCAAAAAGGATGCAAATATCAGGGTTATCCTCAATATTGGAGATGAGACTAATTTTCCACACAATGAGTTTGGTGTAGTAAATAGGAAAACAAACAGAAATAGCATGGGTACCTGTGTGAGTGTGTAGGGTAATGGGTAGAAACTATTGTAGTGATGTGCCCACGCTTGAGGTTGAGGTCATTATAGATTTGGGGGCATTAAACAGCTTGGTGGATCAAGACTTGGTCCAGCAGGCCTGGTAAAGCTCTCTACCAAATCCAACCTACAGGCTCTGGACGAAACACTTCCTATGAGGATGTGTTCCCAAATGAATAGTTAGAAGAGTTTACTTTGTTTGCAAATACAATCAAGAATCAAAGCCAGTATGCTTGGGAACATGCGCATGCCCTGGTCGCTAAGGCCCTTCACTGGAACACTGACACCAGTCGCCAGAGATCTGCCCACTCCCCCACCTTCCCATAGTCCTTGTGGAGCTGCCTGCATCCTGACACCCTCCTCCATCCTATCATCGCACACTTCCAGTCTGAGCAGTCCCGAATTGTTTGTGCAATATCATCTTTGTGTCAAACCAAAGAAACAGGCAAATATTTCTCAATTACTATTCTGCATTCCCACTGGTACTATTTTACTTCTGCCAGGGTGATCTTTCTAAACTAAAAATCAAATCAAATCACTCCCATTCAGCAGTTTCTTTTAGAATGTCTTGCGAGAGTGTCCAGCACCATAAACCTGAACTGCAATACCCTTTGTGGGTAAAATTGTAATATTTCCAGAATATCTCACTTGGCTTTAGTGCATCTGCATATCAACAGGTGTTCCTCAGGGGTGGATAAAGGTAGTTCATCTCCATATCGATGGGTAATTACCTGGGTGACTGAGGGCTTATCTGAACCTGAGAGGTTGGGGGAAGGCTGGCTTGCTTCTGCAGAAGCAGGAAAGAAAAATGGCCTCGGACCACAGTTTGTAAGCAATAAACGGGTGTTAAACTTTGTTTCTCCCTTTGACTGATTTCAGTTTTACAGGTATTTTGCCCCAGGATTTCCTTTCCCCAGAGTTACACCCTTCAGGGCCTTATCTGCCTGGCTTCAGTCCTTGTCATATTTCCCTTCCATTCCAGTGTTGCTGAACCACATGCAGCTTCTAGCTGTGCTGTGGTTTTTCCTCTGTGCTCCTCTGTCTGTGTGTATCTCTGTGTCCAGAACGCACCTCCCACCAACAGGTACACCCAAAGCAGAGGCCCTTGGCCTGCTAAACACAAACTGCCGACCTCAGTTGTGTCGTTTCCGTCCGGAGTCTGCTACTATCTTCAAGACTGGGCTGTGTGGCTCTCATCCTCTACTAACATGGCTTGTGCATTTTTATGTCCCTATGACCAGACTGAAAGATCCTACAAATAAAAACTGTGCTTTGTTTACCACCTTCCTCTTCTCCATGCTCTTGGCCTCACCTCCACCAGCACCCAGCTCAGGGCCTGGTTTATTGTAAGTACTCAGTCCATACTTGTCACATGAATGGCAGAATGGTCTAAGAGTCTTAAGGGGGACATGTCTGTTCAGTTAGAGAACACATGATGCCTTTGGTTCTGGAATGGGGCCCTTCCCCTGCCCCACCAATCAATCAGCATACCTGGCATTCCTGAGATTCTCTGGATCCTTGCTCGGTGAAGTCCATGTACATTGGCATTACCTGGACCTTGTTAGAAATGAAATCTCAGGCCTCATCCTAGAATTCCTGGAGAGAACTGTGCTTTCACAAGGTCCCATACACAAGGTGTATGTGCATTAATATCTGAGACACACTGCTCTAGGTTACACTGGTGGTACTTCACTCAGAAACTGGCAATCTATTTTCTTGAGAGAAAGAATGCAAAGGCCTGGTTCCCAGTGCTCCCACAGCTGACGACTTGTTTCTTTCTGCCATGATCCAGGTTTATGCTAACCTTGCCTGGCCTTACATGTTTGAAATCAAGTCCTCTGATGTCAGGGGCCCTTCTATCTCAAAAGGAATCCTGTGCCTATTTCACTCAGAAGTCAACCACTCAGCGGGGAATAGGAATTGCTCAGGGAATGGCTGCTAATAACTCTCCCAGACACTGAATCCAGTGTCACCTGTAGAGGATCTCTCCTGTCCCAGAAAGGGCCTCATAGCCCTGATATCTGGGCAGGCCTCCACCCTTGGCTGATGTGCCAACCACCGCTGGGAGCAGCCTGTGGGAAGTGGCCTCAGGGCAAGTGCAGTACCGGGTCAGCACAGCAGCTGAGGCCATAGGTTAATTACGTTTCCTGAGCTAGAAACCTGAGAGGTACATTCTCCTGACTACCACAAAGAATAAGGAGAAGATACTGGAAAAAAATAATACTCGGTGGAGAAGTACTTGAAAAAAGCAGGAGAGGGTGATTCTGAAGTTGATACAACCAGCCGGGCACTGCCTGATTTAGCAATGAAGAAGAGGCAAAAGACTGCATCACACACAGAACAATACCTAGAATTGTGTGTGTTTTGGAAAAAATACTTGATAAAGGATCTCAGGGTGGGGAGTAAGACCCCTTAAAGGGCAAGCAGAAAACACAGTAGATGGTGGCCAACCTGCCTCCTGAGAGTGAAAGTCAAGTTACGGGAAGGCTTCCTTTGTTGACCAGGGCGTGCAGCCGGGCCTGGCTCCCTCCAGTGCTCGCCTCCAGCAACATGTAGCCTCTTCTTTAAATAAAACTATGACAATATGCACAGAAAATCAGGGTGAATATGTGTTTGGCTCAAGTAGGAGCTTCCCAGAGACTCCAGACTCTTAGGCTGTCTGAGGAGCAGCACGTGCTGACCTGACCCTGGCTGGGAAGCATGGGAAGCAGAGAAATTACCCTCTAAGAGGAGAGACTGTCTCCTGTGCTACCAGACAGATAGCATCATCTCCCGCTGACCCTCCAATGCCCACCAGGAGGCCAAGTCAACTCAGTTCTTGCACTAACTGCCTGGAGTCAGAAGAAGAACAGACCCCATGGGTGAAGGCCTCGGTCCTACAAGACTCCCCACACTTTGGACAGCACCTCCAAATGGGGTTCCTAAGCTACCCACTTATGTCCAGCTAACTACAAATTTGGGGGGCTCCTATGACCTCCTCTTCTCTCTCAGGTTTGATAATCCAACTCACAGAACTCAGAACACTTTACTTATGCTTACTGGTCTATCATAAAGGATACAACGCAGAAACCGCCCAATGGAAGAGATGCACAGGCAAGTCAGGGGAAGGATGCACGGAGCTTCCATTCCTTCCCCTGCCTGCCAGGTTCCTAAAGATCAGAGAGTGCGGCTGAAAGTTCCCGCCTTCCTGGTTTTAGGAGCTTGGTGCCTGGATCCAGAACGAAAACCAATATATTTTTTATTATAACATGTACAGTCACAGAAATATACAGGACTGAATGAGAAACACATTTCTCCTGAGACTTCAAGTATAATAATACCACCATCTCAAATAAGTGAATAAAAAATAGATTTAAAAAATTGTTTAATAAATGGTGTTGGAACAACTAGGTAGTCAAATGGGGGGAAATTTAGATCTATAATTATGCCAAAGTAAGTTCCAAATGGACCAAAATTATTTTAAAAGTATAAATATACTACTTTTAAAAAGGAATCTTTTTAGTAAGAGAAAGAAGGGCTTTCTAAGAATGCTTCAAAACTCAGAAACCATAGAAAATTGATTAATTCAACTGCATAAATTAAATTACAAAATACATAGTAAGCCATCATTGGCAAAGCCAGAAGTTTAAGTGGGGAAAATATTCGCAGTTTATATTACACAAGAGGCTTACCCTTTAGAATTTAATAAGCTTCAATATATCAAGAAAAAGAGCAACATTCAATAACAAAATGGCAAAGGATTTGAATAAGGTCACCAAAAAAAAAAAAAAAGGAACTAAGACTAACTTGAAAAGATTCTCAACTGCATTCATAATAAGGAAAATTCAAATAAGGATATCATTTAGACTAGTAAAGTTTTAAAAGTTTGATATTACTTGGTGTTGGTGAAGCTGTGGACAAACAGGCTTTTCCATACTTTGCTGAACAGGATATAAAGTGGAAAAACCTGTACAGAAGGAAATTTTGCAATATCTCTTATAAATGCATGTATCTTTTGGCCCAGTAATTTCATCTACAGGAATTTACCCTACAAATATGGTCCCACATGTGTGTAATGATAGCATATTCGAGGTTATTCACTGAAACATGTAATAGCGAATGGTTGAGGTCCCCATGTATACTCATCAGTATGGGACAAGTTAAATAATGGAACATCACGTAATGGAATACTTTGCTGCTGTTAAAAATGTGGAACTGCCTTCAAGATATATATCTTAAATAAAGTACAAAAGTGTGTGTACCCTATGAGACCATTTCTGTTTAATATATATGCACCCACACGTTTTACATGCTAGAATATTTCTGGAAGGATACAAAGATACACAAGAAACTGGTAATGGCTGTCAGTAGAAAGGGAGCTAAAGGGCTGGAGGTAGGGATTGGGGGCAGATACTTCAAAGAATACTCCTCAGGATGTTTTGACTTCTGAATCATGTAAATGCTTTATTTAAAATTAACGAATAAGCCACAGTGTGTATAGAGAATTTCCTTCATACCAGTATCAAAAATGCCCACATCCTCAAATATGGCCTGGCCCCCATGCTCTGAGGAGTTGTGGGGATGAGTCATTTTGCGTAGTCAGCCCAGTGGAGGAAGGAGACACCGAGCTTCATGGCTTGTACTTTGTGGAGAATGAAGCAAGGTAACCTGCTGGGAGTTAAGTAAAGGGGTGTGAAATGTGAGAATAGGATAAAATGAGGCGAGTAGAAGGGTCAACTGAAGCTGGAAACAATCTGCAAAGGTGCCAGTCAGTTTGGGATTTTCTTTGGGAACACTCAGCAGCCTGGGCGCAGGGGTTTAGGAGTGTAGGGGGGAGAAAGTCCCCTTCTTCCCTTCTACGTTCTTTAGATGGTCTAATAATAAAGTTGAAATAAGACATTACTAAGAGAAAAACAAATTTCATACGTATGTGAGCCCGATAAGAATATGAGACCCAAAGGGCAGCCAGGAAATCAAGACTAATAGAACATCCTGAGCTAAGGGAGGGAATAAGCGTCTGGGGATACAGAGGAGAGGAAGCCGTGTGCAGGGAGGCAGAGATGTTTGGCAGACAAAGGCCGCCCTGTTGTGCAGGTGAGTTTCCTAGGGAAAAGGCTCTCTCCCTGGGACGGGCCCCCTCTGCGAAGGAAACTTAAGGCAGATCAGTGAGAAAGCTTTTCCTGAATCGGTTGGGTTTTGTTTGCCTCTAGCTCAATATAATCCTTTTGCCAAAATAGAATATTTTGGGGTGACAAATTGTACTTTCCGTCAGGAGGTAGGTTAGGGTGTGAGACAGAAAAATGAATATAAAAGATGACTTGACAAAATGACCTAAGAGAGGCCAGACTGGCCCTTGAGAAGGCTAAAGGACTTCATTAGATTTGCCACAATTCCAGTCTGATTCTCTGCAGGTCCAGCTAATTGGTTTTATTACTTTCTTCAGAGGTGATCAGGCCTGGGGGAGCAATGCATTAATCAAGCTCACAAGAGACTGGTTAATAAAACTGAGCCTCAATTTACCAATTTAAAATGAAAATATAAACTAATTGTTCCCATGACGTAGCACCTCCTTTCACCTTTAAGAAAGTCTTCATAAACAATGAAATTATTATCAGCTGACCATTTAGCTGACATTTGGACGTAGACGAATGGATGGTCTTTATGGACAGAGCCATCAAGCTGTGATTGTTTAATATACCATTCAAGGGACACAACTCATGGTCCCACAGTAATACAGGCACACTGACAAATTATTTTTCTAGAATTAGACCATTTAGAAAAACATAAAATTGGTATTAGGTTTCTCTTTAACATCTTAGCCTATCCCTAGGATATGCTCACGTCCTCCCTTCCCCACCCCCATTGCAACTGTCACTCTCTTGAGTTACCAGAGTTAGCAGCCTGGTTATATATCTTTCATAGTTTTCTCCATGCACATATGAAAATATGCATATACAAATGTATGTTTCTACATTGATGGGTTTTGTTTGTTTACCCAAATGGCATCATACTGGACAGATTATTCTGTGATCCTTACCAATAAATCATGGACATTCCTCTTCTAATTAGAGTAACTACAAATAGATGTAATATTCTAAAAAATAAAAAGCTATTTCATTCAACTTATTATATAATTTCCCATTGTTTGAATGTAATACAACCCAAGCATTTCTTATTGATAGGATTTCAGGCTGTTTTCAGTCTTTACCTGTATAAAGATGCAATAAACATCCCTGCACTTCTAACCTTACGTATTGTGCACGAAAGTTGGATTTGGGGCTCAAAGTGTCCTGAATATGTTTAATTTTGATAACCTAATCAAATTATGTCTCCCAAAGGTTGTGACAATTCAGTCACTTCATCAAAGTATGAGTTTCCCTACATTCTCCCTGAATGTGGAGATTTGTTTTCTTTTACCCTTCTAGGTTCTTTGGCTGGTCTAATCATCAAATTAATATAAGACAGATTAATAGGAGAAAAACAAATTTTATTTCACATGTATGTGAGCCCCACACAAATATGGGACCTTAGGACAAGCTGGGCAGTTGAGGATTATATGCCATCCTGAGCCAAGGAATGAGATAGAGGCTGGGCCTTCAAAGGGGAAGGAGGGTGATTCACAAAACAGTAAGAACAAAATGTTTGACAGTGTTTGTCCAGCCACACAGATACGTCAGTCAGATAAAAGTTACCTGGTAATCCCTCTCTCTCTGACCCAGGCCCCCTACCTAATAAATTATAACAGGTAGTCAAGGGAGAGGTAGAAGTTTTTCTTGAGTCTGCTGGTCTTAATTGCCTTCAGCTCAAAATAACCCTAAAGCCAAAGTGGCATATTTTGGGATCATGCATTCTACTCCCCTTCATCCCCAACACTGCATGTTTTTGTTCATTTTTATTTTTGCCAGTCTGACAGAAAGCAGTATTTCATATTTGTGTTAATGTACATTTATCTGATCAGTGAGGTTGAGCATATTTTTAATTTTCATTTGTTTTCCTAAAAGGCACAATGAAATAATGTGGTTAGTTTCACCTTTTCATGTTGTCATCTTTAAGCTATTTAGTCTCTGGTTCAGTTTCCCTATTTGTAAAATGGGGATAATAATGTTATCCTCTCATAGGGTTGTTAAGAGGATTTGATAGGTTAATTATCAGAAAACACACAAAACAATACCTTATTCATACTCTTTGCCTATTTTTCTATGTGGTTGTCTTTTTCTTATCAATTAATGGGAGTTCTTTTTATATTATGAATATTAGCCTTTGACTATCCTATGTGTTACATGCATACTACCCCCCAATTTTTTATTGTATCTTTTGCTATGTTATTTTTTAAATATATGTATGTAAATGACTACTTTTTCTTTATAGCTTGCTTTGCATAATGCTTAGGAAGCCCTTCCTTACTCAAGGTCATACAACTTTTCTCCAGAATTTTCTCTATTTATTTTTATATTTAAATCTAGGATGGTTTCGTATGTGCTAAAATGCAGGGGTGTGTGATCCCATTCCCTGGATATCCAACTGTGTCAGAACCATTTCCCCAGTGACTTGAAATGCTTCCCTTGTTATATATCATATTCTTTACGGTATCTCTTTTTATATACTGTCAAAAACACATTCTTTCATATTGGCTTTATAGTGAGTTTTAACATCTGTTAAAGCAAATCCCACTTTAGTTTCTTTTTTTAATTTTCATAATCTTGGTTATATGAACTTTAAAAAGAATCTTGTCCAGTACTTCCTACCCACTCAAGATGGGGGAGGGTAAAACCAACCACATTGGGATTCTGATAATTGCATTATTAATTTTGCATGAAGTGACATTTTTCTCATATTAAGTTCTCCTAATGAGGAACATAGACTCTCTTTTATTTAAGTTCTGGTTTATGTCCTTTAATAAAATTTCAGGACTTTCTTCCTGTAGATCCTATGCCTTCCTTCCTAAGTGTTTTTGTGTCTGTTTTTTACTTTTGATATTGTTTTTATTCTTAATTTTTTTTAACCAACTATATGGAAGTTTTATTTCTCATAGTAACTTATATTGTTATGAGGTTTTTTTTGCTATTACTAATGTACAATTACATGAGCAACATTATGGTTACTAGACTCCCCCTATTTTCAAGTCCCCACCACATACCCCATTACAGTCACTGTCCATCAGTGTGGTAAGATGCTATAGAATCACTCCCCCTACATTATGTGTGCTAATTGTAATAGCCCTTTTTCCCCCTTATCCCTCCCTTCCCACCCATCTTCCCCAGTCCCTTTCCCTTTGGTAACTGTTAGTCCATTCTTGGGTTCTGTGAGTCTGCTGCTGTTTTGTTCCTTTTTTTTTAATTAACAGGGTATTTTTCCCATCTCCATTCTAACTAGACATTGCCTAGACAGAGGAAAACTGTAAATTAGGTTACTTTCATTCAGCCCCCAAATTCTCTCGTTGATTTAAGCAGTTTATTCTTCTGGCTTTTTCTAGGAAGACAATCATATCTTCTGAAAAAACAGGATTTTTTCCCCTGATGTTTTCACCAGGAAGCTCTTCTTTAGCTGTACAATTATGCGTGCTGCTGTAGCTGCTTTCCAGGGCTGCTCTGAGTGACCACCAAGGAAAGAGACCCAAGCTTTCTATTAGAATATCCCATGATTGCTTTGTTCAGGTGTCATGGATGATAGCACAATACAGTGATTCCTGGTCTCTTTGCTCTTACATATTCTCATGGGGAGTCATCTATACTCATTTGAGCTCACAGCGTAATCATATCACACAAATTCCCATGTGGTGTCCTGCAACAGGAGACAGCTCCAGCTGGGAGTCCTGACTGGGCTTACTTATTCTATTATCCTTACTCTTCCAAAGGATCTAATGAGCTTGTCTCAGTCAAGGTCTATCACATCACCCAGTTTTATTTGTATAGCCCCAATTATATTGATGGCTGTATTATTTATTATTTTATCTCCCCAAGATAGGCTATGTACTAGCCTGATGAGATCAGAATATTCCCATGTCTTATTTGCCCTACTCTCTCTAGTAGCTAGAGTTGAAAACTCCTAGTAGACTGTCAATAAATTTTGTCAAATCAAAGTTTGAGTTTTCCGGAAAATAATCTATACCTGGTTTAAATTTCTTCATTCCAACTGTTCTTAGTGTTATTAGGAATGGTTGTTAATGACCTGGACAATTTAAGTTTTAAGAGGCAGATCAGATTATTAAAGTGAATAGGGCTGCTGAAACTCAACTGAAAAGACGCATGAATAGTTGCGAGGCCACAACAGGAGAGAGGGCTCTCCGGGCAGGGGTAGGAGTTACTCCTTCTGCCCCAGCGTCCTAAGTCTGCATGTGCTAGAGGTGAACTTGGGTCTACTTGTTTTTACTTTTTTCCACTTGTTTTCAAGGCTTGAGTTTCGTTTCAAATGGTGTGGAGATACGTATACACTTTTTTTTTTTTTTAACTTACTGGGCGTTTGCGGGGAGTTAAAGAAAACGGCTGCAAGTCACCCAGTCCGAGGCCATGAGGCACGTTTCGGCCCAGCTGTTCCTCTGTTCGGGGGACCGGCGGGTGCGCACCGCGCCCGCGCGAGGCTTCGCTGCGGCCACCCTCCCGCCTCACCGCGGACACGTGCGCGGCGCCCGGGGACGACGCGCGGCCGCCCGAGGCCCGTGCTAACGGCTCCTTGGGCGGGCGGGCGGCGCGCGGGGACGGCGAGGGGGGCACGGTCAGCGGCGCACACCGCCCCTGCCTCGCCCTTCAGCTTTCGTCCCCGGGCTCTCGGGGCCGCGAAGGCCGCTTCCGGCGTTCTTCCCTCCGGGCCCGCAGCCCCTCGGCCCGCCGCGCGCTCGCCCGGTGCACTGTGGGCGCCGCGGCCCGGCCGGAACCCGCCTGTGCCCCGGTCCCGTGAGCCCGCGGCGCCCCGGCCAGTCCGCGGCCTCTCCTGCGGGCACGAGAGCGGAAGCGGCGCGGCGCGCGGGTGCACGGCTGGCCTACGTGCTCGTTCGCCTCGCGGCCGCTGAGCGCGAGCCCGGACTCCCCGCGGCAGGCGGCGGCGGAGCGCGGAGGGGCGGAGGGAGCCCGCGGCGGCGGCTGCAGCAGCGAAATGGCGGAGACCGTGGCGGACACCCGGCGGCTGATCACCAAGCCGCAGAACCTGAATGACGCCTACGGGCCGCCCAGCAACTTCCTCGAGATCGACGTGAGCAACCCGCAGACCGTGGGGGTCGGCCGGAGCCGCTTCACCACCTACGAGATCAGGGTCAAGGTGAGGCGGCTCCCCGCGGGCGGCCGGGCCGGGGCCGCCGGGGCCGCGCGGTCCGCGGGCGGGGCGTGCGGGGCGAGCCGAGGCGCCGGCCCTCGGAGGGGCTGCGGGCGCCGAGGGCGTGGGCGGGGCGGCGCCCGCCGCTCGAGCAGCTGATCTGGGAATGACACTCGAGTTGGAAAGGGGTCGATCCTTCGAGAACGCCGCCCCAGGTGTGCCCGAGCAAGGCTGGCGCCAAGTTGAAGCCTCCCCCGTTTTCCCTCCCTGGAGACCTTCCCGCGGGGGCCGCGCCGAGCGGGCTGCGCCAGGCCTTCCGACCAGCAGACGAACCTGCCGGAACGCGTTCCGGAGCGGAGCCTAGGGGCGGTTAGCGGACACCCGGCGCCCCGTGGGGCCGAGGGACCCCCGGGTGCGGGGCCACCGTCGGCCCGAAGGCCCAGGCGTGGGCAGGGCCGCCCCCTCTCCACCCCAAACCAGACCTGTTCACTTCGGGACCTTACTCTCTTCATTTCGAGATTTGCACTAAACTGAACTAAAATAGTGAGCTTAAAATTTCAGAACCAGTATTTGTTGACAGTAAATGATTGGAAAGATGCTAACTGAGAACAGTGCTTCACTTTCACTCTGGTTCAGGATTAATGAACTTGCCACATATGCGAGTATCTTTAAAAACTAATTACATAAAAATCTAGCTGTTAAAAGACAAATTATTAAAAATTAAGCGTAAGAATTCAGCTTTCATCAGTTTACAGGTTTCTCCTAACATCTAAGTATTTTCTCATGCACCTTTTTGTGGAAGAAAACAACAAAGTTTGCCTTCTCAACTATTTTTTAGTGTACTGTTCAGTAGTGTTAAGTATATTCATATTTGAAACCTAAAACATTTTGTAAAAATGATTTATCGTTATGTTCCTAAAAAAAATTCATCAAACTTTAGTAAAGAGTTTAATGTTACAAGCTACCCTTTGTCTCTCTACAGATGTGTAAAACGTGAGCGAAAAGCAGTCTTGTTATACTGAACCTGCAAAATCCTGACTCCATTATACCTAGGGAAGTACGTTATCATCCAAGCCTCGTAAAGAAACGAAGCTTGGTTTTTGTGTTATTTTTTTTGCAATGATCTTGGATTGTCTTAAATACATGGCAGATCGTTGACTAAGGAGAACTTCCTCTTTTACCCTTATTCACCAGCATGTTTTCCTTTATTTCTTGTGCTAAGAGAGAGCTTGGTATTGTTTCTAAAATTTCATAGCTAGTACTTCCGGTCACATAAGTGAAGTAAAATCTACCTACACTTCCTCCATTTAATAACTTTATCTTGCTGAGTCCCTTATATTGAATGTACTAAAGTATGGTAACTATTTAAAAAATACATCTGATAACTTTATTACAAAATAGCTGATGTAATACTCAAAAATAAATTGTATTTATGGTATGATAATTTGCATGTCAGAAAATAATCCTTTCTAAGATTGCTTAATGAGTTTGGGAATTAACAAAGTATACACTTACACTGGTTTGTATTAATATAAACCAATTTGTTGTGTGTTAATCACTGGTACAGTCAGAAATGCGGGTGCCCTCTAAGAAAATGTATTGAGTTTTTAATTATGAAATGCCATTGGGGTTTCTCTTAGCATGTAATGTGTTAAAACTCAGGACATAATATAGTAAGGCATTAATTAGGTCTTAGTTAAGCAGCATTTGAATTTTGAGAGTAATTTCAGTCTTTTGTTAAGGTAGAATGGCCAGTGAGATGAATAGATAAATCATTTTTTAATTTTATTAGTACTTTTTTCTAAATTGTTGCTGCTCTGCCTGGCCCTTACTGCCTGCCTTTGCTATTGAATTTGCCATCTAGCAAACCATTTTAAGTTCCAGAGTTTGGCCCCTTAAACTATCTTACGGTTACTCTCTAATTCTGATCTTGAGAAAGTGTTCAATTTCATAGGCTCTGATTGAAATTACTCTTATTCACAGAGTAATTTTATCTGGATGGTGGCACCTTAGTATGCAAGTTTCCCAATCTCCATTTATCTTTTAGTTTGAAGACAGTGTTTAAGACTATTAGGATCACTTGATCAGTATCTCAGGGCTTTTGAAAGTAATTGGTACAGTGTTAATGTTTTTTTTAATTGTTCTAATAGGTAGGTATGGCAGAGAGCACCATAAATGATTTAAGTTTTAGGAATGCTCAGGGTCTACAATTATTTTGGCATATTAAAGAGAAGGTTAAAGGGCAAATTCAGTCACCTTATGAAATTTATGCTATAAAGCAACTTTAATTTTCTGGAGATTTTAAATCAGTTAAGATCTGTTGTACCTAAAGAGAATTGTTTTGAACAAGAGTGAAGTTGCAAATTTTTTTGAGCTCTGATTTAAAAGAACAGATTTATTACTTACTAGCAGAGTAAGGTACACAATCTAAGTTCCACTTCTCTTTAAGATTGGAATGGGAATGACAGTACTTAACTTACAGGACTAAATAACATCACACATGTAAATCTCTTTGGCAATGACCGATACATAGGGTACTCAAAAGTTATCCCTTTTAAGTAATTTAATATCTTGTAAATTAAAAGGCATTTAAAAACTTACAAAATTAAAAAGTAAAAGTCATTGGACAACTTTTTGGCCAAGAAACCTAGTTTGCCTGAAAGTATACCTTCATTGAGGAAACTGTGGTATAGAAAGAAGCCATCTTGTTTAGTGCCTAGTCAAGTAGCTGGGCTTTTTAGTGCTTTAAATTCTTATTTTGTGGGAAGTTCTGATGCCATTCGAGACAGGGTAAATTTCACATTAAGACCAAAGATTTTGACTAGAATACTCCATATTTTAAGGTAGTGTGTCACCTAGATTGTTCTAGTATTTTCTTTTCCAGTTGTATTGAGATATAATTGACATAACATCGTGTTTAAGGTGACAACATAATGATTTGCTCTAGGTATGTATTGCAAATGATGACCTCAGTAACTTCAGTTAACATTTATCACCTAATGTAGTTACAAAAGAAGCCTTTTGAAGCCGAGGCATATTAAAACAGCTGAGTGGTCAAGTTTGCTAATAAGCGTTTGACAAAGTCTGTTAGTAAAAGCATCTTGACAGTGTTTGCCATTCTAAACCTGTTTTGGGGATTTTTCTCTGGGTGAGTCCTCTCATTTTAATTGGGAGTCAATCTTAGCCAAGTTGGAAGTGGAGAAATAAATGAATTCTTAGAACTGTTTTTAGGATTTATAAGCATGTATCGGTCCAAGGCATTCTGGTGCCAGAGGACCTCTGGAATTCGGGAGCTTTATCACCTGGCCTTGAGATGCTGTCTGATGCGCGTCTTTGCTGCCAGCTGCGGCTGATCTCCATTAAGGAAGGGGATGTTGCTAGCTGTGAAGATCTGGGTTACCCACCCCTTAAGATGGGGGTAGGGAGGCAGTGGCAGTTAAGTGGCCTGTTACGTTGGGTCACTGGGGACTCTGTTCTGTATTGTTCGCTTTAACAGATGAGAGAGCCAAGGCTCAAAAGGTTGTCTCTCACCCACAGTAAATTTTCAGGCTAGGTCAGAGCTGGGGTTAGGTTTGTATTTTGGTTCGGAATTGCTTCCCAGCTGCGGTACATTTCATTGAATACAGTACATTAAAATCTTTGTCATCTACAGCCTAGTAGTGGGCCACCCTCAAGGGTCTGAACCTCTTGAAGGAAATCCCAGTATTGGCCCTCTTGAACCTGAGAGCTGACTCTTCAGTAAACCACAGTAGGTAAGATGCGCCCAGAAAAATAAACAGCAGCAAAGTGCTTACTGTTAAATTCTGTGCTGGGGTGACATGGCCTGGAGAAGAGGAGTGTTGACTGGCTGTTGCTCCTCAGCTCTTGTCCTGCCCTCCTTCTTGCTTTATGCTCCAGGCCTGCTGAACTCCTCGGCTTTCCTGAATGAGCTGCATTCTCTTGCAGCCCTTGTATTCTTCCTCTGCTGCAAACAGACTTCCTTTAGCCTCTTCATCTGGCTACCGTCCCTTGTCCGGCAGGACTCGGCCTCACTGTCACCTTTTTAGAGATTTTGCTGAGTCCTTCCTGTGCCCCTGTAGCCCTCCTGGATTGCATTTGTTTGCTTGTCTTCAGCTCCTTTTAGTTCCTGTATCTTCCACCATCAGCCTCCAGAGGACAAGGACATAATCAGCCTTACTTGACAGCTGGTGCTGTGCTTGGCACCTAGTGGACACTTAGGAATAAATGAAGTTGAGGAAGGTTAAGTAATTGCCCAAAGCCACAGCTATTAAATGGCAAAAATGGGATTCATACCTTTAGACCCCATACTTTTCCTTCCACTCTTCCTGAACATGTACATCACCTGGGGAGCTTCTGCAATCTTTGAGTTTCTCTCTTAATGGGGTTGGGGTGGAATTTGGGAAGTGTAGCTTAAAAAGCACCCCAGCGAGGGCACTTTACTGAATGCAACAAGGATTATTCCTGGTTGCACCATGCTCTTTCTGGGAAATGGCGGGAAGCAGAGCAGTATGAGAAAAACAAATGGAGCAGTAGTGGTTGGTAGCCTTGATAGGATGGCAAACTCAAAAAATAAAACAACAAGAAATAGCAGATACTGACAGTAGAGGGGAAAACCAATGACATTTGCTGAAAATAGAAACCTTTTTGGACGGGAGGCAATTTAGATACTGGCTGAAAGCATGCCATCCTGTACAGCATAGCTTTGGGAAGAAGGGCAGCATTGGCTGTATTCAGCCAAGCCAGATCTCTGCCCTGTCTTACCCTATCCTTTCTATATCTTGTGTAATAATCATGAAGTAAGCCAGAAGTCAAGAAAAGACAATATAAATCCATTTAGCAAAAATATATTTTATTAACACTGCCACTCTCCACCTTTCAAGTGGAAAGTCTGAAAGTGTTTAGCTAGTTGCTATCTTGGTGATTCCACGTAGTGGACATTTTCCTTTGTTTACCTTCACAAACGTGCTAACCCAAAACAAGTACTGGCTGGCTGGCTGCACCGGAGCATGCTGCTGCCTCCGTGTAAGCAGAGCCGGCGGTTTTTTGAACATCAGATAAGAAAGATGGTGTCTAAGATGGTAGTACAGTGATTCTGTAACATCTTTCTTTGTTCATAGTAACAGCACTAGAGGGGGTGAGGATTTAATAATATGGGTAATTGTTGAACCGCTGTGTTGTACATTTGAAACCAACATAAGATTGTGTGTCAATGATACTTCAATTAAAAAAAAAGATGGTGTCCGAGAAAACAGTACTATTATCTTGCTACCACTGTTTACTGATTCCTTAGTTTAAGTAACTTAAAGCTTTCAACCAAAGTTCTGCTTCTTTAAAGAAATTTGTACATGGTAGTAAAATGCGACATTTGCTGTCTCTTGCCAAAAAGGTTGTATCAGTTAGGATACAGAGTGGGCTGTTCTCACACAGACCTCCAAAATATAATCGTTTTCATGAAGAGGTCTCAGAGAGTCCAGGGCTGACATCGTGGCTTCCATATCAGCTTCCAGCGTCTGGTCCACTTTCTCGCCATAGGGAAGGCCTCCTTCTGCCCTGTGCCAGCGGAGCTACCGAGGAAGCCGAGGATTAGCTGGGCAGCCCTGAGGAGAGCACATAAATGCCTGGGGTCAGTCCTTCTAGACTGTGGCTTAGGGACATCTGATCATTGCCCTTAATTTTTCTTCTGATTCCTGAAATTTCAAAATGTAGAGAAAGTTCATTTGATTTGTGAATAATAAAACTGAGTTGTGGTTAGTTTTGACAGTTTTAAACGTGAGTGAGTTTTGCTCTCTTCTTAAGAATTTAGATGAGTAGAAAAACGGGGCAAGCATGAAGACATGGCATATCCAATGGGGGTATACTGTAGGATTGGAGTTTATGTAGTACTGAAATGATGGAAATCAAACGCACTGGGGGAATCTTAATTTCAAAACATGGAATTATGAAAGATGCATTCAATTTAGGGTACCAGTAAATGATTGAAGAAACAGTAGTAAAAACAAAAATTTTTAACACTGCTATGTAGATTTTTTCCTTACAGAGACATCAAATACCAGTAAGAACTTAAAGCGTAGCCCTTGCTGGGTGCTGAATGAAAGGCTGACACCATTGTTTCTTTCTAAAGGCCCAGTTTTTACAAAGACAGAACTCTAACTTTGTGAACCATTAGATTTCTGCTATTCATGTTAAGGCCAACATCAAGGATTTTCAACTTACAGAAGTTTATTTTCTCATTCGGAGCATTTTATAGGCTCCTTTTAATAACCATTTAAAACAGAGTTGGTGCCGATAAAATTAATAGGTAGCTAGTTCATGGTGGTGTACGGTCAGTCAGTAAACTAATGGCAAAACTGAAGATAATGCCTGACAAAACTGTAACCAATTCTGGCCAGGATCATGCTTTTGGTATTTGCTAGCCCAGGATTAATTTCTTATACCATATCACCATTTAATGTTTTGTGTTCTTACATGTTGAGTCTCTATGTAAAATGGCAGTGTGTCATTACATGTTATTTAGTCATTTTTTTTTAAAGGTTAAAAAAAAAGTTTTAATGTTTTAAATCCATTTTTTAAAATGACATCATACCTATAGTCAACAACAATGTATTGTACACTTAGAAACTTAAGAGGGTAAGTATCTTTCTTCTTTAAAATTACCCAGAGTTAATCTTTCCACAATTAAAAAAAAAATCTGTTTTCCCTGATGGAGAAGCAGGGTAATAGGAAATCCTCAGCTCACCTTTTCCCAGTATTTAGTCATTTTTAAAGGCAGATGCAAAAGCAATTTTAGGAAAGCCAAGCAAACAGAGATGCAACATTAGTGATAAAGTCAAAGACAGTTGGCTGAACTGTTGACATGGATAAATAAGTTTAATGTTGGGTTTGTGGGTTGTAAAAAGGGATTAAGTTGAAAATTGAGAAACTGATGTTAGCTCTCAAAATGGGACAATACAGTAAATTGACAAAATTTTTATCTTAGTTTAAAAGGGCAGATGATACTTAAATAAATTGTAATTGTAGAGATTTTTGCTTAGATGTTAGAGGGTATGATTCTTGTCTATGTATTTGCCCAGTTTTGTTCTTCCAAGACTTCTAATAAGTTTTTTTTCTGACTAAACTTCTTTTTAGATTTAAGTTAAATTTGAGTAGCTCCCATGGGCTGGTTGCTGTGTTGGACCCCTGGAATGCTAAGTTTAATGCGACATGGTTGTTGCATTCAGCAAGTTCACACCAGCCTGAAACAGGAACAGATGTTTTCTTTTTTAATGAAGTGTCCAATAAATGAACATTTATGAACTGCCTATTTTATACCAGACACTAGAAGCTTGGCTAAGAGATAGGTAACATATGCCTTGCCCTTAGCTTACATATGGGAGGTGGGATGAGAGGTAAATTCAGTTTAATTTGGTAGTACTTGATAAAAATAAGTCATAATGTGCAGTGGGAGCCCAGGCCTCCAGGAGGGACTAGAAATGTAAAGGCAGAATGGGCCAGTAGTGTTCTAGGCAAAGTGAACCCCTGTCTTTTCTGTCCTTCACTGTCAACATCTAATGGTGTCAGTGACCTGCCAAAGTCACATGCTATTAATACTGGACTCTGACCACTTTATGCCCTGAGAACCCTGGTTACTGTCTGGCAGAAACATCTTTCTACCTCTTTTATATAATTTGTTTTGTTACAAGCATACCTTGGGCAATTTTTACATCTCAGGCAGTGTGACGGGCACTTTCTCCTGTGTTTTCTTTGCTACAGTTTATCTGACTGACTCTTCCTAGAAACTGTAATAGCTTTTATTTCCAGTTAGATCATTGATATAGACCAGTTAACATTCTTGACAATAGTCAATTTGTTTCAGCCTGACCGTGCCTTATGATACAGTCAAGAAAGTCTGCCTGCTGTTCCTCCCCCAAACATAATCCCAATGACCTTCCTTTTTCCATCTCGCTAAAAACGAAAACTCATCCAAGTATGCGCAGAGTATAGGCTCGTCCTCCCACTAACTAATACTGTGTCAGTTAGCGCGCTTGATGGACCACCCAACTTTAATGATGTGAAACAGTGATTCTACCCCACCATCTGTGGGTCGGCGGGCGGCTTGTCCGTGCTCATTCATGCATAGTGGGCTTCAGCGGGAGACTTGCTGTGCCTGGCATTTGATAGCATGTCTGGCTGTCCCTTGGGTGCCTCAGTCTCTTTCACATGGCCTCTCATTCTCATTCTCAGGTTAGACGGGCTTCCTTATATGGCAGTTTTACAACAGCATTCCAAGAGGATGAAGATGGAAGTTGGAAGATCTTTTGAGCTTTAGGCTCTGAAACTTGCTTTTCACTTTTACCACATTCTGTTGGTTGGTCAAAGCAAGTCGTAAGGCTGGTCCAGATACAAGGGGTGAGGAAACAGACCCGACCCCTTTGGGAGAAAGAGCTTCTAGAATATGTGGCTACATTCATCTACCCACTTTGCTTATGAGTTAGGAACCTTCAAATGCCATGTTTCGTGGTGGACCTGTGACTTGTGTGACTGTCATAAGCAGAGTGATTCCTCAAAGACATCCGCTCCCTAATACCTAGAACCTGTGACTAGGTCCCCTTACATGGCAAAGGAGACTTTGCACATGTGATTAAGTTAAGAATCTTGAGATGGAGAGCTTGTCCTGGATTTTCTGGGTCACAGAGGTCCTTATACATGAAACAGTCATGTCATGGAAACATGACAATGGAAACAGAAATTGGAGTGATGCAGTTGTTGACCTTGAAGACTGAGGAAAGGACCACAAGCTAAAGAAGGAGGCAGCCCCTGTAAGATGGAAAAGAGGAGGAAATGGATTCTCCCCTAGAACCACCAGAAGGCACACAGCACTGACCATGCCTCCATCAGCCCCGTGGGACCTGTCTTGGACCACTGACCCCCGAAACTAAAAGAATCGATGTGTGGTGTTCTGAGCCACTAAATTTGTGATAATTTGTTAGAGCTGCAACAGGAAGCTAATGAGATTGACCGTACCCATCTCTTAAAGGTCATTTCCAACAGGAGACATTCTGGTACATTCCAGGAGTAAGCGTTAGTAGGGATGGGGCTCAACTTGACTCTGAGCCTTGGTCATAGGCTACAACCTTACCTTTCTTCTTCCCCATGAGAACCCAGCATCATCAGCTCTTACTGTCCCTGTCCTAAGTCTGCCAAGATGTTTTACCAAGGGTGTAGAAAAACATTTCTGCTCATGGAAAAGAGTGAGTGTCTTACTTAACTTAATAGGCTGTAGAGGGTGGTTTTTCCAAACTAAAGAGAGAATTACCAAAGACGGTTGCTTTGGCTATCTGGATATAGGTGAAGATTAACAATGCTCAATGACCAGTGCGTTTTTCAAAAGACTGAGTATAAAAGAAAGAACTGCATCATCTTTGGTCCTCACTGCTATGATCCGGTTGGTGCCCTTGTACGAGAGAGGGCTGAGTCCTGAGATGAGGTGAGGGTGAGATCATGAGTACTAGGTGATGAATTACTTCAGGTTTTGGCTCTTGATTAAAATTTAACTTAGAAAAGTTTCATACTTTATTATCAATCCTATGACCCTCCATACTCCCAAGCAAGGTCTTAAAACATTAGGAGAAAACGTTTTCTGAGGCCTTTATTGGGGTAGAAAGGCGTTTGGGAAGCACTTCTCTTCCACTGCCCACAGTAAGACTGTGAGACCTGCACACATGACAAGGGAAGTACTTCAGTTTTGCAACTTGAGATTTTTATAATATCTAGAAATATATTTTTAGGTATATTTAAATATTTATCAAAGTCTAAAATATATTTAAATATTTCAGGCAATAAATGTATACACAGTTTCTTCTGGTGTCACATGATTTTAATATATTAAAAATATTTACCAACTATGTGAGGTACCTAGGGCTTACATGAAGAAAGCCCAAGAAGGCCAAAGCTAAGGGGGCCCTGTAGAAGGATTATAATTACACAGAATCTGATGAAAATAAATAAATGAATTTAAGCCCAAAAGTTGAAGTAGGCCATCGGTTAGGAATGTAGTTCAGTGGATTATTTAGAAAGAGTATGTTTTAGATCTGCTGCTCTCTAGAATTTTTGTTATGCCTTAATCTGAAACTGCTCTAATACAGTAACCATTTGCCATATGGGGCTGGTCAAGCTGAAGTGTTAGATTCTGGTTATCTGGTTCCCTTGGAATTGAAACTGACTTGTTAGACTTGTCTTCAGTTGACTGTAAGTGATGACTGGCCTTGAGTATACAGGGTGGCTCATATATGAAGGAACCAGTGCTTTGTGCAGGGCTTTTTCTCTTGAGTTTCACTGACCTTCTGGCCCCATCTCACTGTGTTTCTAGTTAGGGGTCACTTAGTCTGGTCACTGTTACACCAGCACCAAAGTGCAAGTGTGCACTGACTTCACCCCCCCCCTCACCCCCCAGTTTTCTGCTGAATAAGAAAGAGAAAAATGTCTTAATTCACCCAAAGGTTAGAGACTTACTTTCTTGATAGGATCTTTTTATTACTTTAGGAAATTGAGCACAAGTTTATAAACTATAGTTGACTTACTCTGTAGTTAACTAAACGTGATCTGGGACAAGACTACATGGTGTCTTATAAAGTGTCTTACGCGTTTCTCTCCAGTCCTGTCCAGGTTAGATGTAAGGCCTCTGTGGTCCCAGACATTTCATTATACCTGCTTCCAGGTCTGTTGAGAGCCCCAGGCCTTCCCAAAATGTTTAAATCAGAGCCCCTCAAGCAGTTTCCTGTTCTGCAACATATTTGGGTCTCATAGGTCTTAAACGGTGGCCAGTGAAAGAGAAGTGCTTCCCAAAGTCCCTTCTACCCCAATAAAGGTCTCAGAATATGTCTGTTAGGTGAAAACATTGAAGTCTTAACACCTTTTGCATGTAGGCAAACTAAAAGCAACTCACCAGCGGATAGTCCACTTGGATTCTAAAGCACTCTCACCAGTTTTGTCTCAGCACACACGAGTGCATTCCATCGGTGAACACCCTTCGGCGGTGAGAGAGTCGGCTGTCTGGGACACACTGCAAAGCAAACACAGCTTCAGTGGCAGTGTCCTTGAAGTGCCCTAGAGGACTTCCATTTTCACAGCTTCCTGATTTAAATTCTCCGTGGTTGAACAAGTCACCTAGTTATATTTGAATTGTTGCAACACTTTCTTTGGCAATTTTTGATGTCCTGTGGTTCTGATTAGTTATTGATTTATTGAAAGAGCACAATTTCATAGTATCATGTGGTTTCAAAGACATCTTGGCAGTTTTTTGATATAGGTATTGCTAGAAGTTCTATATTCTATGCCAGAATTTGTAAGGACATTTTGCTTTTAATTCGTAGTTGCTATTATTTATGATTGTTAATTCCTACAGTTACCCTGACATAACATTTTGTTCTCTCATTCTCCATTATTTCCTTGTGTAGGGCTCCCTACTCCTACCTGGTCAACAGAAGACCGGGTGCATATCTTGCTTTCTTGTTGGATTTTGACTGATGTGTTTATCATATTGTTCAAGTTTCCCTTTCAAGTGTACTAGACTTCTCTCCCAGCTGATCAAAGCATCTGGGTGGTCTTTCCCTACCCACTGATGGTAGCAAAGAGCTGGAGAAAGGCTTGAGTATTGACCTGGTTGGGGGGGCAGAGGAGCAGAGCTGTTATTGAGTAATTATGTAACATGGACTTTCATTCGTTCAGAATGTCCACTAAGTTTTTGTTCTCTGGGAGGCAGCGTTTAATAGTCCTTAAGAACACTCAAATTATGACTGTGAATGCATATCCCGGCTTTGCCCTGCCTGTTAATCTGGCCGTTAACCACCCTGGACCTGGTGCCCATCCTGAAGATAAGAGTGTTAATATCTTCCTCAGGGCTACATGAGAATTAAATGATGTGTATTACGGGCTTTAATTACTATCCCATTTATTTAGTATTGGCTGCTGTTTTCTTCCTGTCTGCGAGTCGGCTCTTTCTCCTGCTGCACTCAGAGAAGAACTGGTTTCAGTGATTTGTTTTCTGATACATTTTACCAGATCTGCATTTTTTCCTCCAAGCGCTCTGATTTATCACTGGAGTGTGCTTAAGGGAAGCTTGAAACTCCTCAGAATCCCTTACTTATATTCTTGCAGAATATGTTAAACAAAAGTTACAGCGCTGTGTAGTAGTGGTGTGAATGTGCTGCATGCCACAGAACCCTCTTACTTAAAAAGGTACAGTGTACACTTAAGATGGTAACCTTTATGGTTATGTATGTTTTACCACAATAAGAAAATATGGAAACAAAAATGAGAGAGGGTCAGGTATTGAAATTTGTGTAATTATTCCATTCAAGTTACCAAGCAGGGGAGGAAGGCAGTTCTTTGTGACCTTTGCAAAGAACCTCATTCCTTACTGTTTTATCTTAAAGTCTTTGTTACCTGATGCTAATAAAGCCACTCCAGATTTCTGATAGTTATTTGTAGGTGATACCATTTATCATCCTTCCCTTTTAACCTGTTTTTGTTTTTGAATCTCAGTGTGTCTCTTCTAGACAGGATATCATGGGATCTTGTTTTTTTATCCAGTCTGACAATCTCTGCTTTTTAATTGGAATGTTTAATCCTTTTATGTTAATGAAATCATTGGTATGGTGGCTTTATTTCTTCCATTTTGGTATTTATTTTCTGTTTGTCTCATGTTTTTGTTTCTCTGTTTCTTCTTTACTGTTCTTTATTAGGTATTTTCTAGCAGACCATTTTAATTTCTGAGAATTTTTTACTTCTTTTAAAAAATTGTTCTTGTTATTTGATCTGGGAATTACAGTATACCTCACTTGTTCACAATGAATTTCAGATTAATACTGACTTTAGTCCAGGTAAGATACAAATAATATAGGTATTTCATTTCAGTAGACCTACATTTCCTCCCCCTTTCTTGTGCTATTATTGTCATGTGTATCACATCTCTTTGTTATAAGGACAGAAACACAGGTTTGTAATTATTCTTACCTGTGTAATTACAGGTAAGAATTACCTCTACTGCTGCTCTTTATTTCTTTTGGGTGGATCCCAGTTACCATCCGGTGTCCTTTCTTTCCAGCCTGAAGGGCTTTCCTTACTATTTCTTGTAAGGCAGATTTGCTTACTGTGAATTCTTGCAGTCTTGTTCCTCCAGGAATGTCTTACTTAATCTTTATTTTTGAAGGATAGTTTTGCTGGATGTATTAGTTTTCTGTTCCTGCAGTAAAAATTATCATAAACATAGCACCTTAAAATATTACCTCACCAGTTTCTTCTGTAAGTCAGAAGTCTGGGTATGTCTTAGCTAGGCCCTGTCTCATGTCTCACAAGGCCCCAGTTAGCATCGGCCAGGGTTCCTAACAGGCTCACAAGGTTCTTAGCAGAACCTGAAGCTCTAGAACTGACAATGGCTTTCCTCTTGAAGGGCAGTGGGAAATCTCAGATCTCAGGAAAATTAAAGCCATCTTTTAAGGGCCTCACCTGATGTAAGTCTAGTCTGCCCTCAGAAGTTCTCCTTTTGATAAAGTCAAACCAATTAAGGACTTTAATTCCATCTGCATAAACCTTCACTTCGGCCTCACCCACACTCAATAAAACCTAGTGTTATTTGATTTGGGTTGGGGGTGCGCAGGAGAGGCTTTGCCAAACTCCTCACCCCACTGGTCCGGCAGGCCCACCTGTGCTTCTTTACACTACACCTTTATTTTAGCATCCACATTTTGAAGATAAAAGGTTTTACTCACATTATTATGCCTTTAACGTTAATTTATGGGTGCTCAGAAACACTTCTTACGCAATGTTTAAATGTTTTTCAAAGCTTCTTAACCAAGTATTACTTGTCTCCTTGTACATAGTTGTTGACATATTTATTAAATTCTTAGTAGAGTTTTTTTTTAAGCTGTATTAACATCTGCTTTGGGTCAGGTACTATAACAACTATAGTGTGCCTTAAGAGCATGAACTTTGAACTTGAACATGGGTAAGAATACACTCCCTCTCTGCCTAATAGTAGACATGTGTCCCTAAGCAAGTTACCTAACTCCTCTTTTTGAGTTTCTTCAGCAGTAAAATGAAACTGAGAAGATTAAATGTGACCTGGCATAGTATTTGCCCTACACTGTGAGTCTAGTAAGTGTAATATGTGTGAAGTAATAATAGCTCCTATGAAGTTATTGAAGTTACAATGGCAGTATCTGCATTTTAAAGATGATGGAGCTCAGATTTAGAAAAGTAACTTGACGTAGCCATAGTGTTAATGAGTTCCAGAGGAGCATGTGAACACAGAAATTGGAAACGATGTCACAAATTCGTGATTAGCTCCTATTATGTTAAATCTACAGTCATACAAAGGCAATAATGGGTCTGTTTACTCACATGTATGTTTGCTTTCATTTTTCTCCCAGCAATGTAACATGTCAGGAACTTCTGTCACTGAAAGTGATATAACAATTGTTTGAACCTTAAAAATCTCTAAGGTACAACCTTAATGGCTATAACCTTGATTATCTTAGGTAGGTGAATGGAAAAAACTTTTGGCTTTAAACTGCTTATCCACAAAATTTGAACATCTAAACTTGGAAACTTTCGATACATAGTGATGTAAGCAGCCATGAAGTAGACTTAGAAAAATTGGATTAAAGTCTCTAAACCTAAAAGGTTGTGCATATTCGTATCTTTATCACAATAATGCACTCCTCAAATTGTGTACCGTCTTGTGGAAACTTCCTCCATGGTATTCCTGTATCCTTAATTCCTCTCTCCTTACCCTGACCTATAAGTCTGCTAAGTTATGGACCACATCCACATACTTAGTGTTCATGGTAGATTCTCAATGCCTTTTATGCTGTATTCTTATTGCTGTTTTAAGTAACACCCAGTTTAATGGCTTATGAGACTTCATAATTAATATTTACAAATATAACTTAAAATACCTTATATTCCATACTTCCAAGTAGGTCTTGAGGGCTAGAGATGAAGGATCTGGAATGATTTCCTTTTCTTGCAGACTTCACACCTCAGAGGAGAGGGCAAGAAAGGGCAAGTGTGAGGAGAACGAGGCCTGACCAAGTGCTCAGAAACAGGCTTACAGAACGCCCTGCTCCCCGGCCTCTCGTCAGACACTGAGTACACCTAACAATCAGAGGGTATGCTGGCCAGAAGCTTTAAGAAATACCTAATTATTATTGTAGTGAAACCTTTGATAACAAGTTGAAACTGTTGCTCTTAGCCATGCTTATTATGAGGACTCTTAGTTACGCACTGTTTCTCATAAGAAGATTTTTGTTAGTGATTTGAGTACTTCCAGGTGATTAGACTAGTAGTCTCTATGGGGCTTTATGGGAAGAATGAAGTATTGTAATGGCACTGCTGTCAGTCTGTAAGTTTAAAGCATGCACGTATGTATAAGGTTTAATACCTTTGTCTAGCTGCTCTTAGTATAGCTAACCACTCTGACTAGAAGAGAAAGGATTCTGTTAATACAGGTACTTGTCATGTCTTAGAGAATGAAGATTCATTAACCCCTCTTACGTTTTCATAGTTTTCCAGGAAACAGCTCATTATTTGAAGAAACACCTCAGCTTCATTCTTTTATAATAAAGATGGCAAAGTTAATTTCATGCTATCTATTCTTAGAGGCCTATCAAGTTTACCGTGGAGAAAGCAACTCAGTTTCAAATTACAACTTTTATTTTAGAACCTTGCCTTTGTTTAGCGTAGAAAAACTTGACTTCACCTCATTTTTGTCAGCTGCTTCAGTAATGGAGAAACACTTCTTTGGTGATAATCCAGAATTAGATAACTATTTTTGATTTTCTGGGAACCTCAGCTGCACAGAACATAGCCAAGAGCTAATATGGTTTCATTTGTATGTGGATCTGAAAAACAGAACACACACACACACACACACACACACAAAAGAGAAATCGACTCAAAAGATGGTCACCATGGTTGTGGGGGGTGGGGTTGAAATAGGTGAAGGGAATAAACTCCAAATTATTAAATAGTTTAGTCACAGCGATGGAAGTAAAGTGTGGGGATTATACCACATAATATTTTTGTGGGGACCCGTGGTAAGTACACTTAGCATGGTGAGCATTTAATAATGTATATAACTGATGAAACACTAAGTTGTTCAACTGAAGCTAATATATTGTATATAAACAAATCCCAATAAGTGATTTTTTTAAAAAGCTAATAAGCAAAAGTAAACTGCAAAGAGTTAAAAAAATTTTTAAGTCTGTACAGTTTTTAGGTATGTTTTTATATGTGAAATACTCTTCTCTCAGTCTGCTTCTTGATAGTATAATTCACCCAACGTTGGGTTACTGATTCAATTGTCTATTGCTGTGTAACAGAGAGTCCCAAAAGTTGGTGGCATGAAACAGCAACAGTTAACATTCACTTTATCACAGCTCTGCAGTTTGTTCACGTCTTTGAAGGGACTGCTTATCTCTGTCCTCCTTGATGCCTGCCCAGGCAGCTTGGCTGGGGCTGGAGGGGTTGTTTCCAAGGTGACTCACTCATGGGCCGGCTATCATCCAGGAGCTCAGCTGGGACTATCCATCAGGTCCTGAGTTTTCCCAGGTATGGATAGCTAGATTTCTAACAGAATAACGGTGGCTGGGTTCTAGGAGAGAATGTCTGTATGAACAAATGTTCCAAGAGGACAAGCCCCAGTCCACGAATACTTGCTAACAAACCATTGATCCACGGCAGTCACATACATGGCCAGCCACACAAGGGAGAGGGTCCCGGAAGAGAGACCCTGAGAGGCATGGTTTAAGGGGGGCCACCCAAGGGATGGCTGCCTTCGGTGATGTGCCCCCTCAGTCTACAGCACAATAGCCTCTCTGAGGGACGTTTTGAGCCTTAACATTCATAGCCATTGGCCCAGTAATGTCGCCTTCAGGGGTTTGTCCTAAAGAAAATACTAGAAATTCCCTGCATCTGTATCAAGGCTTCATCTACCTCTCATCCCCATTTTGCCCAGAGTCAGATAACTGGCTAACGCAGGAGTTAGGGTTAAAACCAGATGGGCCGGTTCTAGAGCTGTGTACTTAACCATTGTACTATACTACCTCTCACATAGATACTGGCCGTATACAACCATGTAGTAATATCAGATGAGAAGCTAATAATCCAAGGATATTTAATAAAAATAACATTTGTATATATATAAGTCTGGAAGGATATATAGCAAAAGAAATACCTACAAATGAATATGTGCCATTCAAATTTTTTTTGTAAGACTGATTTTTATGAGCATACTTTGCAAACTTAAGCTAATATATTCATATGTGTATGTTTTATATCTATTTTATTTCTACCCTAATTAGTACAGGTTTCTACTCTTTTCTCTAAACAGTAAGGGTCTGTCACGAATTATGTTTGTAATGCTACATGTAAATCTTGGAAAATCTCTTGACTTCACCCTACTCCCTCCCATTTCATACTGTAAATAGCTCTTGAGGGGAATGTCTCTCTTAGATCCCTGTAGTCTATACATGCCTGATACTGCACATAAAGTAGTTTAGAATACACTTACTGAATAGAGCTTCTTAACTAATATTCTTTCACTGGTTTCCACATCACAGTTTGACTTCAGTGGCTTTGCATCCCATTTCCAGTTTAGTATTCTCATCTCTATAACTTATGTTAGTTCCATATCACTGTCCTTGAAGAGGTACAGCATTACTGTCCCTATGTGTCCTGGCTCAACTGTAATCTCTTGGTGATTGTGCAGACCCCTGAGCTGCTCTATCCCTGGTTAGTAGGTCTAGGGCAGTGGTTCTTGACCCTAACTGCACCTTAAAGTCACCTAAAAATACTGAGGTTTGTGTTCCCCCCAGACCAATTTGAGTAAATTCTCTAGGTGGTGACAGTGTGTGTGTGTGTAAAACGCTTGAGGTGATTCTTTGAATTTAGACAAGTTGGGAAGATAAATGATTTCTGCACTTTTAAAGCCATTCAGAAAAAGTGTTAGGTTATTAATGAGCAGTTTTCTTTAGCAGAAGCTCGTAGGATTGTGTAAATATTCATGAACAGTTATGAACAAATTTTCCTTTACAGTAGAATTATTACTGCACAATTCAAATGTTGCTCATTGAAAACCTTGCATGAGCTCACAAATGAGCCTTGTTACCAATTCACAAATGAAGAATATGGACATAGTAGGAAAAGTATATAGAATTACTTGGTTTATACATTAAACCCGTGTAGATAATTTCTTCTCTACTGTTTTGGGAATTACACCATAAAGGATACTTCTTTTAAAATAACGGGAAATTGTATCACTGGAAGGCCATGTCCTTACTTTTTTTAAAAAAGAAAGAAACTGAACTAAATACCTTGGCTTAGTGACAGTCTACATTTCAAAGGTTCTCCAGACTAAAAGCTTATTCTTCACTTAAATGACTTCTCGCATCCACATTTAGAGTTCACTTAGGTCATACACCATATCTCCAGGTATTCATGCTGGTCCAGAGTGGGTAAAACAAGTATCAAAAGTGCAGGGGGGCGAGGCAATGGCTTGGGCACCTCTCAGCTTATCCTTTATCTCTAGATGTAGATACTGGGAGAAATGCGGCCGTTTAATGAGAACTGCAGGGGGCATCCATTTACATGGCTCAGGTTGAGCTGACTGTAGGCTATTGAGCAGACTTTTGATGTCGCTGCCAGTCTCTTTTCTAGTGTACATGTGACACTATCTGGAGAAATACTAGAAACACCTAGTAAACATTTTTCTAATATCTATTGTTAAGCTATATTCAGGTGGTCACATTTTGGGGCTTGATTTTCTGCTTGGCTATCAGTGATAATCAGGTTACATGCAGGGTATCTGTGAGCTGCTGACTTTGGTAGGTCAGCCTGTGAGTGTGAGACTAGTGCTGTGGCCATCGCCTCTGCCTGGGTGTGAAGTGAGCACTTGCTCTGGAGTCTGTAGCCTAGCTGCTCAGCTCAGCTCTCAGGTATGCAGTGTCCATTTGGATTCCGGATGATTGCACCCTGCGTGATTCGGTCATATCTTGGGAACAGCTGTTTTCTCTTTCATACGAACAACAGTTTGACAATATCAGGCATACAGACATCTCTTAACAATATTTCATTTTGGGGGTTTTGTTTCTGGCATATTGTTGGAACAAATAAACAACAAAATAATTTTGAACAGCAGTCAGGTTTCTAGTCTTGTTCTTTTCTAGTTTTCTGCCTATCCCAGATATCTTACATTATCAGTCTGTCATCTCTTCGTGAGTCACCAAAATACTGTCTCGTCCTGTGAATGAGAAGATGCACAGGAGCTTGAGAATCGCCCTGAGCCCCTCCTTGGGCAAGTACAATACCCACGGGTCATTCTAGCTGAGCAGGCTATAAATCTTCTTTCCCTCCGTAAGCCAGCCGTTCTCCTAATGGTTAAAGTCAGGAAAGTAATTTAACCTAAAAATGTGAATTCTCAAAGAAGCAGAATTCATTTTGTACTCTGACAGTTCTGTAAGTTTTTTATTTAGCTAGGTACATTTCAGGTGACACTGTGTTTTATTAGGAGAGGCGAGTACAAGAATAAGAGAAAACGACTATAAAAAGCGAAAATGGCAGTTTAATGTTGCAGAGATCTGGCAGACCTCCCTTTTACCAAGTGGTGCAGCAACTGGACAGACCGACACCCTGCGCCTTCTCAGAAGGTGACACTGAGTGCCTTCAGCGTGGCCACCACTAGGTGCCCTCTTGCCAGAAAGGCACGGCGTGCAGCTGGGTGTGAGGAATGTGTCATGTAGGTCAGACACCTGGCCTGCACTCTTGCAAATTGTTAATGTCCTGAATGGCAGAAAGGAGGGAGACTAAAGAAATTACAAGGCAGTGCTTGATTCTTAATTGGATTCTAGTTTGAAAAAGTTATGAAGGATACTTCTGGGACAGCTGGTAAAATTTGAATGTGGACTGTGTGTATCGATATTAAATACATTGTGTTGGTCCTTGTTTGGTGATTATGTAAAGAGTGTAGGAAATGCACACTGAGGTACCTTGTGGGGACGCTTTACTGTGTGTGAGTTTACTCTCAAACAGTTCAGCAAAAGTACCTGGAAAATCTGCAAAGCAAATGTAAAATAATTGGTTAAAGGTATGGGAGAATATTATAATATTAAAACTTTTGGCTAAGTTAAAAAAGACAGAAAGAGGCAGTTTGATTTTTCTGGGTTTGTGCTGTACTCCACGAAGAAGTTGTTCTAGCTGCCTGAGGGATTCTGAAGCGAAACCAAGTCGAAGAGTCACTGATGTCTTTGGTTCCAGTAGTAGGAGGAGTGGGCTGGGCAATACTGACTCTTTAACATTGTGTCGCATGTTCAGAGGTGGTTGTGAAAGCTCCTTTCAGTGCCATATGGTGAAAGTTCCTGTATTCTCAGTTTCTGCCTGCCTTGATAATATAGGTAATCTATTTCATAGTTTCCCAAAGAATTATTAAGTAGTGGTAACAAATTAACTAGTATTTGGCTTATCATAATTAATAAAGATGTATTTTGAATATGGAATAAAATAGCTTTTATAGACTTTACGGATGACAGGCCAGCAACGTAACTTTTTGAGGGGGTAGATAATTATAATTTTATGATTATAAGTGTTAGTTTGAGCCATAGCCCTTACATTAGCCTTAAGTTATTGATATTGGGGTTTCTTATATAGATCCTGTGAGAGTAGTTGATGTAAATATTTATAGGAGCTTCTGTCTTTGCTTCAGATGCATAATGAGACATGATTCGCAGAACTTTCATAACTCCATGAATGAAATTGAAAAGTCTAAAATAAATAGAAGACCAAGGTTATTCAAACTTGCTTTCTGTCTTACTGATAATAATAAGACAAGTAAAGGCTGTAGCGTAGTTTATGGTTCTTGCCTGATGGTGGACTTCAGTTTGTCTCTCATCTTGCCCGTCTCTCGTCCCTGGTCCTACAAATACAGTTATTTCATATGCATGCTGAGTTGGACACTTTCATCGTTAGGCAAAAAGAACAGTAGCTAGGCAGGAAATGGTGGCTTCAATTTTATGCTGTGCCTGAGCATCTTAGAGCAACTATTCTTAAAATTAGGGGGAAAAGTACAAATGTTAGAAGGACAGAATACTGAATCTTGCCTTTTAAGATTCAAAGATTTAATCATCCTAAAATAAGTTAACCATATTTAAGTCTGATTTACATTTAATTTCAGAATTCAATACTTTCTGTCTAGATAAGTCTTTTAAAGCATTTTACATAACCAAAGTAAAACCTTTAAGGAATCTTTACAATAATTTGACTCAGTAGTCTGACTCTTTGTCCATATTCTTCAAGCAGATAAACCTTAGAAGCAGCTGTGGTCGGGTTGGTTTGTTTTGAGGTATAATTGACATATAACTAGTGTCAAGTGTGTAACATACTGAATTGGTATCTGTATGCAGTGCATGATGATCACCACAATAAATCTAGTTCACGCCAGTCACCATACATAGTTGACAAAATTTTTCTTTTTATGAGAATAGAACTGTTGTTAATGCTGCCCCACACACATAATATGTAGTTTGATCTGTTAAATTTTGTGTCTTTCTACTTCTGTGGTAACTTCTTTGTTCTATTTCTTTTGTTTCAAAGGTATTTACTTTCCTGTTCAGAGATACTAACTCCTGGTGCGCACGCATAGATACCTTAGCCAGGTACTCAGGACACAATTTAACCTGTTCAGTTTTATTTCCCTCATCTTCTGTGCTTTAAAATATGTAAGAGTTACTTCCTAAATACACTTGTTTCTTTGCATGTAATTCACACCATTTTCACCATTCTCAGCTTTCATCTGGTAGTGTGCTGACTCCACGTGCTTATAAGAATACTGGCCAAGTCAGTTGTCAATAAGGTATATACTGTTCTGAAACTTACACTTAACACATCTCAGGCAGGCTTCCTGATCAGTCTGTGACTAAATTTTTTTTTTGCTATCATTAATATAAAATCACACGAGCAACATTATGGTTACTAGACTTCCCCCATTATCAAGTCCCCACCACATACCCCATTAGAGTCACTGTCCATCAGCCTAGTAAGATGCTATAGAGTCTCCTCTGTGCTGTACTGCCTTCTGTGACTGTATTTTGTAAAATCTATATAATATTTCATTTTATGTTTGCAACAAATGTGATTGCTTTGGTTTTCAGTTTTGTTAGGTTTTTAGTTCTCCTTGTTGTTTTTGTTTGACTATTCCATAAACAATGCTGAAGTAGTTTCTATGCACTGATCTCTTTGTGTATGTGGACGTATTTGTAGGATTCACTCCTGGTGGAGTCATTGGCTCAGAAGATACGTGCATTTAAGAGTGATAGACGTTACCAAAACGCCCACCTGGGAGGCTGTCCCAGTTCTCACTGCTGCCAGTAGGCGGTTTAGGTGCCTTTCTCTCCACCGATGTCATACCTGGAGGTGAAGGTGTGATACCTGCTTGTCGGGTAAATGAAAAGAGGCTCTCACAGTGCGTCACCCAGCATTTCCTGTATGAGTGAAGTTGCCCATTATTGGCCACTAGTTTTTCTGTGTTCTACCTGTTCTTTCATCATCAGGTTATTCATCTTTGCTTTTCATTGAGTTCTGAGTTCTCCACATTTTAATGAAATTGTTCTTTTGTTTATTGTTGCAAATATTTGTCTACAACTTATACTTGGTCTTGGTGGTGTTTTTAACCATATAAGTTTTTTTATGTTTATCTTCTAATGTCCCTGATACAAGCTTCCACAAGGCCAGGATTCATCCTTCTAGTCCCTTCCTTATCTAGTCTCCACCTTATCTAGCACTGTGCCCTTTTAATAGATGCTCTCAAAGTGTAGTAATAGTTGAATCACCCAGAACTCTAGGGGGGGAAAAATCTTTACTCTTCTCTCTTTAGAAAACTGAAAACATTTTATAAGGGTTAATTACATTGAAAGTGGCCAGTCATAAGGATCTGTAATCAACAGTAATAGTTCAGCAGCTTAAACAAAAACCCTTGACATTTTTCATACGTGTTTTGATCAAACTGAGTTAAAAGTCCTTATGATCAGGAAGAAGTTAACAGGCAAGTTTACTACTCTGGATGTAATGGGCAATTGATACTAAGAATTACTCGATGTGACTATCCAGACTCTAAAGTTGTCCTCATATAAAGAGAAATCATAGGCAGCTGAGAAAACTAAATAATTATCTTAAACTAACCATGATCCTTTTTTTATATATATTAAGTCATTAGCTGATCACAGAAAGGAATGCACTTTTTCTCCTTTACACTCCCCTTCTATTAAAGTGAATCAGATGTAATCATGATTGTGTCAGAAGTTCAAAAGGGAAAATGGGAGGTAAGGTGAGCGGGATTGGCGCTCTTCCCTCAGCACTGTACCCGTGAGCTTGATATGCTGTCTCAGAGATTAACTTTATAGACTTCCGTACCCAGAAGTATGAAGAATCTTAGGGAACTCTTTTCACAAGCTTGATCTTAACATACTGAATAAAGAGAGCAGCTAATCCCTTTTGTAAAGTAATTTGAGAGGAGGGAATTCAAAATGTAAAATCTCACCTGCAGAAAACAGTTCTGTAAAGGCCTTTCTATCTTTAGACACTTACAAAGACTTAATATTTTAATACGGAAGGGTGAACTTGGTGAAAAAGCCAATGGGTGAAATTAGAGAGAAATAATCCAGTGCTTTCTTTCTGGGATTTATCACCCTGCTCTCCAGGGGACCTGATTTTATTCCCTGTGGGGAACGAGAATGCCCCTCTGTACAGCAAGCCAGCATCTCTAAATATAAGCTTGACTTTTAGCATAATAAGAGTCTTGTTAGGTGCAGTTTTGCTCTTAGTCATTAATACAATGAACAAATGTTGTGGTTACCTGGGAAAGAAAATTCAAGTACTTTTAAACCTCTTGTGAGATCTGGTTTCATGCTTGAAAGCTGTATACAGTGTTAGGCCCAGGGGCGTCTGTAGAAGATTCCAAGCTCTAAGGTATACAGCATGGAGAAGGTACTACGCTTTGGAAAAAATTGAGACCACTACAAAATGGGATTTAAGGTCCTGAATAAAAGCTTTTCTTTTGTTGCTTAATGCCAAAATTATTTACCAGTAGCACTAAACTCAACACGTGATTGGCATTCTCCACAGAGTGAGTTTTACATGATGGTGATGTGATGTCCCTGTACACAAACTAGGAAGCCAGTCGTTTCTGCTGGTGGCACTTTCCTTTTTCCTTCTTGGTTATAAGGCAGCTTGCTGTTGTGTAAGTGCAAAGACTAAATTAAAGATAGTGTAATCGGAAAGGTAGAGTATTACATAGCATTTGCAATATGGTATGGCATTATTTTATGTTAGATCATGCCTGTCCCCTACAAACCTACGTGCATTTTAAAATCAATTCTTAGTAATAAAATCTTGGTAGTGTACGATTCAGCTTCTGTAATAGTCCTTAATCATAAACTATTTTAAATTGGATTTGGTAGTATATTTCCTCTTTTTATAGAGATCAGTAGAATATAATAGAAATCTTTCTTGTTACCTTGCTTAGAAATTGGCAGAGGTCTTTTGCAGGCTTGTAAGGAACAGTCTTCCATTCTCATTTAATGTCAGAGTCGTGAGCATTATATTTTCATTTCTTAAATTGGCCCTTGGCCTGTAAAGCTCTGAACCTGTGAACCTGATGGAATGTGTGTGACTCCTAATTTCCTTCCACTGCACAGACATTGTACTCTTTCCCTGCTGTTTTCTGGCATTTTTTAGAAGACCATTCAGAATAATCCTTTATTCATTTCCTTTATTATGAAGCATCTATTTGAGTCACAATAACAAAATATTTTGTATTTCATTTTCAAGTAGGTAAGGTCCCTGCGAGCATTGTTCTGAAGTAGATAGAAGTCAGTGCAAACTTGATCTTAGCCTTGTTGGTTCACCTTTTTACAGCTCACTGAAATAGAAAAATGACCTATATTAATAACCTCAGTCAGAATGGCACCCAAAAGGATGTGAGCAGATGTACATTTTGAAAGTTGTATTCTGGTGTAAGTGAAGTATTTTTGTTTGTTTGTTTGTTTTTCAATAGCCAAGTTTTATTTTGTTAGAGGTAAAATGTTATCTTAATAACTATGATTTTCTTACCTTAAGGTAACCAGGCTTGCCATATTATCAGTTTAACAAACACCCCCCGTGCCCCTCAACCCCCTTGTGAAGTCCCTGTAACATGCCTCGCCTTAGGAGTGATTTTTTTGTTTCAGACAAATCTGCCTATTTTCAAGCTGAAGGAATCTACTGTCAGAAGAAGATACAGTGACTTTGAGTGGCTGCGGAGTGAGCTGGAGAGAGAGAGCAAGGTAAGAGAACTATTCGTGGTGCAACTTGAAAGTTAGACATTCTGAATTATAATGTTTAAGACCTTTCAGGAAAATCGTCTTGAATAAAGTGGGTAAAAAGAAAGATGAATTCTTTTTTTCAAATAGTTCGGTTTCACTTATTTAATGGGAGGTGGGGCGAATCTGTGATTTTGTTTTCTCTGAACTCTTCCTTCTCTGGTCTACCGGCCAGGAGGTCTCTGCTGACTCCCGCTGAATTCCTTCCTTGCCTTCATGTCCCTGTTCTACCATTTCCCCTCCACACCTCATGCCTGATTTCTCTTCCTCAGTGCACAGGCCAGTGTATTTCCAGCTTCTCTTTACCGGCTCACAGATGCGTTTCCACCATCATGCACGTGCACATGACAGGTTTCCTGAGTCACTGCTCACCTTACTCTGCTCATCAGAGTGCTGCTTTGAATGGTGACCATGATGCGGTGGGATGCTGTCTGCAGTTTTAAAGCACTTTCATATACGTTGGTAATACTGTCTTCTTTTAGAAGAAAATTTGGTGGCTCTGGCTACAAGACAGATTAGAGCAAGGTCTCATTCTAATGTCCCTTATTTCAGCCCTAGATCAGAATGACATCAAAGGCACAGGGTCATGGAAGGGCATGGTATGCTCAGAGGGAAGATAAGTTAATTTGTGGCTAGAAGGTAATAGGGAGGAAACAGGGTGAGGGTGACGGGCACAGGGTACAGTGTCGTTAGCCAAAGTCACCATGCTGTGCCTCGCACCCCCTTATAACTCACTCTCCTTATAACTGGAAGTCTGTCCACTTGACCAGCATCCCCCCATTTCCCCCCCACCCCCAGCCCCTGGCAACTACTCACATGCTGCTGTTTCTGTGAGTTTGACTTTCCGATTCTACCTGGAAGTGAGGTTATACAGCGTATGTCTTTCCCTGTCTGACTTAGGGGAAGGAAGTGTCTTGATAGGCTCTGGACTTTGCTTAGCGTAGCACTTGTCATGCTGGAATGTTTAGTAAGCACTTGGCAGATGTATACATCACTTCTTTAAAAATAAGAGCTTTATTGACATAATTCACATGCCATACAATTGACCCGTTTAAAGTATACAGTTCAGTGGTTCTTAGCATATTCACAGAGTTGTGCAACCATCACTACAGTCAATTTTTAACCTTTTAATCACTCCATAAAAGAAAGCCCATGTGCACTAGTAGTCATCCTGACTTCTCCCCCAGCTGCTGCTCCCCCAGCCCTAGGCAGACACTGTTCTACATCATCTATGGATTTGCCTCTTCTGGACATTCTGTATAAATAGAAGTGGACAGCGCATGATCTTGTGTGTGTGACTTCTTCCCCTGAGCATGTTTTCAAGGTTCATCCTGTTGTAACACTAATTACTACTACTTTTCTTTTTACTACCAAATAATACTGTGTTCTGGATCTACCCCACTTTATTATCCATCAGTCAGTGGACATTTGGGTTGTTTCTACTTTTTGGCTGTCATGATGATCTGTGTACAGGTTTTGTGGGACATATGTCTTTAGTTCTCTGGGTATCTGCCTAAGAGTGGGTTTACTGGGTCCTCTGGTATCTCTGTTTAACCTTTTGAGGAATTCCCAGACTTTTCCAAAGCATCTACACCATTTTTACAGTCCCAAAAACAAGGTATGAGTGTTTGGCTTTTCTCCACAACCTCATCAACACTTACTATTGTCTGTCATCTGTTGTAGCCATCCTAGTGTGTGTGAAGTGGTATCTCTGTGGTTTTGATTTCACTTCCCTAATGCCTAATGATGTTGATCATCTTTTCATGTACTTACTGGCCGTGTATCTTCTGTGGAGAAATATTTTCTCAGGTCCTTTGCCCATCAATTTCAAAAAATTTTTACAAGTCCCTTATCAGATACATGATTTGCAAAAACTTCCCATTCTGTGATTTTTCACTTGATGTCCTTTGGGGCACATTACTCCACTTTCAACATTAACATTAAATAAATATCTTGGGGGTTTAACCTGTGTGAAAGGTTGTATAAGAACAATTAACATATTTTGTTTATATATTAGTACTTTTAACTAATATAATACTAATACCTGTTACACTAGGCTAGAAAATAGGTGACACTTGTTAGGTTTACTGGTCATTATGGTTAAATCTTTCCACTTTTGTCTCTTTCACTATAATTTGCTGGCCATATATTTTCCTGTTTACTTCTCACCCCACTTGCACATATTTTCTGATTCATGACTTTTAAATTGTGTAGGAATTCTGATTAGATCTTTTCAGGCTGCTTACCAAACATAATTTGGTATTGAAGAGGATCTTTGGAATCTTAGTTGGACAAACCGCATGTGATTTTCATAGATCATTCATCCTGTTGCCTACAACCTCACTGTCTGTTTCAGTGACTATTTTGACTATTATGTTAGGAAGAATATATCTCTACAGATGATACTACATAGTAATCTTTTATCTTAAATTTCATGCTAAATTCTACCCTGAATTAACGGTGGTCATTCATTTAATTCACTGGTTCTAGATTCCTTTTTTTATAATAGCTTTATAGATAAAGACATTTCCCCTGCCCATCACATAGCCATTCTGCTGGAGCTCAGTTAGTGGTCATCATCTGTCCCTCAGTTATGAGGTCCCCGCAGATTTTACCTCTCACCTCAAGAGATTCCAATATTGCTCTCCATATTCCAATATGGAGAGGGGCTTCCAGAATGCTTAAAGCAAACTTATGGAAGTAAATCTTTAGGGATCTCAATCATTGGTCATCTGGGGAGACTAGATCTAAGAAGGAATCACTAAGTTCATGTTAGGCATTTGGTTTCATGGGGTTTTTTTGCTCTTTGTGTTTTGCTCATCTGTACGAAGTTGTGTTCTTTCCCTTTTTTACCTGTGAATTTTTGTTTTAGGATAGAAATTGCATCAAGAGTTCAAAGTTGTACTTCTTTTAGTATCTGTATAATTTCGTAACTGGTGTTTGCTGTTTATATTTCTCCTTGTTTGAGTTATGTGCTTAGACCTTTTCTCTATTTTGGTGTAAGGTGAGGATCCAGCTTAGTAGTTGCTCATGCAACAGATATTTGAGCTTCTTCTGTATGACCAGCTTTTCTTAAAATAACTATAAGAAACCTGAGACAAGGTCCCTGATTTGAAGGCATTAATAGGATAGATGGGTAGTTCTCCACCAGGGGCAGTTTTGTCCCCTAGGAAACGTCTGACGGCGCCTGCACAGTTTTTATTGTCACAACAAAGGGGTGTTACTGGAAGCCTCTAGTGGGTGACACCTGGGATGCTGTTGAATATTCTGCAATGCACACAAAGTCCCCCCGGCCAATAAAACACGGTCTGGTTCGGAGTGTTAGTGGTGCCATGGCACAGAAGCCCTAGCATGGAGCAACCAAGCTACCCTGTGAAGTAAATAGGTGGGTGTCATCCAATTCAAACAAATATTTGATCTCCAGATAATTCCCAGAAGAGAGAGAGCAGTATAAATTGACCCTAGAGGATAGTTAGGCTTTGAAGGGGAAATTTGGGATGTTTCTACAGTGTGGGAGAGAAGTGACAGAATTTGGGGGAAAGAAAAGATAGTGGACTTGGGGGAAAATGAGCATGGTTCTTAGCCTAGGAAATGGGAGGGTGGTAACAGGTGGGACTGTTGGTTTTGAGGTTGAAGAAAATAACCACAGAATTCTTTTTTTGTTTTTTATTAAAGTATCATTGATATACAATCTTATGATGGTTTCAAATACCCAACACAGTGGTTCAACATTCACCCATATTATCAAGCCCTCACCCCCTCCAGGGCGGTCACTGTCCACCAACATAGTGATGTTACAGAGTCATTAACTGTCTTCTGCATGCTGTATTACTGTCTCTGTGACCAGCCTATATTGTGGTCGTGAATTATTGTGCCCCTTAATCCCCTTCTTCCTCCCCAGTCCATTCCCTTTGATAACCACTAGTCCCTTCTTGGTGTCTGTGAGTCTGCTGCTGTTTTGTTCCTTTAGTTTTGCTTTATTTTTATACTCCACAAATGAGTGAAGTCATTTGGTACTTGTCTTTCTCTGCCTGGCTTATTTCACTGAGCATAAACCCTCTAGATCCATCAATGTTGTTACAAATGGTAAGATTTCTTTTCTTTTTATGGCTGAATAATACTCCATTGTGTATATGTACCACATCTTCTTTATCCATTCATCTACTGATGGACACTTAGGTTGCTCCCATATCTTGGCTATTGTGAATTGTACAGCAGTAAACATAGGGGTGCATATGTCTTTTGAATCAGGGATCTTGTTTTCTTTGGGTAAATTCCCAGGAGTGGAATTATGGGGTCAAATGTTATTTTTATGTTTAGTTTTTTGAGGAACCTCCATATTGCTTTCCACAATGGTTGCACCAGTTTACATTCCCGCCAACAGTGCAGAAGAGTTCCCCTTTCTCAGTGTCCTTGCCAGCATTTGTTGTTTCTTGTCTTTTGGATGGTGGCCATTCTAACTGGCATGAGGTGGTATCTTACTGTGATTTTAATTTGCATTTCCCTGATGGTTAGCAATGACCACAGAATTTTTAACTCCCCTTGCCAGAGAGAACATTGTTAATATTTTGTTTCTTCATTTAATTGAGAGTCGGTTTTGGTCTCTGTAGTTTCCAGTATAATAAAATAGTGTCTTTCCCAAGTGGCATTAAAGCTGTCTGCCCGGCACGGCAGCCTTCATTTCAGTCTGGCTTGAATGCTTGCTTTGTGCTCCCGCGCCCTGGTGAGTTCAGGGAGAGTGGTGATGAACTCAGTTGTGGGTCGTGCCGTCGAGCTGTGACGTGATGGCTCATCCACATTTGGTCATCTTTCCTCCAAAGCACTGAATCTTTCTTCAGCGTGTTTTTTACTGATTCCCTTTTATGAACTCGTTTAATAGTTGGTGGGTCTCCTAGTGAAGATATCCTTTGTCTTCGTGTTGTGCACTATAAATCTTCATGACGCAGTCAGCATGTTTGAGAACTTTCTTTCCCTGTGTTGTTCTAGGTTGTAGTTCCCCCGCTCCCTGGGAAAGCTTTTTTGCGTCAACTTCCTTTTAGAGGAGATGATGGAATATTTGATGACAATTTTATTGAAGAAAGGAAGCAAGGGCTGGAGCAGTTTATAAACAAGTAAGTGTTTTCTGCCCCTTGAGGTGTGGCGAGTAGCGTTCGGAGGCGACATCAGGTGACTACTGGTAATTTAGATCCTAAGCTAGACTGCAGTTCCTCACTAACTTTTTGTATCATCTAAACAACGTAGAAGTAGATAACAAGTTGGTTATCATGTGATAAATATTAACACACGTGAATGATTGAAATCAGTATCTTTGTGTTGACCTTAGTTTTATATTTGTTTTTCTTGGTTAATTTATGCAAATTACACTTAAAATTACAGCATTTAAAAAACACAGTGTTACTTAGGATTCGTTTTCCACGGACAATGAAACTGACATGAACAATAAAACAGTACACTTGCAGTCGCTGATTGCAGGTGGAGGTGTTATCAGCATGTCTTGTGTAAAGGTGCACATTTAAAGTTTTCATGGCAAAATGTATTCTTTTGAAAATGTAGGAAGACTTCAGATTTTTTTTTTACTTTAGAAACTTACTGAACCAGAACCAAATTTCTACCTCTTAATTTAATTCCTATTTGAAATATAGCCATTTTTTTTAAAGTGTCATTGTTATACAATCTTACTTTGGTTTCAGATACACAACACAGTGGTGGGACAGTTACCCATACTATTAAATCCTCACCCCCACTAATGCGGAAATATAGCCATTTTTTAAAAGCCAAAGCAGTAAGGAGATCCCTGCCAGGAAAGGGCTGCTGTAATCGCCGTCGATCTTAAGTTAAGCCCAAGAGAATCTGAGTGTGTGAGCTTGCTGAGGTAGAACACTGTGGTTTTTATCTTGTAGCGCGAAGATCTGTGAGGGGTGAACGGAAGGGTGGGTTACGCAAAGCCTTGGACTTGTAGTCACCTGCCGTAGCACACAGCCTGTCGCCTCTCCGTGAGCAGGCTCTTCTTCAGAGGCGGCAGGGCCAGCTTCGATGTCTGAATTCTGAAATTGTCTCATCGCCCTGTCTAGTCTTGTGTTTCAGTCTGTGATGGAAACCTTTAACGGCCAGCAAAAATAAACGAAAACCAGACACTGGTGCCTATTTATTTCATGATATTTTGGGCTTTTACTGAACTCATTGTGTTTCTAACTCTAACCCCTTGCCTTTTCCTTCTTTAAAGTGAATTCTTAGAACCAGTGACATGTCTCACTGCTAACATTATAAAGTCCACTTGGATTCCGTAGGACTGCACCAGCTGACATGTAAAGAGGCTGATCGGGTACATGTGCCAGAAGCAGCCCAAAGCTAGTGATGGAGTGTCCTCTAAGCTGCCCTGTGAGCTGAAGGAGAGCAGGTGTAGCGTTAGTTGGCGAGGTCACAGGTTTATGGGCAGCCAGAGTGACACTGAGGGTTACTAAACTGCATGCTTCCTACCCTTAAAATATGTCTGGACCCCCACCCCAACCCCCACCTTTATAAAATACTGGACTAAATTTGTGTTTTTTATTCTTAGGGTCGCTGGTCATCCTCTGGCACAGAATGAACGTTGTCTTCACATGTTTTTACAGGATGAAATTATAGATAAAAGCTATACTCCATCTAAAATAAGACATGCCTGAAATTTGGTGAAAGGGTCAAAAAACCTTTCTGTGACTATTAATGGTTCATGTGCACCAGTGAAGAAGTTGTAACTAACCTTTAGCATGCTGCACAGAACTGCTGTAACAGCCTTCAGTATACTAACACTCATATGCTCAGCCCATTTGGTTTTGTTTGGCAGTTAATAAGAAGTTAATTTGCTTTAGTGAAAACGCGTCGTTCCAGCCTCCCTGTAGACATAGCCTCTGCCTTTGCTGTCTTTCTGTGGTGTGCACTGCAGCCTCAGGCCCGTTCTCAGTGTAGCCGCTGTGTCCTAACTAAAGTCTCCGGCTTGGTCTTACCCGCATAATTTTTGTGTCATGTTTGCTCCTTGACTCTGATGAACTAGACTGCTTCTCTCAACCCCCTTTTAGTATGTGACGTCACTTTGCCTGACCCATGTAGAAGCACTACGCCACTGGTTCCCGGGACCCTCCATGAAAGGGACACACTTGTGTGCAGTGTCTCCCTTCAGGCTTGTAAAACCCTCCACATGGAAGATCGACGAGGGAAGGCTTTATATTCTGTATAAAAACAAAATCAAATTTATATACTAAAATCATTTGTCTAAAAATTTAAGTTGTTTTCAAATAAAAATGCATTTCTGATGTGCACTGATTGTGTGGCCTCTGGCTTTTCTTTTCTCCCTTCACTTCATGGCTTTCCTACTTAACTCACTTGTTGAGAGGGATTATTTACTAATTATATACTTCTCATTCCTGTAACTCCATTCCTCTTTAAACAGTGGCGGTATCAAATAAGCTGCCGCCCTTTGAATGGGGTATTTTGTTTTTAAACAACAAAAAAAGTGATGTACTAGAAAAAGCATTCCTTTAAGCTTATTGAGTCATTATGAAGCACTTTGTGTATTTGAAAAATGCTTTATAATCTCAAGGCATTCTTTTTAGAAGGCTTTTTAAAAGATAAGTCAATACCATGCCTCCTATTTCTCAGAACTTTTTCCTAGCTGATCTGAGTGGTTTGCTTGAACAAACTTCTCAAGGGTGTAATAACCCTTTTCTTAGCAGATTCATGCTTTCTCTTAATTTGGACTGGATAGTGGCAAACTTCACCCTCTTTGGCCAAGGGAGAAGGGCACAGAGCTCTAGCCGGACTTGGATGAATGATAAGAAACCAGAAAATGACTTACTGCCGCCTCGGTCGTGTTGTGGCCAGGCTTTTGCAGCCAGAGTGTGGTCTCCAACTTGAATTGGCACATCTGGTGGTTGGGGGCCCATTGTGACCTAGAGTCTCGCCTCAGGGTGAAGAGTCTGACCTCCCAGTCCACAGGTGTCTTCTTTAGAGACAGGTCAGTCTGTGTGAGAGAAAATCAGCTTCGGTGTTGTCCAAACTAGGGTGTTGCCAAGCAGATGGGAAATCAGGAATAAGAGCTGCCCTGGAAGGCCTTGTGTTGCCAAAATAATTTTTCCCAGTTCTGTAATACCGGACATCTCAGTTCTATGAAGTAAGGAGGCACAAAGGCTAAATGGATGTGAATTTTGTTTCCGTGAGCAAGAGAAACCAAAAGCCGTCAGTTCTGGGTGTGCAGAACAGAACCGGTAGCTCTGCTCAACAGAGTCCAGCCTTCCAAGGCCGTGGCTCTCGAGCAGGGAGGCATCTGGCTACATCACAAGATGTTTCTGGTTGTCACAGCTCGGGAGTGTAGTCAAGTGGGCAGAAGTTGCGAGATGCTGCTGTACCTCCCACAACAGGAAAACGTCCACGGTGCCGAGCTTGCACTCGCTGGAATTCTTTTGATTTTGATCATTTATAGACAAGGGAGTAAGGTGGCTTTGGCAGGGCTGTGCTGACTGGCTTTTAACCTCTACAGTTTCCTAAGGGCAGGCATGCTCTTAGGAACTTGAAGGTTTCAAGTTAGGTGGACTTATTTCAAGTTAGGTAACATGTCTTTGCCTAATGTAGGAAGGGTACTTCTCAGTCTTGTTGCTTACAGAAGTGAAACCATGGTCTATTAAAATAACACTTTTAGCCCTGTGAAATAAAAACTTAGATGCTATTAACTCTAGCCATATAGGTTTATCTAGAATCTCTTAAGAATCTTCCTGAAAAAACAGAAGTTAAATTGGCTATGAGTCACACAAGAGTCTCAGACTCTATCCTTTTGGTGAGTAACTTGACTTGTCTCCACTCCTGCCAGTTGTAAAGGGTCAATATCAATTTTAGTGACTTTCAGTTGTTGAGGACTCAATGTAAAATCCACAAACAGAAGTGTCTGGGACTTCGTAATTACCCAAGGCAGTGTTAATGTTAGATACAGCGGGAATAGCAGATAGTACCACGAAACCCATGGCAGTTCCTGGACGGGTTTATCTGTAGTTTCCTGCTCAGAGGTTCTGCCATCACAACCCTCAGTAGGGATGATGACCTCTCGGTGCACACGGGGAGGGCATCTCCTTATTACATCCTGTAGCTTTCAACTCAGCCCTCTTACTGTGGGTCACTGTAGATTACAGGCCTTGTCCTTCAGCTTGCGTTCCCTGTTCTGGCTACAGGAGTGAAAATCAGCATAGCCACTGAAAGTGGGAACCTGCCGACCTCTAGGCTATTACAGGTAACATTTGTTTGAAGTATGAATGGACAGATAGCCTGGCAAACTGCCCAGCATGTAGACTAACTGCTCAGCAGTGCTAGCTCTGACTTAGAATATGGAAGTGTTTGGACTAGAGATGAGAAACCGTTTTGGAGGGTAGAGTATATCTTCCTCAATAGTTCCTTTGTGATCTATGTCACAGCTTGCCTATTAAGTAACTGACATTCTTTACTCATGGGAAGACTTGGGCTCTGCAAGCTTAAGGAACCTGCTCAAGGTTTGCCAGGAATATGCTGGCTCTAGGTGTGTAGACCAGAAGGGTGTCTGACTCTCAAGTCGTGTCTTGGCAGGCTTCCTGCAGACAGGGTCTATGACTTGGTGCCCTACCCTTACTTGGTGCCCAATAAATCTGTTGAATGAAAGGGTGAATTTTCAGTAACATTTCCTATGTCCTCTAGGTCAAAGATGAGGGAATGAATAGCTAGGTTTGGTTTGGTATTTTATTTGATTTTAAGCTTGAGTATAAAAAGCACTTTGGACATGAAAAGTTGGCTGATGAGAAGTATCTTATTTCTTAAGCTTAGCTGTGCACCATAGTTACCCCCTAACACTGAGTCTAGCATTTTGTTTTAAGCTTCCCAGAGAATTCTGAAATAGCCTACCTCTTAGCAAGGAAGCCGTTTGATGTCCTCAACTTTGTCAGATTTGATCTTAACCTGGCTACTTAAGTAATAAGCAAAAAAAAAAAACAAAAAACAGGAAATTGAGGAAAAGTCATAAGTCTTGGGAAATCTCATACATCTTATTTACAGTAGGTGAAGTTCATCTAATTTCAACCTTGCTAAGAAAATAAGACCTTGGTTTGGAGACCAGGAAAACTCATTTAAAAACACAAGAGGAAGGTCATAGGATTTGGGTGACCTCACCAATGATGCTTTTTACTGTTAGCATGAGTGCCGTAAATGGAAGCAACCTAGTAAGGTCACAGTGGCACTAAGTGCCTCACGTGTCCAAGTGTTAACATAGACGAGGCGTTCGACGTGGCCTTTTCTCAAGCAGCACAGCCTTGTCAGGGTGTCGTGGAGGCTCCCTGGCAGTGCGGCCAGAGCCATGGCAGATGGGGAAGGGAGCAGCTGTCAGAAGAAAGGGGACTTCTAGTTTCAGCTCCAGTGTGTAAGGAGCTTGGAAGGTGGCACTGTTGTCCTTACAACAAGAAAAGGCTAGACAAACTGGAAATCAGTGGCTTCTTGGGCCCACCCATCAAATAACTGGGGTTGTAGGGCAAACCACCACCCCAGAATTTGGAGTGACAGGCTCATCTAGAGAGACCTAGTCAAAGTCTCTCTGGAGCAGAGCCTGCTAGAGCCGTGGACTGTTGGGGACACTGTGGTGGTAATGTTGATGAGTTGCTGGAGTTGAGTGTGGTCTCGCATGGGAGTGAGAAGCTTCTGGGGACCACATTGTTAGATGGGTCCCCACATGTCCCTGCTCTTTTCCTCCCGGGGCCCCACCAGAGTCCCACAGTGAAGATGAAGATCCCCTATGGTTCTAGTAGGGAGAGGAGACAAAAAGCTGTGAAACACACCCAGAGTTTTTGTTTCAGAGGCCTGCTCTCCAGGTTTGAAGGCAGCCAGAGCCTTACAGCAGCTGGGGGAATGGCGCTCTCCCACGCCAGCCCCTCGAGCCTTCCCTTCTCACCTAAAAAGGAAAAAATATAGTCAACAAGGGTCAGGACTTCAAGGAAACAGACAATGCAGAGAAGGGAGGAAGGCACAAAACCCATGCACCAGGGAAGTACCTGCACAGTCCCAGCCCCACTGAAACACTGAGATTCTAGGAGGCCCCCAGCACAGCACAGCCCCCTGCCAGCTCACCACCACACCTCCTGGGCTCCCGTGTCATCAGTGGCTTATAGCCAAAAGCAGCAGCATAGGCTCTGAGGAGCAGTAATGAGGGAAACCCAAAGTTGAGGGACAAAAGGCAGGCACTAGAGGAACTTGAAGCCTCTGGTACTATAACTACAGCAAACATTAAATACATCCACTCCCCAACCAGAGTACCATAAATCTTCACATGGAAGGCCTGTTAACCTCACTTTCCAATGCACCATGTCTGGCTTTCAACCAAAAATTGCAAGGCATGCCAAAAGGCAAGAAACCATCTAAAGAGAGAGAGCATCGGAATGAGTCAGGTATGACACAGGTGTTGGAATTCTCCAGCTGGGAGTCTAGCCAACTAATATGTTAAAGCTTTGAATGGAGAAAGAACATACAAGAGCAGAAGGGTAATCAGGGAAATGGAAGCTCTGAGAATCAAAAGGAAACACTAAAAATCAATGTCACTGTAATAGAAATGAAGAATGCCCCCCATGGGCTCATCAGCAGACAGACTCCACACGGTTTAGGGAAGAATCGGTGTTACTGAACATAAAGCAATAGAAACTTTCCACGCTGAAATGCAAAGAGAAAACAGAACAGACCTTGCAGAAACTGGGCTCATTTCAAAAGATGTAACCTACGGGTAGTTGGAATACCAGAAGGAAAATGAAGCAAAAGGAATCTTTGAAGTAATAATGGCTGAGAACTTTCCAAAATCCAGGACATCCTACCACACATCTAGGAAGCTGAGCAAACACCAAGCAGGATGCATTTAAAACAACACGTAGGCGAATCATTCTAACAGCAGAAAACACGGAAGCCGTAGGGAAAGAGTGAGAAGGGAGTTGCTGCTTTGACTGGTTCTCAGTGCTCTTCATCCGTCTTGGGACCAGAGGTGGCCATGACTTCTAACACTGGAGTTCTCAACCTGGAGCCTGACTTTGGATGGGAAAATTTGAATATTTATCGTTGATATTTTCTATTTAGCATTTCTTCCATTATGAATGTAGACACAAAGCATAGGCGTAACATAAGCAGAACCTGGGGCTCACCAACCGGAAGATACAAATATGTTCCATCACATTCGTTGTTGCAGATCTTGAAGTATGCTGATCACTACTTGAAAATTACTAGATATTAGATGTGCCCCCAAATCTTGTTTAATGTGTTAAAGAGAAACACATTCTTTTATCACATTTAAAAAAGTACTCTAACATATTCAACAAATTGGTTTCCTTTGTAATCCATATTTTATGCTTTTATAAACATCTGAGTAGGTAGGGATCTTTGGTGCACAACAGGTTAGGATCCCCTGATGTAGCAAATGCTGAACCCTTCTGTCACACAGTGTGATTGGGGTGTGCCCTGAGTCTGCATGACATGGGGTGTTCGGGGTGTGCACATGCACAGGAGATGGGAAAACGGCCTGCTGTCCGTGGAGGACTTAGCTTCCATCTCGGGCTCTCATGCATCATCTCATTTAACTCTCCCACTAGCCCTCCTGAAGGGGCCTTATCCTCAGTTCACCGAGAGAACAGCTGGGACCAAGTGTAATTTGCCAGAAGTAAACCGGGACACAGACCCAGGGCCCTGGTTCTGGAGCCTGCGCCTGGGCAAAGCCGCCTCCCACGTGAGTGGCACCGACTCGGGGCAGCTGGGCCTCCACGTCACCTGGTTCCCCCACAGCTGCCCATTACCAGCGTCGTTCCCAGAGGCCGGCGCCAGCAGACTCGTTACCTGGATCTGAAGGACAGTCAGACGTTCCAGAGTTTGGTTATAAAAGCAGAGTGGTCGCCCCTGCTTGGCAGACGTCCACACTGCAGCTTTGTCTTTACTTACTTGGCTTTCTCGGGGCATTTCCTTTTCTTTCTAGCCAGATTATACTTTAATCCAGTTGTTTTCATGGTCAGTAAATCCAAACCATGTTTAACCGGTTTATTCCTTGGAGAGTCTCTGAGGTGAAGAAAGTTTTGTCCTTTCAGCGTCACTGGGGATTTGCTGTCGTCTTTCTGCAAAGGGATTTGCTTGGACCTGTAATATGAACACTTTGACCTGTGGGGTGTTTCCTCCGCGATGAGCAAATCTGTGAGGCTCGGCCTTTGTGTGCCATGGAGCAGGGACAATGCCCCTCTGTGAGTGTCCTCTCCTGGGGACAGCAGTAATTGATGTTAGGGGTGTTAATTTGTTTGGCCATCACTTCCCCAGGGCCTCGCGGCTTGTGGTCCCTGCAGCTGCCCCGCCTGCCTTAGCCACGTGGGCCTGCGTCCTAGAGACCCTTGTTCCCGAGCATTTTGAGAGTTGCCAGTCTGACTTAAACTGAAGGGAATTGGTCTCTCAAGTAATGCTCTGTGTTGGCGAAACGGCAGGTCCTCGCACACGTTGTCCGGTGGGAGGGTAAGTTGGCGCCGCCTGCATGGAGCAGTTAGGCAGTAACTATCTGAACTGTAAGCCCAGGGACCCACTTCTAGGAGCTGACCTCACAGACAGACTTGCTGTTTTGAGAAATGGTATTTATACAATAGAGCTGTTTTCTCTGATTATGAATTGAATATACCTGAAAGATTATACAAGAAACAGGTAACACTGGCCGCCTGGTTGGGGGGACTGGGTGGCCCTGGGATGGAGGTGAGAGGTTAACATCTCACTGTATACACTTGAAAAAAACTTTTGATTTTGGAATACCTTTAGGTCTACAGAAAAGTTGTAAAGGTAGTAAGAGTTCCCACCTGCCTCCTCACCTCATTGCCCCCCGGGCTGGCATCTTATATGACCATGGTATTTTTGTCAAAACTAAGAAACCCACGTTGGTACATTACTAATAACTACACTCCAAGCTTTGACCTTCACCGGTCGTTCTACTGCCTGTTTCTGCTCCAGGAACCGACCAGGAGATCACGTCACATTCAGTCGTCCCGTCTCTCCCCTGGTCTGAAACATGTACACCCTTTGAAACTTCTTGAGTTTCATGTCATGCAACGATTAACTATTCAAAAGTAAGTAAATTTTTAAAAAGAAATAGACCTGTAGGATCATAGAACTGTAAGGAATCTTAGAAGCTATCCAGTCTAAGCCTCTCATTTTTCAGGCACTCTCCTAGATGCACACCCAGAACCTGGACCAGAAACCCAGAGCTGGCCCGAGAGTAGTAGAGAGGACCACCTGCAGAGTCTCCCAGACCTGGGTTCAAATCTTGGCTCTGTCTCAGTTGGCACTCTTTTTTTGCCCAAGTTTCATTTGCTCAACATAATGTTTTGAGATTATGGTGCATGTATCATAGTCTGCTTAAAAGACCAAACAAAAAACAGTTCTTTGAGAAAGTAATCATGATAAAAAAGAATTTGTTCAGAAAAGGAAATTTTTTCCGTCCGTGATCTCTTCTTCTTGTTCAACAATGCGTCACCACGGACAGACTCCCCTGCCTTCCTGGGAGCCCTCCCGCCCGTTGAAGCCCCAGAACCCGTCACTGCCGAGGGGGGAGCGGGAGGCAAGCCCAGTGCAAGGCAGGGAGAGAAAAGCAAGCTCCTAATGAGGCGCTAGCTGGGCAGACCCACTCCGTCCTCAGGTGCAGCGGACTGGTCTTTCATACAGACTGCACACGTAGGTTGTGGAAGCCGGGAAGAGGCGGAGTTCTGGGTTCAGAGCAGCTGTGGGAGCTTAGAGGTGTCACCCACCTGCCTGGGCCTTCCGTGTGAGATGATGGGATGGACAGCCCATCTCTGAATTCCCTCCTGTTCTCACTGTCGGTTCTCATTCCCATGCGCTCACACCTGTCATACATACCTTCTCTTCAGCTTCCACGTCGTTTTTCCTGTATGTGTGAACGAGACACCGTGATGGGTAAATTTCACCTGAACTTGCACAGGGATTCCCAAAAGGGTGGGCAGCTCCTTGCTATCTTCTGGACTGCACAGACATTCCAGCTCCCATAATTCCCTACAGTCCGGACTAAATCTGACTAAAACTTGGAAATTTTAAGTAAATGTGTTAACTACAAAAATAAGTGATAAAAAAATATAAATATGCCAATCTATTAAAAATACTAAAACCACCTGGTAGATTGGGAAAGAGATGAAAAAAATAACATACCCACCATAATTCCACCACTTTTTCCAATGCAAATGCTCACGTATTAAGCCCTCCATGTGACATTCTGTTGTCGGACATTTTCATCGTTTCCTATGTTTAGATGTTAACTTAGATAAATAACACTGGTGAGCGCCTGTGCCCGTGCATAAAGCTTCTTGCTATGTCTTACATTTTCCTTAGAGCCGGAGTTCCAGAAGCACATCTGAAGATGGGCATATCTTTAGCTTGGGCTGCAAGTTACTAAAATGTTTTTCACGAGAGTTGTGTACCCACTTCCTGTCACAGGCATTTTATAAAAGTGCCTAATTTGTGGTGGCACCTTTTGTTTGGGGAGGCTGCCTCGCTGTAGGTGTATTCTTCCCACCGGCAGGGACCCGGTGCTCTAACTCCGCCGGCTTGCTCTCTGGAAGAGAGGTACCATTTCCAGGTCTTAGCCAGCAGTTTGGGCCGCCTCGCCTACTGACCTTACGCCCTCTGGGCCTGACTGTGTTTCTCAACTGTCATGGAGGCAGTGTATGACGGAAAAAGACCATTTTCTTTCATCAACACTGCTTGAGTTTCACTTGCAGGAGAGATGGATTTTTTTTTTAAATAAGGTAAAGTGCTTTGGGACAATGCAGTATAAAAGGGGGTCCATGAGCGGATACCAGATTCAGAGTTATGCTGAGGAGTGTGGTGGAAGGCACCGGAGTCAGGAATCCCTACAGGGATTCCAGGTGACCACAGAATTTTGCTGACTGCACAAGAGAAAGGCCCTAAACCCGTCGTTGCTTTGGTCTTGACACTTGGCAAATGGACTCACAGAACCCCCTCAGCACAGCTAACCCCATACACTCTGGAGCAACACACTTACCTCTTTATTCAACAAATACTGACTTCCTCCTGAACACAGCGCACAACCCTGACACTGCGGCCCAGCAGGGCGCTGACAGCCTGCAGGTGCAGGGCGACCCAGGGCAGAAAGTGGTGCCTGAGGAGACGCCCACACCCTTCGGAAGCTGGATCCAGTCTCCTTTCGAACATCGTCTGGTACCGCCGCCCCCACCCTTCAGCCCTAACAACATACCCTCCGGCCTCTGGAGCGCTGACCTAAAAATGCCCCTCCAACAGGCATTTGCGCATGCTGGTCCGTCAAGGGGGCCTTCCCAAGTCGCCTGGGTCAGGAGCCGGCCTGCGGGCCGCTCCGCACAGGCTCGCCCTGCGTCCCAGGGGAGAGGCGCGTCTTCCCCTCTGTTCCTTTCGCACAGTGTCCGTTTACGGTGCTCATGCCCCTGCGTGGTTCTTCCTGCGCCGTCTGCCCCACCGGACCATGGAGGAGCTCACCGTTCTTCCCGGGGCCTGGCCATGGGGCCCAGGCCTGGGTCCAGCAGGCCCTCGGGAGCCTTACCGGATGGGCAGAGGGGTGCCTGGGGGGCCCGTCCTCTTCCTCGGAAGTCAGCCTCACTTCCCCGTGTGTCCCTCCCCCCCCAGGTCAGAGGTCCTCGGCCAACACATCCGCTAGCGGCCCCCTCCGCTCCTCTCTCGCCGTCGCCCCTCCTTCCACGCCACGGAGGAAGCAGGGGGCAGGAGCTCGCCTTTGCTGCCCCTTTGCTGCCCCGCCAAGGCGCAGGCTCCCGGCCTCACTGCCACAGACAGAAGCAGAGCTCTCTCTGCACTGCAGACTCTGAACTTGGTTCTCTTTGAAAAAGGAGAGAATACAGGGTTTGGAAAACAAAACGATCGCTTGGCTTGTAATGTTATAACATTGTTGTTTAAACCGATTTTTCACATCAGAGGCTCTTCCCCCCCTCCTCCTCATCCTCTTCTTTGAATTCTAAACTTTTATAACAAATCCCAGTGTTTCAGCCAAAGGCAAAGCGAAATGCCCCAAAAGGCATGCGGACACAACAAGGCATTGAGTCGTTCGTGGACTATCACTCACGTCGGCCCGGCTCCAGCGACAGCAGTCGGCACACTCGCACCGCAGGATCTGGGCAGAGGGTCACTCAGGACCACCTACAAGGACGAGGGCAAGACGGAGAGAAGGCGCCCGAGGCGGTGCAGCTCCGGGGGCGGGTGCCGGGAAGCGGCTGCCCAGGCCTGAGGAGCGGTCTGGGAGCGAGAGCAGCTGGAGACCGCTTGACGGCAGCCGAGGCCTCCAGGTCCGAAACACAGCCAACCCGAGGCAACGCCGTAGGAGCCAGCGGACCCGGCCTTCCCCTCCCACGTCCGGCTCTCGCTGCTCAGACGCCACCAGGAGCCCCGGGAGAACATGCCGATGCTGCCCCGAGAGCTGAGGCCCCCGCAGACCGCCCAGTGGGCAGTGGGTCAGGAGTGGCTTCACCTAGCACAGCTCAACCCGCCAGGGGGCATTTGCATTTTAAGAGATTTATTAATTCAAATGAGCCTCTCAAGGACAAAATGTCTGAGGCGAGCCAGTGTGTGGAACCCTGCCCCTCTAGTTCTCAAGTGGAGAGGAGCGGCTGGGTGGCCCCAGTAAGAATCCGAATCGGCCAAGCCCTGCCCGTCGGGCTGGCTGAGCCCTGACGCTGCCCAGCGAATTCCACCAGGGAACAGCCCGGGGGGGGGGGCGGGCAGAAACCCCAGCGCGACCCCACAGCCTCTGGGGAGACGGACTGCAGGCTGCGCCCGCCCCTGATGATGGCTGGAAGAGCTCAGGGTGAAAGCGGCTCCTCCCGGTGTCCCTGGGTGAGGCCATGGCCAGAGCACCCTCCCTGGTGGCCCCTGAAGAAACTCAGCCTCAAGGCCGCGTTCCCAGAAGTACGGAGCCAGGGCCAACTGCGTCGGGACTGCTCGAAGGCAGGTGCCTAGGCCCACCTCGTACTTGCCGAATCCCAGTCTCAGGAGGGCGGAACCAGGAATCTCCATTTTTAACCATCTCTATGGGTAGGTCTTGCACATTCCATTCCATGTAATGTGAACATATCTTATTAAACGTTTTTGTCATAATTATCCAAAACAGTTCATGGCAGGTAAATTACGACCCACATCAAGCAATGGAATTACTATGCAAACCCCAAAAGGAATTCTGCGGGTTCCTGACCACTAATAACAGTGTTAGTGATAGAGTAAGATGCTGTGAGACAGCCAACAGGCTCACTGCGATTACAGCTGTGCTCAGTATATAGGCGCCTATGTATGAACTAGAAAAGTGGGCAAATGTGAAAATAGTGGGGCAGAATTATGGGTGATTTTCCCTTTCCAGATTCTCCTATACTGTCATCAAATAAAAGAAAGTCACTTTTAATGTCATTATACTGTTTTATTTGAAATAGAAATAACTTCCCCCTTACCTCTGGCCCCTGACCCACCCCCAGTGTATGTGTGGGACGTTCTTTCCACTAGGCTCTCTGTGTGCTAGAAACCAGATCAGCCAGCCCCACCGTGCCAGGGGGGACAACTCTGCTGTCATTCCAGGGTTGTTCTGATCACAAGCCCTCTGTGTGCAGGAGGGAGCCTGCGGGTTCTCTGCCTAGGGAAGGGGGCACCAAGCGGGCATGGCTCCAGCCGAGCGGCTGTGCACAGGGCTCAAAAGTTGTCTCTAAACAAGGACCTGGGGAGGAACGTGTGGCTCCCTTGAGCCAGACAGTCTCAGCCCCACTGATGAACTACAGAAAATCTGGACTCCCTCCCCGTCCTGGCAAGCCTGGAGTTGCCCAGTGTATAAAGAGTCCACTGGTCTTCCCTGTCCCCGCGTTCGGAAGACCTTCCTTTCTGCTGCAGACAGCTTGGGGTAGGCAGATGGTAGCCTGAAGCGCTGTTGGCAAGACCTGGCTTCCTCCTCTGACCTTCAGGGCAGATGAAGCCAGGAGCTTGCTGGCCCCAGGAGCAGGCCACAAAGAGCCTGAGAAGTCAGTTCAACGGGGTGCAGCCCCTCCCTGCACACCGGGTCCCCAGCCTCCAGCCTCCCCACAGCTCCTGGATTCTCTGCTCCGAATCACAGGCCGCTGCCAATTACAAAAGGACTCTTAACTCTGTTTCACAGCCCCTTGATTGATGGCACTGGTGAGTGAAATTATAAGCCTTAATGATCACATTAATTTCTGGGGAAAGGGAAGCGGTCAGAAGAGGTTCTCAATCACGAGCACCGCAATCAGCGGGGTGAGTCCAATGACAGGCCAGAGCAGGGAGAGGGGTGAAGCATTAACTTCCGAGGTCACCGGTGAGAGGAGGGAGAGCGCCCGGCCCCGACGATCCTGGAGCCTGAACACAATGCCCATCCCTGGGCTCCTGCCCAAGGCGGGCGTCAGCCCTTCCCTCTCACCGGGACCCTCCAAGTGCTGATGTCTGGGCTCGGCCCAGAGATTCTGGACACCTGCTGCGGGACGCAGCCTGGGCACCGGGAGTCCTGAAACCCCCTCGGGTGATCCTATGGGCAGCCAGGACTGAAAACGACTTGTCTGAATGAAAGGATTTTGCGGGGCTGCAAGTCAAGGCTGAGCGCACTTGGAAATCCACTTAATCCGACTGGTTCTTGCCCAGGAGAATTTCCTCTGGTAGGCAGGCACCTGCTTCCACTGGAAGGTGATGCGAGGGCTGAGAGTGGTGGGGAAATTTCAGCAGCGCCGAGCCCAGTGCACAAGCGTGGTGGTGCACAGACGTGAACCAACTTGCCTGACATCCCACTGGGAAGCTGGGAATCTCCAGACCCCAGCCTACACATCCTGGCCAGCGCTACTTCCACTGGGCTGCCGCCAGGCCTGTGCCGAGGAGACACCCTGGACACCCTCCGTGCGGGCAGCTGGGAGTCATTCTCCAGCCTGCCCAGTGGAGGAGCCTGGTGGGCGCCTCTGCTGCAACTTGTGCAGCGTCTGGGACAGAGTTGCCCGCAGTTATTAGAGATGCCAGGGCCACAGACAGAGTAAGGCCCCCTGGCTTCCCTCGGGACCAAACCTTGGCCTCCTCCACACACTGACCCCACTCAGTTTCCCAGCAGAGCATTGCAACACTTTGCCAGGCCACAAAGATGCCCGGGCTCTGGCCACATCCCGGTTTCTTCATCAGAGAGGCTGCCGTCTGCATGTTGCTGGCCAGCCCAGCTCAGCGGCCACTGAGAGCTCTGATGGCCCCCCTACAGGTCCATAATCAGGTCAGCGACATTCAGAGGAAAAGCTACTTCATGTTCCAAAATGAGCTTCAAAAAATCTAAAAACATGATTTAAAATACAGACTTTTTAAATAATAAACCATTTGTCATCTGTGGCAAAGTTACTGAAGTTAGTCAAAGAGAATTATTGTCCTTCAGTTTCCACAAGTTATAAAAAATGTTATCGTCAAATGAGTGGCTTGAGATTCTTGGAGCACCGTCTTAGCAGCAGAAAGGGTCTACCAAGCTGCTTCTGTCCCCTCATTCACCACTTTCTCTGAGACCTCATCATGACCCCTGTGTCCTCTCGGAAGCTCACCGACAGGGCCTCGACTGAAAACGTGCGGGAACCAAGCTCTGCCCGTGGGTGCAGGCTGAGACCCAAATCAGCCCGGGAAGCACTGTGGCAGAGGCATATTCACAATGGAAACGGAGGCCTTCTCTCTGTTTTTCTAACAACTTCTGAAGTGCTCATCAAGCCTGTGTCTGATTAAGCGCTTTTAAATTCTGAGCAAGGACACGGGCCCTCTCATGCCCTCTTGGCAGGAGTGCAGATTGATGCAGCCCTTTTGAAGAGCCATTTGGTTGTATGTACCAAAATTAAAAATGCATATAATCTTTGACCCAGAAATGCCACTTCTAAGAATTTATCCTAAGAAAGATCCCTGAGTCCCCAGCAGTGTACACAGAAGGATGGGCCTTTCCAGTTTAATTCGTTATAGTGAAAACCTGCAAGCAACCCAAGTCCACCAGTAAGGAATTAGCTGGATACACTGTAGCCCATCCATAAAATGGAATGCTAGAGAGATGCTTAAAAAAGTGAAGTGGGCCATATCTGCCACCAGAGGAGACAGCCATGCACACAAATACCATGCAGAGAAGTAGAGGGTTTTTATCTTTATACAAATGCCCAAGGACAGCACCCACAGTGCAGGTCTCTGGCCAGTGGGTCCAGTTCTTAGGCTCCTGAAAGGACGAAGAACCTTGAGCTGTAAATGCAATAATTTGGAAACCTCGATTCAGTTCCTGAGCCCACCCCTGTGCCTTCTCTTCTAGCATCAAAGAGCAACAAAGAGTAATCGAAACACAAATGTACAACTCCATGCCATGTCACAGAATGTAAACAGTACTTTTGAAAAGTGACCCTCCCAGATTTAGGAAAACCATTTGTCAACATCATTTAATGACCGGTTTTTACTGCAGTGACCACTTGGCCGGGTGCTCTTCCCTTGTCTGTGTGTTCAGATCGCACCTACTGGAACTGTGTGACTTGAATATGTATATTCAAAGATCTCGGGGCCCCTCCCGCACAACGCCAGCCATGGAGGACATCTGCCTTAAAATCCACGCAAGCAGCAAGGGTCTGAAAGTACCCAGACTGCATCCGGCAGAGATCCCAAAACTCCAGAAGACTGCTCCTGGGTTTTTAATTCTGGGCTTTTCACATGTTGAAAGCTAGGTGTGACTCTCCTCTGTATGGCAGAGATGCCCCCGAAAAAGGGAAATCATTCTGTGGCATGTCACAGGAAACTTACCTCCTTTTTAATTTTACTGAGAATATGTAAAATAGATTAAAGTAGATGGTTCCAAATTTATCATGAGTCCGTGTCTTCCCCTACCCCCACCCCACGAGAGGAGTCAACCCTTCCTGCCACCTTGAGGGTGGGTTTGGCCACGCGTCTGGCTTTGGCCAGTGGAAAGTGAACAATGTGATGGGGCAGCAGCTTTAAATGCGTTCTCATGTTTGGCTCGGCCTCCTGCACGGCTGTGCGCTGCTGCACAAACAGATTGCTTCAGGGGAGCTGCTAATACAGCATGAGGACGTATTGGAGCACACTTGAACCCCAACAGCACCCTAGAGCCGGGCCAGCTGGCCCTCGGGGGCTGGCAGTCCCACGAGCAAGAAGTACAAGATTTTGTAAGCTTTGGCGTCCCTTGTTACTCAGTATTACCGAAGCAAAATGGGACTGACACATGGATGCACAGCCCTGGACCCAATGCTCAGCTTTACCAAATCTTGTCATTGGTCTCATATTTCTGAGTCTCCTTTGTCTTAAGAAACAAACCATTTCAGAAACCGTTGAGGGTCCTCTCGGTACCCTTCAGCAATCCCATCCATTCCCAAAAGTAACCAGGTCATGCAGTGAGTGTTTGTTTTAAACATCTGTTCTACATGTATGTATCTATAAACATGATCCAGTATTGTTCTGTAGGTTGTAAAACTTGATATAAATACCAAGCTGTAAGTATCCTCCGTGATTCACTTCCCACCCACCTCAACGCTATACCCTGTGTTCACCCATGGTTGGTCTACACTGGCCCTAGCCCATCCACTTCAACCACGGTAACACTGTACGCTAGTCTCTGTGGGTGGACATTTCAGGTGTCAAATATGAACAGTGTTGCAAGGAGCATTCTTGCATGTGTTATCCAGTACCTTGCTGTTCTTTACGATCAGGAGTGCATGGCTGATTAAACCTCCTCACGTGCCATCTGCAGGCTCACTTTAGCTGAGAGCTGTTGGCGCCTCTGCCCCAGACTCTCTGGAGCCGCTGCCCAGGAGGAGCCCCTGGTGCCCACAGCCTTGGGCACCTCTGGTTTTACCTCTGGCCGTGGGGCCAGTGCCTGGCGACCTGCTGGGGACATCTGAATGCGCTCTCTACCGCTCCTTCACGTCTCACCCACCAGTGCGTTCCTTCACACTTCATCTTTTTCATCATTAAATGATTTCAAGTTCCTGGTCAGGGTTGAAATGTTGGAAAGAGAAACAGAGGATTGAGTGAATGAAGACTCTTAATCGGCCTTTTCTTCCTCACACAGCAATTTCTCTAACAGATGCAATTACACTTGAGAGCTGCAGAGAATGGAATCTTATGCTTTATTTCTTTATTCGTCATTTTACAAATGGGATTCGCTGTAAAGAGGAAATTGCCTTCGTGGTCCGGTTCTCTGGGCTGGAGTGCTTGGAGCTCCGGTTCTCACCCAGCTGCCGCCACCACACCCTGTTTCTCGGGGGTGAGACCTGCCAGGGAGGGAGGCTAAGAGATCAGGCTGAGTTCATTTAAATTCAATATATTTTTATTTTTTGTAAATACAATGAGTACAACCTTTTAACTTCACAGATCAGTTAATTCACTTTGTACAAGTAAAGTTTTACGCATCCTATGATAGTCCGAGTGCTGAATATTTTTCCTCAGTGCTAGTACCTAATAGATCAACATGTGAAAAGTACAGCAGCTATTTTAAAACGTTTGTCTCTACATTTCCATACGTATAGATTCATACCAAAGGAGCAGCTTAGAGGGTAGGACGACGTGCACATGCACGCATTCAAGGCTTTACCAGAAACCAGTTTTCGGAAAGGCGTGAAGGGTCTCAGGCTGTGAGCAATGGATCAATCAAGAGACCTCTGAGCGTTCATCCCCTGGGGGTTCCCTCTGGCGCCCTGTAGCTGGTCCCTTACTCCCTGGGGTGACTTGAAACGCGAGCCTGGACCCCCATTGACTTCGGTACCGCACCGTGTTAACAGGACACCGATCTGCCCTGCTCCGTCATCTGGTTTCGCCGTTTTTGTTCATCCCCCTCCACCTGTGTTGTCTCAGTAAAGCTCTTCTACTTGTAAGATGTTATCCAGCCTGAAGTCCCGGTGAGAATCTCATTTTCATCCACCAAATCCTTTGACAAGGTTGCCTGGCCTATGGTATTTAAAAAATGAAGAAAAAAAAAGAGGGGCAAGGCAAAAAGGAAGACAAAGGAAAGAAAGTAGAGAAAAAGCCAATCGCATGGCATAAGCTACCTGTCACTTATTAACTCAGTTCCGAAGGCCACTTCATGATGCATTACAATAGACGGAAACTTCTGATAAAACTTTTGATTTAAGTCCTAACCATTATTTTTAAAATAAATTCTCCAACACAAGGTAGTCCTGAAGGCTGCTGTATGATGTTATACACAGAGCTATATTTGGTCACCCAACTTTATCTGCTAAGAAAGAAAAGAAAGGCCTACTCATGTTTCAGCTTTTGATAGCTCAGTCCAATCCTCCAGGTGAGCGGCGGAGCGGCCCGAGTCCCCTCTGCCCAGGCTGCCCAGGCTGGCCTTGTGCACAGCCCTCCCCGGGGAGGGGCCACAGGTCAAAGGGGCTGGAACTGCTTGGTGTCAGTGGACATTCCTGGGTGTCTGCCTCCTGAAGGGCTCCTTAGCCGAGGCTTGTTCTCGGTGGCTAGAAGTTCATCAGAAACTGTCCCATCCTGAGCAGCGGGGACTTGGAGAGCTCAGATGTCACTGGATTTGTACATATCTGAAAGCAGTCTTGTGATTGGCACGTTGCCGATGGTTTTTTTGAAAAACACTTCTTCTATGGTTGATGGACTAATAGAACGTAAAGCTGGCAAAAGCAGCAGGAGTTTTCCAAAGCGACAGGGTTGAGTGGGGTACCTGGAATAGGAGAGCCGTGGCAGCAGGTCAGACCCAGCACCAGCAGGGGTCAGCGCCTCCTCCGCGACCACAGGCCATCCGCGCGGCCTCCAGGCTGGGCCTCTTTACTAACGCACCGGCCCTGGGGTCCTCGCAGACCCTCCTCTCCCTGCTTCGCCGGGAGGACCACCAAGACAGGGAGACTATAAATGATACTGCCGGAGTCACATGGTGAGTGTCCCTACACTGGCAGAGGGGCCGTATTTTATTTAGAGAAAAAATAACTTTAAGAAACACGGTACTAAGTTTAGGTCAAGTAATGAACGTAAGGCAGCCAGTGCAGAAAACACCCACGGTATTGATAATGAAGCTAGCTATCACAGCCACGTTTTCTGAGCTCAAGGCTCCTTCGCCAGGCTCTTTCCCGCAAAGAAAATGGATTCCTTTTCTAAGCAATTCTCCAAATTATTATTCAGGCATTATACTTAGTCACTCTCAGGAATAATTCCATCCTTATTACACTGCAAATTAAAGACTGCGATCTGTCGGGTGGCGGTGCCGCCCAACTTTCACGTCAATGAAATTGGCATATAATTAAAGATGTGAGAAATTGCCGAACAGTTTCTTCTCTTGATGTCCAACATACATCGTGCTCAGATGTGCAAGTTCAATTTGCGGCTGCCTTGAGATGCCTATAAGCCACTCGTCACCGCAGCCCTCATGCTTCTGCCCTGCTGGCTGGGAATCAGGTGGCAGTCCACTCCACAGGGAGGACTCCCTCCACTACAGCAAGCCACCTAAAAGGCTGAGCTCTGGGGGGCACTTACCTGTAGCTAAGCCAGATTTAACCCTTGGCTATAAAGTGCGAGCAGCCGAGATACCAAAATTCCTTCCCAGGAGTTAGGTAGGCGGACGGACTCTGACAGCCCAATGACCCCACCCTGCAAACAGGGCCCGGGGGGTGATTTTCAGGCCTGTCTCTTGGCTTTGGGCACAAGAAAGCACCCCTCCCTCTTCAAGCTGAGTTATGGGCCTCTGAGGACCTCATCTGTCTCTTTCACTGCCCAGCTCCATGGCCACCCATGGGCAGGAACCACCTGACCATATTTAATAGTGTGGTACAGGACTGGGGGCATATCTACATTTTTAAAATAAGTAAAAATAACTAACCCCACCACTTACTCTCCTTGCTGAAGGTGTCGCCTGCATTTCCTGGGAAGTGCTGCCAAGACCTGTGCCTCCCTTTCACCTTGGCCACTTACTCCCTTCCACAACGGCTTCCCTTCCCAGGACCTGGAGCAGGGAAGGTGGTGGCTGCCTGGACAAGCCCCCACCATGTCTGCAGGGTCACCCAGCGAGGTGTGATGGGACGTGAGACGGGAGTAACAGTCTGCCTGTGTCGTGCAATGAGGCGGGCAGTGCCCTGTTCTTTCTCGTGTCCACGATGCTTGCCAGGGGCCCTGCACAGAGCAAAGGCTTGGCCAAACCCAGACGTGGACATGATTTTTTTCTCACTGTGATGTTCTTTATACCTTAGTGACTCTAAATGTCAGAGGTCACTTACGATATACAAATATGTTTTCAGCAGGGGAAAGTGCACATTTTATAATGCTGAACAAATACTAAATGCTTACTCTCTACATTCTGAAGTCTAACAGTGATTTTACCTTTAAAAACCATGGCAGTTTAGTTTGGAAAAGCAAATACAGGTGCACTTCCACATGGTTTCAGGGACTCACAGGCAGTAAAGAGTTTGATCCATGGGTAGTTAAAAGAGGATTTATAATAGAAATAAAGGGAGGTCCTACCAGAAGTGGTATCACTCCAACTGAGCAGAGCTGGCTCAGGGTTTCTCTGAGCCCCCTTAGGTGCGGGGCTTTCACTGCCTCTACCCATTGATGTAGTGACTCCCAGCACAGGGTTCGGGGTGATGTTGAGAGGATAGAGACAGGCTTCCAAGGGCTTCCCTTCAAGATCAGTCTAGAGAGTAAACAAGAGTAGCAACTCTATGCTAACCTCAGACCCACCACAGTGCTAAGATAGCAAGATTCCACTGCTCTTCAAAAGGCTCACCTTTTCACTTGAAAACTGGACCACCTCTTGGTGGTCAGTAGTGGTTACCAGAGTCTACAAATAGCCAGAACAGCCTCTGCCAGGGGCCCTGCGTGTCTGGCGGTAACCTGGTGCTATGGCTCAAAACAACTCCAGAGGTACCAGTCCCTGCAGCCAAGCAGGGGGTCAGGACGTGGTTAACGACGGCCTCTCTAGAGAGTTCTCTGGTCCTTCTCTTTGGGATTGGCCAACTTCATCCAAATCATATGCCAATTTCATCCAAAGAAAGGGGCTTGCCTTCCTAAAAGGATGCTGTGGGCACTCTCTAGCAGGCTCACTTTAGCCTTCGTTTTTCCCTTTCCCACCTCTGGCTCCATTCACACAAAGGTGCTCGACTATTCTGATGGATCAGCTTGTTCAACCAGGACAGCCCAGAGGGGTCTGGCTTAGATGCTCTAGTCTGGTCTGTTCCTCCCACCCACCCTGTGCCGTGGGTGAGAACATAGACAAGGACGTGGAGTCTAACTCATCTGGCGACAGCATCAGTCGCAGTTTGAACTGGCCCCTCCTGCCTGCTCACCTACTCACAATGGAAGCGATTTTCTGAAGCCCAAGGCAAACAAGTCACCTGGTGTGGATGTAGCTGTTGAGAGTTAGCTGAGCCTCATCTTGAAGGGCCGCGATGGCGGCGGCGTTCCGGAAGCTTCTCAGTTCCGAGCCGCTGTGTGTAGGCACTAGAAGTGAAGGCCAGGAGCCTGGTAAGCAGCAGAGCAAAGGCAGGTGGGGACGGCACCTCTCCCGAAACGGGTGCCTGCGGGAGAACACGCAGGTCCCCGCAGCTATGGAGAGAGGGGCCAGCCAGACAGTACCAGCTCCCTTGAAAACTGCCACCTCTTCTCGCAAGGCCAGTCTGGACTTGGAGGTGGCTGAGTTAGGGAGGTGGCAAAACCGGGGAGGGAGAAGAGACCGGGTTTGCGTCTGCCTACCAGCTTTGAACGTGACAATACACTTTAGACAGGCGAATTCAGTGGCGTCCAACCGGAGCTGTCTGAACCGAGCCACCACCTCTTGTAAAGCTTGTATTTCGGATATGATCTTGTTCAGCTTCTGGGAATCTGTGTTGTCACCATTCATGCCTAGAATAAAAATATGGAGTAAATGCTCTAATATGAAGGCATTTTCATGATTTAATATTGATTTTTGACAAAATCCTGCATATCAATATCTATTCAATTGTCACTCTAAGATATCGGATTCCATGTAAACTGGCTATATTGTATGAAAGTTAATATAAAAATCTTCTCTTGGATGATAACAAACACAGTAATTTGCATTTAAATAACAATGCAAGCAGTCATGAATACAACAAAACAACATTATTTGCATTTAAATATAGATTTATAAATGACAGGTAGACTCTATTGTTCAGCAGGGATTTGATATTCTTTACATGTTGTTCTTTTTTCAGTAATGTATTTTTATGGTAATTTCTACAACAAAGTCATTAAATTGTGCAATTCTTACCAGATACAGCCAGTAGAGTGTTAGCATCAACCGGAATGGCCCATTGTGCTATTCCTAGAACAAACAGTTCTCTCCATGCGTCTTCCAAGAGCGTCAGCTGTCATACAATAGACATAAAATATAATACAGTGTGTCATTTATAAATTTATAAACAATTCCAGTATGTCAATTTCCATTATTTTAAAAAGTGCTCTAAATGCCTGTCTTGGTAATTTTTCTTCTGAATATTCTAGCTTTCCCTCATTTTCCATATTTTCCTTTTTGAAAAGATGCCTATAGATTGCATTTGAGAGCCAACCATTCCATTTCCCCTAACGTGGCTTTCCTGTCCTTGCAGCCATTCTTTCCTGACCGCCTAGAAACTTCTCCAGAGACCCAGGCTCTGTGAAATGCCACCAGCATGCAGGCCGATTCCTCTCCTGTAAAATGCTGCTATTACCCGGGTTGAAGATTCTAGACTAAGCATGCAGATCTGGGCCCCCTTCCTCCTGGAAGGCTGAGGGGGCTGGGCTAGGAAAGAGATCACTAATTCCCAAGAGGCATGCAGGCAAATCAGGGTGTAATTATGTTAATCGGGTTTTGCTGAGTTTACCTCATCTCACTGCCTGATTTTTCTGAGACTCATAAGTGGACAGCGTCAAGGTGCCTGTCATTTTCATTCTAATAAAATGTGCTACTGAATATTTAAAATGAGAATCTGGCCCCTTTTCCAAATTAATATACTGGATTCCACTTCACTGCGGTCTGCTTGTTGGTGAAGGGTTTCCACCAAAGGGCTAAGTGGCAGACAGTAAGTAAATTATGTTTGGATTAAAGAGTCTACAAATACTTGTTTTGAGAAAAAATAGCCAATTTATACACACACACACACACACACACACTGCAAATAGAGGTAACCAGTAAACCCGATCAAATATAAAACCTAACCATCTTGAAATATCACTCAAAATCCAGCCAATTCTGGGTGATTTAATGAAAGGATTTCCTTTTTTGGAGCTAAGAGCTGAACTGTGAAGGCTTGTAACCCACATCACAATTAGACCAAACAGTTTCATTTTCAAAATGCTTTATTTTTAGTTTTGTTGCATTAAGTACAGAATATAATACTTTTAAAATGCAGGGTAAACGGTATCTAATTCTGGCCATGTGTGAAAGTCCAGGCATGATAAATAGAACATCCCCTGATGGAAGATTAAATGTTTTGAGCACATTGCCTGGCCCCTCTGCGGAGATGTGCTTCCTATGAAAGGGCACTATTATGCTTTAATTAGGTATAAAATGAATTAAAGGAACAAAACTTTGGTTTTAAAACTACTTAGCCTTTTGGGAAATTTGTCATTAAGTTGCATAAATACACTGGTTACAGCCAGTGGTAATGAGCGCTTCATTTTCTTTCTTCCCCGTAAGGTTAGAAAAATTCTGGCAGAGGCCATTTCTGATACACCCAAATTTGAGGGTTTTGGTACAATGGAACTGTTAGTGGCATATGCTTTTTCTCCTTCTGAGTATCAGTTGCAGCCACAGAACTATGCACGATGCCTATTCGTCTACAAGATTTCTCAAGAAACTTAAAGAATCAAGAGAGACCCTAAGCCGCAGGAGGTGTGCAACACACCCTTTTATCCTACATGTTGATAAAACAGCGGCCAAAACTGTGAGTCTAACAGTAGAAAACATAAAGCTTGAATATAAAATAACATGATTAGTTCCAAAAATCTTACAGGGGAATGCTGTCACCATCTATCGCTCTCAGTTCCAATGTTCTTAAGAAAACATTGTTTTATTAAAAATGTGTGATGGAATTTGTTGTTTCAGTTAAACTAAAAAAAAGAGATAATGTTCTTGTATATTTCTTTTTCCTAGGCTGGATCTAGTTTTCCTGAAATAACATAATCACATTTCTTAGTAAGGATTCCAAAGCTAGATATTTTGAACCCAGACCAAGAAGCCAGTAAGAATCGTTTTCTCACTGCTTTGAGGACAGATGCCTGGCCTTGATGATTTATCCAGGTAACTTCCAGTTTTGTAAGGCTGTTTTCCCAACCCCTGGCCCCCAAGATCTCATTTCCCTTTTGGTCATACCTGGTCTTGCAAAGATAGCGTGGAGAACGCTGGGACGCTCTTAGCCCACTTGATGCTCATGAACAGAAGCCTGGCAGCTGATTCACACACTGACTCCGTGGCCACTTCATAGAGATACATGGGGGTCCCATTCACTTCATGGGGGTACTGGGCGGGGAAGAAAGAGAAACACCAGGGTGTGAGGAAACCACTGCTTTTCAGGAAAAGCCCAACTTTAAAATTTCTAATTATAACAGGAAGGAGATAGGAATTTGGATGTTCTGCTTAAACATGCAGTTGCCATAGGTGGATAAAAAACAAACACCTATATTTATAGAGTTTGGGAAAAACTAATTGTAGGGAGAGGCCCATTCCCACTCTTTGGGGACCTGCTCTTCCAGAGGGGCATCTGGCTTTTCCATCCCTTACTGCAAATGCCCCTCAGTCTGAGCCAAGTGCCAGGCCTGTCTCCCAGTTTAGACAAGAGCTGCTTGCATTTGTGTAAATAAAAATAGATGTGAAAAAAGTATAAATTAATAGGCACCCCAAACACAAATATGCATATGAGTATTTTTAGAAAGGATTAGTATATTATGGAAATATTTCAATTAGACATCTTAATCATTCACAGAGCTTTCCCATTCATAACTGACAACATATTCATAACACTACTTTCTCAAGCTTATTATACACATCAAGGGTAAGAAAGCAATATTAAATACTGTGCGTGTGCGTGTGCCCAGGTGTCTGGCTTCCTTGCAGTGCGGGGCTGCAGCTGGCCTTCGTCTGGGGAGACCCAGAGCCCTCTGTGCCTGGAGTGGGGGCTCTGGGCAAGCACCAGCTGGAAGCCTGAGGCTAGTCCCTAGGTGGCAGCCTTTTGAGCTGCTTCAGGCTAGTAGAGCCTCAGTCCTGGTGTAGATCCTGGCATCTCGGAAGAGGGTGAAGCCATGTTCCTCAAACTGTCCTAACAGGGTGAGTTCTACAGTTCTGGAGTGAGACCTCATGGGGAGGCCATAACTTTGCCCAAGAGAACAGATGCTGAGATTTCCAGCTCAGGAGCTCTTCTGCCTGGTGCAGCCAAGTCCTTTCTAGACACCAAGCTCTGCTCTTGGGGCCTCCTGGAACGCGCAGGCTGCCCTCTCAGTTCAGTCGGGGCTCCAGCCTCGGGCAATGACTTAAAGGTGCGGGCCCCTGGGCCCCACTTCACACTGGCAGAAAGGGGCTCTGGGGGATGGGCCCGCGCCCGCATTTGTAGCCAGGTCAGGGAATGACTCTTCTGTCGGCTAACGTTTGGGCCCCGGCAGGGCCTCTCCCCCGTTTCCCTGACCCCGTCCCGGATCCCCAGAAATGGGGCTCCCCGCTCGCCCTCCGCTCCGCACGAGACTCCTCGAGCCAGGCAAGGCCACTGACCTTGGGCGTGGGCTGAGCCAGGCTCACGAGGGTCTGCCGCTCGGGGGTGGCGGCCACGGCGGCCAGCTCCAGGCCGTGGGGCTCCAGCTGCGTGACCGCCGTGAAGAAGGCGGGCGCGGGCAGCGCTGCCGAGGGGAAGTGTGCGGCCGCCCCATTCTCCTCCTTGTGGCCACGGAAGTACAGGGCCACCTGCTTGCGGATGGTGGACGTCCGGGGCCCGCGCTCGTGCTGCACGGCTGCGGGAGAGACAGGCGGCGCATGGGACCGGGGCCCGGGCCGGCAAGGTCACCCGGGGGAGGACGGGGAGGGCGGCGGGGGCCGGCCCGCGGGCCCTCGGCGTGCGTCCTGAGGCCGACGCCCGGAGGAAAGCCTGCCCCGGGCGGGGCGGATCGGCCAGACCTCCCGCTGGACGGGGCGTACTCTCCGTCGGCTCAGGGCTCCTCCCCACTCGGGGAGCTCGCAGGGCGAAGCAGCGAGGTCTCCTCGTCCGCAACCCCGGGGGAGACGGCGTGGCGCACGGCCAGGCTCGCGGGCTCGGCTCCCCACCTCCGGCCCCGCCCGCGGGAGGCTGCCGGGCCTCCGAGGGCCCAGGGAGAAAAGGGCCGGGGCCTGGGAGGCGCCGGGGGCGGCACGAGGGAGAGCCCGTCTCGGGGTGCGGGAGGAGGGCAGGGAGACGTGACAATTACCACCGACAGTTTAAACAAACAAATTAATTCAAGGCAATCTCCCGCTCGCCGAGCCTGACAACTTGTCAACACACAAGTTCAACAGGTTGGTCGCTGCCTTCCGCTCCCCGGCGCGGCCGCCACGGCAGAGCCCGCTCGGCCGGGCGCTGCGCCCCATCCCCGCCCGGGGCCCGGCCTGGGGCGCCCTCGCCAGGCCGCCGCGGGCCGCACACTGGTGCGGCGCTCGGCCCCAGGGCCATCCTGACGTCCTCGTCCAGCGGCCTGCGGGGAGCAGAGTGTCCGAGGCCCCCGCGGCGTCCCCGTCCTCTCCAGCCCCACTCGGGGGAGCCGAGAGAAGGCCTGGAAAGCCCAGGTCGCCGCAGTGGCAGTGCTGAGTTTGGGATCTTGGTGCATTTGCAAACAAGGGCTCGAAACTCCAGGTCTCTGTCCTCCCTCCTGCACCTCAGTGTCCCCTAGTCCGCACCGTCTCGGTCCCGGGCACCTGTCCGGCTGAGCGGCCCTGCGGGGCTAACAGGCTCAGAAGGGGCCCAAAGAGGCTGCAGGGAGGGGCGAGGAGAGGAATCCGCGCGGCAGGCAGGGCACACCGCCTGTGCGTCCCCGCGGAGAGGGGCCCGGAACGCTGCCTTGGCGGGGCGGTTGTGGGCCCGGCCTGGCCCTGAGGGGACCGTGGGTGGGCTCGCGCGGAGAGACGGGGAGGATGGACTGGAAGCCCTAGGCCAGTTCCCAGCATCTGCAAGTGATTTATGTACTCGGAGACGATTTACATGCATAGGAGTGCCGTGTATTTTCTGTACATATAATTTACTTACTACTCAACCAACATTAGAAGAATAAAAACATGCGCTGATTACCATCTTTGTTCATGTTGACTTCCAAACACTTCTTCAGCCGACACGCCCTGCACTGGTTTCTGTGCGTCTTGTCCACCGGGCAGCCTCCCTGAAACAGAGCGCAGGCGGTCAGCGGCCCCCAGGGCCTGCAGCCTGTGCACGCGAAGCCGGCGCGGCGGGGCCAGGCGTGGAGGCGGGAGCCGACCCCGCCACCCGTCCTGGAGCGGCCGGGTGTGGGTACGCGGAACTCGAGGGCCTTGGGCGCGAGCTGGGCCAGGTGGAGAAAGGTCTGGGGCTCCCGGGCTACGTAAGGAGGCCCAGCCCCAGCCCCGGGGAAGCGGACAAGGGGGAAGAGCCCTTTTCCATGCAGGTGAAGGGTCAGAGCACCAAAGTTGCCAGACTCGGCGGTGCTGGAGAAGCTCAGGAGGGGCCCTGCCCCCGGGCGTGGTGGTGGAGCAGGAGCGAGACTTTTCAGGACCGAAGACAGCGACCGGGCCGCGGGGCGGGAGGCGGCAGAGCGGGACCCGGAGCTGGAGGACCAGCCGGGATCCCCGCCGCTACCCACGTCCAGGCCTTGAGTCGACCTCTTTCTATCACTTTGCGGGGGAGCCCGTCTGTCTGCCAGATAACTTATCTCCCCCTTGGTCTTCACTCTGCTGCTTCCTGGCTCTTGCTTTGGTACAGGAAGCCGCCCTTACAACCAGCACGTGCGGAGCTGCCTTGAAGACCAGCCCCCGCCCAGATGCACGGAGACACAGCTGTTCTGGAAGATGAGGCGGACCCGGAGGGGCAAGAGGGCAAGGCCTTCCGAAGGGAGGGCGGGAAGGGAAGAACCCTAGGCCCGGGCAAAATCTAGAACGCCCGCTGTGTAAATGTGACCAGGCGGGTAGTGTGATGGACTGACAGAGCAGTAACACGGACTGACACTTAGCCTGATCACAAAAAAGGACGTGATTGCTGCCTTAGAAATATTTATTTGAGATGCATGAGAAAATAAATGTTCTAATGCAATTTTCTGAAAGAATATTGGCTATTAAAAGAGAAAATTTACAGAGAAATCTTCTTGTGAGATTCATTCAGTTTAGGTGTTACTATTGAGCAAGCATATACATACATGAGGGTTCCTGGCTACATTAGACACCGGAAATACATGTGAGAAGTTTGGGGCTCTCCTGTGTTTCTAGAAGTTGCTACTGTTATGTATGCAGTGGGAAGAAAAAGAACATAATAAATACATTTTTGTTTTGCTTCCTAATCTCAAAAATTTATATACTCTGAATGTGGAGTAAGCGTATTTTCTGAAGTAGTCTTTAGGAAAAAGCTACCCACTCACATACAGTTTTATGAGATCAGACTCCTTCAAATTAAGATATGTTGATTTGTTTTAAATAAAAGTAGGGCAGAGGTTCATAACAAATTCTAAATGTCATATTACTGTTAATAATAAATTGGAATATTTTTTTACTTAATCTTAGGATCAAAGAGAGTAAAGAAATATTTTTTGGCTCCTAAGTGAATTCTTCAGTGCGTCTTTGCGGGTCAGTGTGATAGTTCAGTGTTGGGAGGGTTAAAGAACTTATTATTAAATGCAATCATAAGTCTACCCTCAACTGTTACCCGGCTAGTATTCTGATCCACATGCTGGAAACCTTCAGTACTTAAGAGTGTCTTCAAACCAGATCATATGTATATAAATATCTAGAGCCTGGGAGAAAGATGAGTGCCTGAGTTCGGTCCATTAATTCTCTCTGCAAGGAGAGGACCTCCAAGCGTGACTGAGTCCATCATCAGCCCTTTACAAGCACTTGACTGACATCAGTATGTCTGAATTGGTAGCCAACCCCTTTGAAAATATCAAGCATAACATCTGAGATTTTGATTCCCGATTCTGTGCATTGCATAAAAATGTAAATAATTTAAGTAGAAGCCTGTTCAAATCTGATGACCTACAATAATCCTATATTCCTGTGGAGCTACTGGGATACAGTCCTGCGTGTGTGTGTGTGATGTGATGTGTCCATGTGGTGAAGTTAGAAACAGATACAGAGCTGTGTACCCGATTAAACAAGTAACAGGTCTGGAGAGTTGAGAATAACTTCAAAATGCAAATAGCTTCCTTTTTTTTTTTGATAATCCAACTCTGTCAGAAATTGATATGGGCAGACAGTACTAGAACAAGAATAATTTGCTAGTGGCAGATAATATATGTGTATATATACATGTGCATCACACATATATATATAAATTAGTGAATGTTTTTACCACTTTGGTTACCAAATGGTGTCTTCTGACTAATACCCTCTCCAGGATCTTCTTGAGAGGCAGGTGGTGGCCCTGGTGCTGAGGCCCTGGGTGCCTGGCTAAGGAGAAGGCAGTGTGGAACCAGAGGCTCATCTTTAACTCAGCCTATGACTGAGCTGTAAACTGAGTCAGGGCGCACAGCTCGCTCTCTCTGGAAGCTCTGGCTCAGGCCCAGCCCGGCCCTCACTCCTCTGCTCAAGAGCAAAGCAGGAGCCTCTTCCTGGCGGAGGAAGAGGACGTATGGGAACGTTGGGGAAGGTCCCAGTTGCTGCCTCCTTGGGAACCTTCTCTCCTGCTCACTCTGCCCTTTCCTGATAAGGCCCAGCTGAGTCACAGGGATGCTGAAGCCGCACGGCCCACCTCCAGAGCAGCCCTGCTTCTCTCAAGTTGAGAGGGCGTACGTTTCCCAGAGCCCCACGGAGGCCCCACAGGACGCCCCCAGAGCCCCACAGGCCCCCACAGAGCAGACCTCTCCGCTCCACGTGGCCAGCCCTCACTTTGGGTCTCAGTCCTGAGTCAGATGCCCTGGGCCTTCTACTGCCAGCACCCCAGGCAGCAGTCAGGGCCCTGAGCTTGGGTGCTGCTAGGAAGGAGGGTGGAGGGGCCTGCAGGGTGACAGCCCTTTCTTCTGCCTGCACTAGTGGTGGAGATTCTAGAGTTCCTTAGGTCCCGTGGGCTGGCCCTGGAGCCGCTGGGTGTGGGCCTTACCCAGTGTGAAACTCTGACAGAGGCCGTACAAGGGGGGGAGGCCCAGGAAGGCGCCAGAACCTCAGAATTCCCCCTGCGAACTCATCTCTGCCCTTTCCTCTTCCCGCCTCTCCCCAGCCAAAGGGCCTTTGAGAGTTGAGGCTGGAGGGAGGGGAGAGGAAAGGAGAGGTCGGGCCGGGGCTCTCCTCAGCAGCGTGCAAACTCAGAGGAGGCCTTGGCACAAAGGACAGGGAGGTGGCAGAGGGGAGCTGGGCGCCACAGCCCTGGCTAAGGTACCTGGTTTCCGGATTTGCAGACATACGTCCTATTCCTTCGGATGCTCCGTTTGAAAAACCCGGAGCAGCCGTCGCAGGCGTAGACCCCGTAGTGTTTCCCGGAGCTGCGGTCGCCACACACTTTACAGGGGATATCTAATATACGGCCTGGAATCGCAGCAGAGGCGGAGAGGGGGAAGGGGCGAGAGGGGAGGCGGGCGGAGAAGAGGGAGCAAGGGCAGAGGGAGAGAGAGATGCTAAGCAATCTGACCTCTGAAGGGATTAGCGTCCAAGCTGCGGTAAAAGCAAATAATGAAGTGATTTTATAGCCAAACTTTTTTTCCCTGAGCAAGTGTCAGTTTCCTACAATGAGCATTATTCATGCACCGCTTCATGTATTTGGGCTCCTCTAATGGCCGAGATGACAGCCGGCCGGGGCCGCAGCGCGGCCCGCCACTGCCTTTCTGCTCCGCGCAAAGTTTGGCCGCCTCCCTCCCCCGCTCCTGCATTTAACAGAGAAAGTTGTTCGCGAGCGCTCAGGAGACAAACTTGAAATGTAAAAGGGAAAAGAAGAAAAACACGGCTGGAACCAGGGACGGCAGCTGGAAGGCAGTCGAGTTCTCCGAGCGCCGGGCGGTTGTTGTTCTTCGGGTTATTATTGTAATGCTAATCCTAGGATTGTTCATGGCAATAAGGGTAGTGGTAACTGCCCGACTTTCCTTACCTGTTCTGAAGAGTGCGTGGTGGATCGCTTTTGGGAAATTGCTTCTTTTAGGGAAAAAAATGTAGCCAAAGTAGCCAGCGCCAGGCTAGGCAACTGCGAGGAGAATGATGTTAGGGCCTCGGTTCCCTGGCGAGTGCGCGCGGACAGCCGGTCCTTCGGCCTCCACCCCGAGCTCCTCCGGGGAGACCCGCCTCCGCCCCCTCCAGCCTGTCTGGGTCCCTTCGTTCTGTCTTTCTGCCACTGCCAGGTGCTGCCTTTGGGCAGGATCTGACTGATTTCTGTAGACTATACCCCCCAACCTCTTTGGCCTCGGCTGTCGCCTGCTTAAGAAAACTGTCCTTGGAACCCCCTCAAGCCTGGGGCGGCCGCGGACCCGGGAGGAATGTTAGAGGGTAATAGTCCAACATTCAGAAGGAAGGCAATTATTTTTCCCCAAGGTTCAAGAGTCCAGCAAGCCTGAAGCAGTTTCCAGGACTCAGAAATCCTCCCTCCTGCAAACACAGGGCGTATTAAATTACGTGTTCATGTAATTAACACTTTGATAGTAATAATAACGATAGTTAATGATCTGGCTAAGAATCAATAACTTCTTTATATTTAATTTTCAAGTTGCTACCCGTCCGAAGGCCTCCACTCAGGGCCTGGACGACCTGCGGCTGGTGAAAGTCGGCAGTGGCTCCCCGGAGAGCTCGGCTGAGGCCCGCGATAGGCTGGGCGAGCGGAGGGCCGGGGACAGCGCCTGGGTGCGCGGAGCAGGGCAGGCGCACGCGGCGCGCAGGGGCCCGAGGCCGCGGGAGGGAAGGCGAGCTCGAGGCTGCGCTGGCTTCCCGGCGGGCGCCGGCCCCGGAAGGCGGCCTCGGAGAGGCGGCTGGGGCCGGGAGGGGGGCAGGGGAGCGCGCGCGGCCCGCGTGGGGTGGGGGGTCGGCGGCGACCAGGCCGGGTAATTACAGCCTCGCCGTAGCACCTGCCTATAGAGCCACCAGTGACCCGTCAAAAAGAGTAGCATGGGAATTCGGACGGCGACAAAGGCCGGCGGGGAGGCGCGCGGCGCCCCCTGTACCCAGGAATGGGAGGAGAGGTTGTGCTGTGGGGAGGAAGGGGCTGGACAGGGCCCCCTGGGGCCTGTCGCTGTGCCCACGGGCACTCAGGGCTGCCCCGCAGCCGGGGACGCGGGCTCTGCCTCGGGGCACTCACTCTGGAAGCCTAAACTTGATGGCCCTGTTTTGCAACTCTTCACCTCCGAGTATCACGCGCCCTTTGGCTGGGCTGGGGTCCGTGTTTGGGGTCCCGCAAGCCTGTCGCCCCTGCTGTTCTCTTCCCGGTGGCTCTTTGATGATGCCAACATGAGCGCGCGGGAAGAGCAGCGGTGGGGTTTCCTTCCCGCTTCCCATCCGGACAGACGCCTGGAACACACGTCTCTGTGGGGTGGGTGGGGAGACCAGAGCGCGGCGGCGACCAGCCTGGAACCCCGGGCGGGGCTCCTCCGATTGTCGCCTCCCCCGGCGGCCCCGGCTGCGGGTCGGCCCTGCCTCGGCGCAACCCCCAGCCGACCGCGGCTCCCGGGGCAGCTGAGAGCCGAGCATCCCCGCCCGGGGCGGGGCACAGGAGGCAGGGACGCGAAAAGCCCTGGGCAGAGCGGGCCTGCGCCTCACCCTGCACCACCCAGCCACGTTAAGGTGACTTGGGGTCACGGGACAAGCTGGTTGACCCCGTTGCCAAGCTCCTCTCATTTAGCAAGCCGAGCGAGCTCCGACGTGAGGCAAGCGGGAGCTTCCTGAGGCTGGAAAACGGTTCTTAACTTCCCTCGCCAGGGGTCCCCTCGGGGCTTTTTGTGTGTCATAATTGCCTAAAGATATATGGCAGCTTCGATTACTGTAATTACCATCAGAGGCTGTTGAAAGAAGTTAGTCTGGGCTGCAGGGGTGACTGGCCGGGGTCTTGTTACCACACAGGCGGGGCTCCCGAGTGACACCGCTCTGCTCTCCCGCCGTGAAACCGAGCGAGGCGGGTGTGTGTGTGTGTGTGTGTGTGTGTGTGTGTGCGCGCGCGCGCGCGTGCGTGCGTGCGTGTGTGTGTGTGTGTGTGTGTGTGTGTGTGTGTGTGCAGACCTCGCGGCCCAGCCAGGTCCTGACCCCGCCCGCCGCGCGCCGCCCTGCCCGCCACCCGGCCCGAGGCCCGCGGGTTTGCGTCTGGAGGAGGCCTGGGTGCAGCGGCGCCACGGGCGGGGGCTACTGTCCTGCCGGCCAGGGAAACCTCCCAGCGGCTTCCGGACCTGCACCGGGGCACGAGGCTTCCGAGGCCGAACTCAGGCTCTCGGGAAGTTGGAAAACTCCGAAGTTTTCCCAGTGCGTCACTAGCCTTCTTCCTCCAGGGCCAGAGGGTCCGCCTGCGTCCCGGTCCTCCACACGCGGGCGCGGCCCCAGCGGTCCCCGCTCCTTCCCGCCCCTTCCCGCGCCTCGGAGGCCTCTTTGCGGCACTCCTCCCCCGCTCCGGCCAGGCGACTCCGCCTTCCGAGTGGGGCAGGAGTCGGAGGCTCCTGACTTCTAGGGAGGGAGGGTAGGCCTGTCCCCGGGCGAGAGAGCGGGGAGGCCGGCCGAGGCCCTCGGGCTTCGGGTCGCCGCAGGGAGGCTCGGATGCCTGGGGAAAGGCTTCCTTCCGCGCCTCCTGGAAGGGCCTCCAGAACACGGCCCCCGACAGGCGGCTTCCTGCTTCCCCGGACAGCGAGGCCGGGCAGGCCCGAGGCTAACGGGAGCGCCAGGGCCCCGCAGAGACGCGGCCGCGGCTAGGCTACCTTCTCTCCTCCCCGTGCCCCGGGTCTAAACATTTCTCCTTTTCCTTTTTTGTTCACGTTCACTATTTTAAAAAGGCAGCACCCCCCCCCCAAACGCGGCCAAAGTGAAAACACAATCCATTCTGGGGGGCCTGCATCCCCCTTGAGTGGGGTTTCCTTCTCGGTCCTCGAAGTATCTCGGACTCTCCCAACTTTCAGACTCGGACAATGGGGGCGAGCGAGGGGAGGGGTGCTTGAGGTAAGCCCACAGCGCCCCAATCGCCATAGGCGAGAACAAGGCAGCAGGAGAGCTCCGGCATGTGGGGCCCACGGCCCCTGCCGCCCCAGCCCTGGACCCTGAACGCCGCGCCGGCCCCCGGGGGCGGGAACTGCAATGCCCCAGGGAGACGGGCGCGGGGCGGCCGCCGCCCCCAGCGCCGGCCGGGGCCTGCACAGCCCCGGGTTCCGCAGGGACCGCGCACGCGGATGCCCTTGCCCACTTAGCCCCGCACCCTCGGGCCTCGGGCGCTTAGGGATCGGCCGAGGCTTGCGTTCCGAAGGAGGGCCACCAGCTAAGCAAGTCTGGGAAGGAGGGAAGCGCGCGAAGGGAACGGGCCGAACATTCCTGCCTCTGCCGAGCTCCCGCTTTAAACCCTCGGGATTAGGGACTTGGCCCTCCTTTGCTAGAGCAGTTCGCCATACTTTACATTCCCCAGTTAGGACCTCCGCGGATTTGGGATTAAGGAAAATGTGACTTTTCAATAGTTTCTGCTTCCCAGTTGACAGGATTATTTGAAATAGCTAGAAACAGGGTGCAAAGCATTCCATTCGAAATCCGCTTTGTGCAGAGTTGCTTTTGCGCGCTGGAGCTTGGAGTTCAGGGCGATCGTGTTATTGTGCCGCCGCCGGGAGCTGCGGCCTAGTTCCCGCCCCCCGTCGCCTCCCCCTCCCCACACCTGGAGGCTAAGTGGAGGCAACTCGCGGGACTGGTGGGCTGCATGGCGTCGCCACCTTCCCTCCAGACCAGAGAAGCGGAAGCAAGCAATCCGGAGGTAACGAAATTGTTCCTGCCTCACCAAGAGATGCTCCGGCTCCAGGAGGAGCTGGGCCAAAGCGCACACGCTGCCGGAGTCCCTCTCCCGGCGCGGAGTCGCAGCGCTCGGGGCAGGACCTCCCCGGCCTCCCGCGCGCCCGCCCCAGGCTGCGCGCCTGAGCCCCGCGGCGGCCCGAAGGTACCCACTTGTTGATCCGGCCGGCTTGCTCATGCTGGCGGTCCCAGGGCGAAGCGGTTGGTGGGCGCTGCCCGAGTCCCGGCCGGCAGCGCCCGCCTCGCCGCCGGACGCCGCCGTTCTCCAGCCGCCCTCCAGCCTGCGAGGCTCCTGGGCCGGACAGGTGGGTGTCGGTTGCGTGCTGCGCTGCTCCCGGGTCTCTCAGAATTCGTTCCACGATGTTAATTTATGCATCCTTAAGTTTCTTCCCGGCTCTTGCAAAACCGCAGCTGCTGGGAATGTTGCTTGATATGGACACACGCATGGACAGACAAATGGAGAGACGGACAGGCAGATCGAAGAAGAAGGGAGGAGAGCAAAAGAGGAATGTTGAACGACAGAGATGGAGACACGAAAATGGTGTCCTTACGGAGCAAAAAGGGCAAAACCCCTCAATTCCCCCATGCCTGTCTCTCAGTCTTCAATCTCTCCCTCTACTTTAGGCATGCAGAATGTGGGCAGATCTCTACAGACCGCTGCTTTTTTTAAGGAAAGAAGGAAAACACGACCGCAGTCCCAGGCAGACGGGCTCCGCGCTGCCAAACCCAAGCGCAGAGTGGGAAAACTAGATCGCTGGGAAGTCTTCCGAGGGACCAGGCAGCCAGGTCCAGGGGTCCGGGTAGAGCCGCGCACGCAGCGGCAAGGGGTCCCCGAAGTTCATTACCCCGTGACTTTGTGCCTGTCGCTGCGGGCTGGGTCCCCTGTAATATCTCCAGAAGCGCTCTGACAGGCAGCCGCGGGGAGGGGAATAGGGCGTCCCTGGCCCACTTAGCTTTTCCCCCAACTCCTGGCGGGGTCTGACGTCAGCCATGTGCGGGGAGGGGATGAGAAGAGGGAGGGGGTTAAATGCTAATGATATTAATGAACCTCCAAGCGGCTCGCAGAGAAAATGCAGGCGCTCTCAGAGCTGACTGAGTTGGCGTGAACGTGGGAGTGTGGCTCCGTGCGTGCGTGTCGGTGAGGACCGTCCTGCTTTTGTGATAAAAATGAAGTATTATATTTCATGGCAAGGGGCAAGGGGAGGGGAGCTGCGGCTTTTTCAAAACGCTTTCGCCCTTCCCTCCAGAGCGCCAGATTCACGGAAGAAACTGGGTGGCTGTGTGTGTGTGGTTGTGCGCGCCGGAAACGGCCGTGTGAGCGGGCTCATTCTTGGTGGCGTTGCCCCTTCTGCTGGGCAAAACTGGGATCTGGCAAGAGGTGAGTAGTTATTCCTTTTGCAACTATCTACGTAAGGTATAGCTGAGGATTCGTGTGCGGACTCTGGGGCCCGGGACCGGGTCTGGCGGAGACTCCACGCTCCGCGGTCCTTCAGGGCGCCAGCGGCCGCGAGGGTGCCGCCCGCTTCCCAACGCAAAGCCACGGGAGCAGGGCGAAGCTCCCGGAGGGCAGAGGCTTTCCCGCGGGCAGCTCCTCCCCAGGCGCCCGCCCGGGTCGAGGGTTCTGGAGAGCTTCCCCCGCCTTGGCCCCCTCCCGCCGGCCCTCCGTCCCGCGAGCCCTGCGCTCTCCCGCCCCCTGGTCCCCGCGCCGCCTCGGGAGGGCGCGCGCCGAGGGAGCACTGATCCCCGATCTCTAAGAGATTAATTCTTATTTAAGCCCTCCCAGCAGCTTGAACTTGTCGAACAAGAGCCAGCCAGCCTCTTCTCCGGGCGTGGGCCCGACCCGAGGTCAGGGGTCACACCTCCTGCTCTCCCGCCCTCCGCAGCGCTGCTGGGGGAGGAGGGAAGACCGAGACCAGCACTCTGCAGTTCTGCCCGCCCCAGCCCCGCACTTTGTTCAGAATCGGTGTCAGCCCGGGCTTCCGGCGGGTGTGCGTGCAAGTGAGTGCTGGCGTCCCCCGGGCCCTCGGAGGCGCCGCAGCTCCTCGGCCGGGCGCACCAGTCGCCGGCCACAGCACGTGATGGCAGCTCCGCGGCAGCGTCTGAAGGCCCCGAAGCCCCGGCCCGGGCACATGGCGCACTTCAGAGCCGGGTGCTCGCTAGTGCCGCGTGGAGACCAGAGGTCGGGGCTGGGGACACCCGGAAAGAGCAAAACTATCTCCCAAGTCACCCCCTCCTCGGTTTTTCGAATTGCGACGAGATTCGGGAATTGTGGGACAAAGCCCTAAACCTGTTTTTTTTAGGAGACTGGGCACGAAACGAACATTTTTGACAGCCAAGTTGGGCAGACGCATGCGCAGCGAGCCCAGCCGGCGACGCGGTGCAAACTCGAACTCCGCGCCCAGAAAGGTGGGGTTTGAGAAGTACACTTAGCGTGCCAGGTTCCATTTTGGAGCCTGGGGTTCTGGCTCCCGCCAGAAATCCACTCGCCGCCGCCAACACCACCACGATCACCTGGGCCCAATCCTTCTGTCAAAGGCAAAGAGCTTCAAGAGTCCAGGTAGTTCATCCCGCGCAGAGATGAGGGCTGACGTCGGAGACTAGACCTGGCCGATCTGCAGGGGAAAAGGTTTAGGAGTCTTGCTTGAAGGTGGCCCGGAAGCTGCTTTGCGGGTGCGGTGCTTGGAGATAGGAGGCCTGTGGCTCCCACGGGGCCCAAACTACCGCTTCTCCTACTCCCACTCCTGCCCTGCCGGACCATTTGTAGGTACCAAAGCTCCTGGAAACAGCTCTGAGACTCGCCAAGTTGTCTTCAGATCAAAATGGGAACGTCCCCTCTTTTTCCCGTCCCCAGTCCCTAATCGAGCCGTGTCAAGAAGTCCACTGAATAGAAGCACACACAAACACGCACGCGCGCGATCCGGCCCTGGCAAAAGGCACAGCACGCCGGTGCACACGCTCCCCCACCCCCCCACCCCCACCCCACACACAGCCTGTTCGTCCGTGTTCTGCGCCCAGCTGTAATTATCTGCACGCTTTGCATAAATCACAATGCAGTTCTGAAATCACCATGATGACTTTCTGGCATGACTGGTTCAGTGGCAGCGCCGGGATCCAGAGGCGGTGGGAGGGGCTGAGGCCCAGTGGCCTCCCAGGTCCAGCAGGAGCCCGGAGCTGCAGAGCCCACCAGCTTCTGTTCACTGGAAGGCCCCAGGGAGCTCGGATATAAGGTGTAGAAACTTGGGACTCCCAAGTGTGCACAGCTCCGAGAAGAAAGCAAGGTAGGACTGTCCACCTTTCATCTCACTATCCAGGAACTGCTGCACGCAGCCCGATTCTTAGTAGGAGCTGCATAAATTTGGGCCAATGAATGAAAGATGTAAGTGGCTTCCAGATTTCCCAAGAAGATGCTGGAGGCACCGCAAAGCTAAGAACGAGAAGCCAGGAGATGGGGGTTCAGGCTCTGTCCCAATTAGCTGTGTCACTTTCAGCAAGTGACTAGATCTCCCTGGGCTGTGGATCACTATCTGTAAAACAACGACCCCCTGTTCAACCTTAATTTTCAAAGATTTTTCCTGTGAGTCCAGGAAGGGAAGTGAAAGACATGACCATTTTCTCAAGGAGAGCAGACACATAAAAGGTGATAAGTCCTTTGGACTGAACTAAAACGCAGGACATTCTGGAAAAATATACAAAGGACCCTAAACCAAGGTGCAGTGGGGTAAGGTGTCAGAGAATGCTCTGGAAAGCTGGCCTGGAGTTAGAGGAATCTATTGCCTCTGAAAACTGTCTTGTATTATGTAGCTCACTTTCTGCTAATTTCCATTTAAAAAGGGGAGTAGAGTTGTGTTAACTAGATTGTATGAGAGAAGCAGGGGTGGGGGCTTCAGATTATCTGGGTCTGACCCCTAGCTCTCCATTCACTAGCTTGCCTAAAAATCCCATTTTCTCCATTAACTGTCTCCCCTATTCTTCTCAGTTTAAACAGCAGAGGAGAAAGGAAAAGCTTTCTTATCAGCAGAGCTGAAGTTGGAACAGATACCTCCTCCCCAGCCAAAAATCAGTCCCCTCTCAGAGGCCATTGTACCTTGAGAGATTCATCCTTTTATAACACCCTTTCCCTCACTGACAAGCAGCGCTGAGAAGTACCCAGACCAGGAAAATGTCTGGGAAAACCTACCAGTTAGGCTTGGCTGAGGTTTGATATTCATCTCAAAAGAACACTTTGACACAGTTTTGTTTATTTGCTTGTTTACATGAAGAAAAAAAAGTTGATTTTCTTTTTTTTAATTGAAGCATCATTGATATACAATTTTATATTCGTTTCAAGTATATAGCACAGTGGTTCCCCAGTGACCCACATTATTCAATCTGCACCCCCACTAGTGTAGTGATTATCTGTCAACATAAGAAGATATTATAGAATCATTGGCTATATTCTTCATGCTGCACTTTCACCCCCATGACCAGCTTGTATTATGATTGAGAATTTTTGTGCCCCTTTATCCCCTCCCCCCACCTCCCCACCCCCCACCTCAGCCCCTCCCCCAGGGGAACCATCTGTCCCTCTCAATGTCTGTGCATGTCCTGCTATGAAAAGTTGATTTTCACTTGGTTCCAAGTCATAATTCACCCTAGGTTGGTTGTTCCTTGCCCAGTGGATGGAGTGGGAGAGAAGATAGGTCGTGGAGCAGGGTGCCTAGCACAAAGTAGGTGCTCAGTGAAGGCTTTCCAAGTGACAGAATGAAGAGAAGCTGTCAGACTGGCCCCTGATGCCTCTCTGGGCCTCTCTGGGAGTTGTTCAGCTCCTAACTCTACTCAGGGAAGAAAAACTGGAAACAACCCAGAGAAGAGAGCTCTGGGCCCAAGTGGGGCTGCAGTGTGAAGCTTCTCTGCGCCCCTAGGGGACCTTGGTGGCCGAGCTGTCTGTCACTCCCCACAGTGCGGAGATGAAGACTAGCAGCAACAGCAATAGACAGCGCCCCGTGGGACAGGGTACTTTTCTTTTTTATTGACAAATAACACATCACACCTCTGCATTTATTCACATACTCCCTCGGGGCCCCATCAGCAGAAGACATTCAGGTCTAGGGGCCGGCTGACCATTAGAGGCTTCTAGAGTCTCACTGTACTTTGATGATCTTCCCCCAAGAATAATCGGCTAAAAACATCTTCCCCCTATCTATTTCTTACATAAAGTATTTTATTTATTTATATCCTGCCTTGCTGCAGGAAGAATTTATCATGGCTCTCAGGTCAAATTGCTTTCATTTGGGATTTGGGCTTCCTCCCTATAAGGTGACTCAACATGAGATATATTTAAAACAAAAACAACCAGAGGTATTACCAGGGATAAAGAAATGAGAAAATAATGTGATCTTCTCCTCCCCAGGAAGATAGGCCAAGGGACAGAAAACTGACTGTTTTTTTTACTTCCTAATGGCAAGGGCAAAAAGTTGAGAGAAGACATAAGGGGCACCCAGTTCTCCAACTAGAGCTGCTCGAGGTAAACATGGATTCATCTTGGGTCACCAGCCCCTAGCGCTCTGGCACGGAGCGGTGCTTTATACATGTGGTGGAATGTGCAAGTGGCCCTGCCTGAGGTACTTACAAGGACAGCTGAGGCTTGAGGCAGGGACTTGCCTTCAGTCTGCCTCAGCAGTGGGGAGGAGAGGGCATGGGAACAGATGCTCCAGGCCTTCAAGCCTTGGGGAGCAATGCCGGTAATTTGGGGCTTTCTAAAACAAACCGATAACTAAAGAAACAAGAATGCAGACTACAGACAGGGAGAGATGGGCCATCAAACCTTCTTCAACTTTTCAATTTCCTGTGAATTACAGTCTGACTTGGCTTGCATTTAGCCCAGAATTATAGAGCACAAGTTAGCAGGGGACTTAGAGATCGGTGCCCATCTAATTCCATCATTTTACAGGTGAGGAAAGTGAGACCCTTAGAGACAAAGCTCGTCCTGAGTCCGTCACCCAGACAGAAGCAGAGCTCTTGGTGCTGAGTCTAATGGTCTTTGAAATATTAATGAGCCGCCTCCCATCTCCCAGGAGGGCTTCTAGAAGTTCCAATTAAGACACTTTCACTCACAAGTGAAGTATTCAAAATTAAGAAATGTGTTCTGTGCATCTTAAAGCAATAGTTTAATATTTCTGGAACTTCAGACTCCTTCACCTCACAGGTTTTTCTTTAAATTCCCTCTCTGCCAGGACTTAAAACCTGCTGTATCTCAATGGACAGGAAACCCATGAGGATTCTTAATGTTTTATAGAGGGAATGATGTGAACTACAAGAGGAACTGCTGAGAGATACTAATTGTAGATGCTGAGAAAAATTTAACTATTAGATTGGACAATTAATCACTGAATTTGATCAGTGTGGACTGCCAATCTAGGTCTTTCAATTTTTAAAAATGTCTCTCTATGCCCCCCACTGCAGGTTTCGGACCTGCTTTATCCAGATTACTGTTTCAACAATAGTAGAAACAATTGTTATGTAAAACTGGGTAGCCCGGTTGAAATGTGGCTAACATATTTGAGAATAAGCTACAATTCTTTATTCCGCAAGTAAGTATATGAGGAGCACATATTTGATCTCTGCCAACGCAATGAAAAGCACCACACATCCCAGTATGCTTTGTTTGCAAGTGATCCAGCTCACACAGTACTCTGTTGTCCTGTTCTAGCAAGTAATTTCAGAATTCTCATCACTTACAAAGATGCTGAGTGGCTATTTAGGGAAGTCCGATTCAAAAACAAAACAAACCTCCCTCTCTCGTCCCCCTCCCCCAAGCCCCACGTGCTTTGTGCAGGAAGGAGTCAACAGTGGGGTTCACAGGAGGTCCCCAAGTCAAATGCTGCAGCTGCGTTTTAAAAAAGGGTTGGATAAACTACAGCCGTTAATAACATCTGTATCTATGCAAGCTAAGATGATGATAGGGGTAATCAGATCTCATGCTTCAGGGCATAAGATGATGGCCTGCTGAGAGGAGGAGAACTGGGCCTTTCAGGTAGAGCAGTTCCCAGCTTAGGAGGTAAGCTGCAGACAGTCTCCCAGTCTCTAAAATTCAAGGTGTAATTGACAGGGTTTTGGAGTAGATGATTTGAAATTTAATGTTTCTACCACACCAGGCCATTGGACAATGATATTTGAAATACATGCACCACATACAACTCTGTAGATAAGGTACACATATTTAGGTGCTTGTTTTTGAAGGCTGAGGTTCTTTGATATATCTTGCCCATCCTCTAGTGGTGTAAAGTGGATGCCTAATAAATGCTAAACAACCCCACCAAAAACAGTGGACGTAATTAAACTTTAGTCCAGGCATTTATGATCACCTAAAACCATGTATAATTACCCAAGTATTCATAATTGCACATATTTGGAGCCCTAAATGTATGTATTTCCAGTTGCATTAGCTAAATAATGATTGGAGCCACATGCTTGGAGTGTACACGGAATACATTCATTTTAATGAACTGATCACTAAACTGAGTTTTAAAACAATGTTTTTCTAGAAGTGAGAAGGGAACTGTGCAAAATAATCTCGTCTTCTCTTTTTATTGCTTTGATATTAAAAAAACAGAAGAGGTACACTTTAGTACAATTGCACAATTTAATCAGTTTTGAAAACACTTGTGCAAGTGTGAACAGGGTAAAAGAGCTCTGTTTATTTAGACACGGAGACCGCATGCAAGTCATGCAGCATCAGACAGCTGTTCGCATTTCAGAGAGACATAGCTTTTAAAGGGGTCAATTTCTAGCAGAGTGGTTACAGTTCTTTCGGGATGAAAGACATTCTTGCTACTGGCTTCATCACTGTTCTAAACCATTCGCTTCTGTTCCACAGAGGGACTGTTCTGAAGGATATGGCTATTAATGCAATTTTTAAATGAGTACATAAACAGTTTTAAAGGGGGTGGGGGGAGGTCCTGCAGCTCTTTGACTGCAGACAGACATGGGGAATTAGAAGCTCAAAGCATCATAGTTAATAACCATTATTCTGTTGTCTGGAATGTTTGTTTAAATACTGTTGACACTGTGTATGTATTGTCATCTTCTCTAAATTGTAGCTCTTAACACTGAAATCTTGTTAAAGACCACCTAGGGTTTCCTCTGTATGATGCTGAAGTGTGTATTCACCTGATGGGTAAACAAAAAACAGATTTTTTTCGATTCAGTTTTTCTCTCCTGTGCAACTAGCAGAACATTTTCTGGACCAAAGAAAGAGATTGCTTGAGTGCAGTAGAAATAGATGAGGCGGAGTCCCAACCTTTGTATTTCTCCTCCAGCGATAGAAAATGAACAAACCCATCAACTGATTAATACAATTCAGTTCTGCTTAAAATTCACACATCTGTTTAGTAGAGACTGTATTTTAAAATACATACTTGCCATTAAGTGTGAAGAAATCAGTAACTATTCTTTTCATCAACAGCATGTTGGGTTTTTTTTCCCCATTTAGATTTTGCTTATTAAGTGAGGTCATTTGAGAGAAGAGAGGCTCTGGTGGGTGGAGGGAAAAAAATCTAACAGCCCGACTCCCAAGTGGAGAGCTTCCGATCACACGCCGCTCAGTGCAAAGCGTTTGACATCTTGACTCACGGGGGTGGGGGTGGGGAGTCAAGAGCCGGCCTTGCAAAGGCACCACCTGTGATTTAGCACGTTGACATCTTTGTTAAGGAGGAGCCGCTGGCAGCCGAGAAAAGCACGTGCAGGATCCGGAAGTTGCTACCGGGACGCACCTCCAAGAAGGTTTCGGCCGGTCGCTGAGGCCTCGCCAGCCTCTGGCTTGCAGTTTGGGAAGAGGTGTGGGGAGAGAAGGGACTGAGCGTGGCCCCAGCCGGCCGATCCGAAGCTCAGCACTGACCGCTGGCGAGCGCCAAGCATCCCATTTTACAGACGCGCAAACGGAGGTGCCGCCAGCGGCCGTCGAGCGCAGCAGGTGCCAGGGCGGGACCCCGGGCTCGGGGCGCGGGGAGACGCAGGGGGGACTCTGCGGGAGCAGCAGGTACCGGGGCGCGGGGTCCCCAAGCTCGGGGCGCTGGGGACAGTGCAGGGGGTGGGACCTCCAGGCTTGGGGGCGGCGCGGGGGTGCGCGGGGAACGGGACCCAGGCTCTGGGGTGGCGCGGGGGGAGGGATCTCGGGGCTTGGGGTGCCAGGGGGCGGTAACCCCAGGGCGGGTGCGGGGGCCCGCGGGGGTGCGCGAGGGATGGAACCCCGAGGCTCTGGGGGCTGCGCGGAGGGGCGCGGGGTTGGGGGACGCGGAGGGACGCGGCTCCCTCGTCTATGGCCCAACCTTCAGGCCGGTGGCTTTTTGCTTCCTTCCCGAAGGTCGCTTCTGACAAATCTATCTATTTGGGGCAAATTGTCAGTGAGAAACTTCCGCTCGAACTGCCCCGGACAAAACCGGCTGTTTGAAAAGGGTAAATCCGCGGCCGGCGAGGCCGAACAATGGGCCGCGGCGCGGCGGCGGGGGCGGCGCACAAAGGGCGGATTAATTGGGGCCCTAGCAGCCTGCGCCGCGGGGCGCCCCATTGACTGGGCCCCGAGCCCCACTTTTCACAAACTCCAAACAAAAGTCAATTTCTTCTGCAGGAGGCGGGGGAGGGGGCCGCGGCCCGGGCTCTCCACGGGCTCCTTCGCGCGCTCTCGCCGCCGGGGAGCGGGGGGCGCGGGGCCGCGGGCAGCCCGGGGCGGGGAGGGGCCGCGGGGCGGGGAGGGTCCCCGCGGCCCCTCGCTGTCCCGCGGGAGCTGCGAGCCCAGCCCCGGCCGGGAGCCGCGCCGAGGCGGCCGAGGGCCCCCGGCTGTGGGAGGCACACAGAGGTGACTTAGCAGGAGGGGAAGAAACCCCTTCTGGGAGCTCCAGACCTCGGGAGCTGGCGCCACGTGTCAGGTGTTTATCGAGCAGCTAGTACATTCCCGATAGGAGGGAGACAGAAGCGAGCTTGGCTTGGGCACCCGTTACACACGGCTTGCGAAGGCCGACTCCCCATTCAGCAGTGAGGGAGGGGGCGGGCCGGGATGGGGGACCGCAGGGAGGCGGCACCCTCCCTCTGTGAAGTTCTGAGTTGGGCTTGCCCGTGGGACACGTGGGAAAAGATACCTAATGACTCTGCACACACATCGTCCTGTGAGAAGTGGCAGTGAGTTTAAAGAAACAAGGGAACGGTAGGAGGCAGATTGTCGTCACTGGTCTGAAAACCACGTGCGGAGGGACCCGGCGTTGGCCTGCCCTTGCTGCTCTCCTTTAAGAATATGAACGCAGAGAGCGCTTCAGCTGACGCTAGGGCGCAGGAAGGTCCTTGAACGGTAAAACTCAGTAACACCCAGCCTAGGAGGCCCTGTTGAGCGTGACTTGGCAGTGGTTGCATACAAGACACCCCAGTCTTCGTGGCTAGTGCAAAGGCCACCTTCCACCTCCAGGACCAGCATCCTAAGTGAGTCAATAGGCAGGGGGGACCACCTGCTGGTGTCAGGGAAGCCGTGTGTTGTCGGGAGGAGGCCTTGAGTGCGTGCTCACTGATGCTGTCCCAAGGCTTTCATTTTGTGCGGATGCTTCTGCCCTTGGATCAGCGGGCACTTAGGCGCTCTAAGGCAGGTGACTTGGAGTCTTCAATAGCTCGGCTTTGCTACAGAGACCCTTCAAAGGCAGCAGGCCAAGGTAAGGCCCCTCCTCCCAGTGGGCGCAGGGAGAGCAGAACTCTAATGGCAGGTACTGGATCTGTGCAGGCTCAGTAAGAGGGGTGAAGAAATCCCTCAAGGACAGGCTGAAACGTGGCTGGAGGCAGAGAGATCTAGACCCTGATAGCAGGAAGTGACTGCAGCAGACGGACCTGCTGGCAGAATCCAACCTGGGCTCTCTTTCAACCACAGTTTCAAGCTGTAGATTTACAATGATCTTCTCTGGGCAGATGGAACCCTTCCAGATTTCTGCTGAATTCAGTGGCTGTGAAAATCAAGGGCCAATATTTATCTAAAGATGTCACAACTTTGAATTTCAGTAATAACTTATCTGCTGTGGAAATCTAGAGCAGCTGTTACTCTATTGTGTATTTTGAATTCCCAAAAGAGAAACGGAGGAAGCGACATTAGGCTTCCACTGATTGGCAGTACGCTTTCTTTTAGTTCGCCTATGCCCCTCCAAGTTCAAATCAAATAAATGACAGGATCTTTTGCATATTGTGAAAGGTATAGAAGCTTCCCAAAAATATATATAGTATTCAACCTTTAGTGGCAATGTTGAATGCATCCGTGCCAGCAAAAGTTGAGTGGAGGTGTAAAAAAAAGTATGAGTCAGTGATGAAACTTACGAACTGAAGAACATCATGTAGCAGCAATGTGTAGATTTAGCATTGATGACAGCCTTTACTGTCTATTAATAGATAGCTTGTGACCACAGCTTCTAAGAACCGAGTACAATTATTCATCATTTCTATTTTATAGATGAAGGTTTCCAGAGAGGGGGACTCTAGGTGATTTTTCATAGGGTCTACCCATGAAAGGGGTGACACCACTCTCTCTGGTTAGCTTTCAAGGCCTTGAATCACTCTGTGTTTTAGAAGACTTATGGAGTCACTCAATGTGAACATCATTAGAGGAAAGAATTTCACTCCTGCAGATCTGATTATAATTAAACATCATTTTGCCCCCTTGTATGCTTGCTAGCTGAGAAAATGCTGCTGGAAAGGGAGGGTGTTCATGGTGCTAGAACTTCCAGGGGCAGATGGCCCGGAAAGCAGAGAAATCTGATAATGCAGAACAGGTAGAGTACGGTAGTGGTGAGCCAAAAAAGGAGCTCTCTATCCAGGGATGGACTAGATTTAAATCTGAGAAGGTGTTTATTTAAATCTAACGGCTTTTGCTTGAAGAAGGAAAGCAAAGGAGTCATAGGCTGGATCTGTGTTAGCCAAGATCCTAGGAATAACACATCTAACATCGGATTGTGAAAAGTACCAGACACGTGAAATACTGCATGAATATATCTGCACAATTTAAAGAATGAGGTAAAATGAATGCTCATAGCAGCTACATTAAAACAACAACAAACATGTCAGCAGCATGCTGAGGAGACTCCTCTGTGCCCTCTTGGATTGCATCTCTCCTCTCACCAGTGCACACCGGAAGGGTTCACCACCTTGGATTGTGTTTTGCTCATTTGCTTGCTTTCTCTATACTTTGACTACTTATGTATGCCTAAAAATAATATATGTGAAGTTCTGCTTTTTTTAACTTTATGTAAACAGGCATATATTATATATTCATCTTCAGTGATTTTTTTATCCCAACACTATGATTAATGTTGGTAGGTTATTGTGGCACATTCACACAGTGTGGTTCCTTCATTCTCACTGCTGTATAGTACTACGCTGAGTGAGCATGCCGCAGGTGAGGGTCCTCGCCTCTGTGAGTGCACGCTTGGGTTCTTCTCTCTCTCTCTTGTCTCCTTCCTTTTCATTTTTTTCTTTATAATTTATTTTGGTATCATTAATCATTAATCTACAGTTACATGTGCAATATTATGGTTATTAAACTACCCCCTTCATCAGGTCCCCCTCACCAACCCCATTACAGTCACTGTCCATCAGCGTAGTGAGATGCTATAGAATCACTACTTGTCTTCTCTGAGCTGTACAGCTCTCCCTGTGCACCCCCTACATTACGTCTGCTAATTGTAATGTCACTTTTTCCCCCTTGTCCCTCCCTTCCCAGCCATCCTCCTCAGTTCCTTTACCTTTGGTAACTATTAATCTATTCTTGGGTTCTGTGAGTCTGCTGCTGTTTTTTTTCTTTCAGTTTTTTTCTTTGTTCTTATACTCCACATATGAGTGAAATCATTTGATACTTGTCTTTTTCAGCTTGGCTTATTTCACTGAGCATAATACCCTCTAGCTCCATCCATGTTGTTGCAAATGGTAGGATTTGTTTTCTTCTTATGGCTGAATAATATTCCATTGTGCATATGTACCACATCTTCTTTATCCATTCATCTACTGATGGACACTTAGGTTGCTTCCATTTCTTGGCTATTGTAAATAGTGCTGCGATAAACATAGGGGTGCATATGTCTTTTTCAAACTGGGCTTCTGCATTCTTAGGGTAAATTCCTAGGAGTGGGATTCCTGGGTCAAATGGTATTTCTATTTTGAGTTTTTTGAGGAACCTCCATACTGCTTTCCACAATGGTTGAACTAATTTGCATTCCCACCAGCAGTGTAGGAGGGTTCCCTTTTCTCCCCATCCTCGCCAGCATGTGTTGTTTCTGTTTTTGGATGTTGGCCATCCTCACTGGTGTGAGGTGATATCTCATTGTGGTTTTAATCTGCATTTCTCTGATGATTAGTGATGTGGAGCATCTTTTCATGTGCCTGTTGGCCATCTGAGTTTCTTCTTTGGAGAAGTGTCTATTCATGTCCTCTGCCCATTTCTTAATTGGATTATTTGCTTTTTGTTTGTTGAGGTGTGTGAGTTCTTTATATATTTTGGATGTCAACCTCTTATGGATATGTCATTTATGAATATATTCTCCCATACTGTAGGATGTCTTTTTGTTCTACTGATGGTGTCCTTTGCTGTACAGGAGCTTTTCAACTTGATATAGTCCCACTTGTTCATTTTTGCTTTTGTTTCCCTTGCCCGGGGAGATATGTTCATGAAGAAGTCACTCATGTTTATGTCCAAGAGATTTTTGCCTATGTTTTTTTCTAAGAGTTTTATGGTTTCATGATTACATTCAGGTATTTGATCCATTTTGAGTTGACTTTTGTGTATGGGGTTAGACAATAGTCCAGTTTCATTCTCTTACATGTAGCTGTCCAGTTTTGGCAACACCAGCTGCTGAAGAGGCTGTCATCTCTCCATTGTATATCCAAGGCTCCTTTATCAAATATTAATTGACTGTATATGTTTGGATTTTCTATTCTGTTCCACTGGTCTGTGGGTCTGTTTTTGTGCCAATACCAAATTGTCTTGATTACTGTGGCTTTGTAGTAGAGATTGAAGTCAGGGAGCGTAATTCCCCCTATTTTATTCCTCCTTCCCAGGATTACTTTGGCTATTCGGGGTCTTTTGTGGTTTCATATGAATTTTAGAATTATTTGTTCCAGTTCCTTGAAGAATGCTGTTGGTAGTTTGATAGGGATTGCGTTGAATCTATAGATTGGTTTAGGCAGTATAGCCATTTTGACAATATTTATTCTTCCTAGCCAAGAGCATGGGATGGATGTCCATTTGTTAGTGTCCTCTTTAATTTCTCTTAGGAGTGTCTTGTAGTTTTCAGAGTACAGGTCTTTCACTTCCTTCTTTAGGTTTATTCCTAGGTATTTTATTCTTTTTGATGCAATTGTGAATGGAACTGTTTTCCTGATTTCTCTTTCTGTTAGCTCATTGTTAGTGTATAGGAAAGCAACAGATTTCTGTGTGTTAATTTTGTATCCTGCAACTTTGCTGAATTCAGATATTAGTTCTAGTAGTTTTGGAGTGGAGTCTTTAGTGTTTTTTATGTACAATATCATGTCATCTGCAAATAGTGACAATTTGACTTCTTCTTTACCAATCTGGATGCCTTGTATTTCTTTTTTTGTCTGATTGCCGTGGCTAGGACCTCCAGTACTATGTTGTATAACTGTGGGGAGAGTGGGCATCCCTGTCTTGTTCCCCATCTTAGATGAAAAACTTTCAGCTTCTCGCTGTTAAGTACGATGTTAGCTGTGGGTTTGTCATATATGGGCTTTATGATGTGGAGGTACTTGCCATCTATATCCATTTTATTGAGAGTTTTAATCATGAATGGATGTTGAATTTTGTCAAATGCTTTTTCAGCATCTCTCTCCTTTCTTTTGTTATGACAAATGCTGCTATGAGTATCCTTTATGTAAGCCTGCTGGTACACATACATAAGAGTTTCTTTGGTATATAAACCTTGGGGTAGAATTACTAGGTACTATTAAACCGTTTCCATAAATAGTTGTATTAATTTACACCCCCAAGAGGAGGTGACAAGAGTCATTGTTGCTTCCCATTCTTGCCAACACTTAGGACTGACTGACTTTAAAATTTTTGTTATTCATTTGGAGGAACTATCTCTTTGTAGTTTTAATTTGCATTTCTGTAATTATTAATAGGGTTGAGAATTTTTTAGAAAGGCATCTGTGGGCCATTTTTCTTTTTTCTTTTAGGAAATATCTGTTTGTGGTTTTTGCTCTTTTCCAAGTGGATTATTATTATTTTTGGTATTTTGGATTCTAATCCTTTGTCTCAGTTGTATGGTATGGCAAGTATTTTGTCTTCTTTAAAGATTGTATTTTCACTCTCCTTATGTCTTTTCATGAACCAAAGTTTAAATTTTATATGGTAGAATTTATCAAATTTTCTTTCATGAGTTAAAATTTTTGTGTCTTGCCTTTCCCTGTTGTCAGATTGTAATGGTATTTTTCTCCCAAACTGTTTTATAAAAGTTTTGTAGTTTTGTCTTCCATGTCTGTCTTTAATCAAACTGGAATTGATTTTGGTATATGGTGTGAGGTAGGGTTACAGTGTATTTTTCACAGTGGTTTAATGAATTTTCCTAGTACCCTTGATTGAGTCTTTTCTCTATCTCTAGTGCCCATTATATTATAGAACTCAGTTTCTGCATATGCATAGATTTGTTTCCAGATTCCCCATCACATTTCTTTGGCTCCATTATCTAGCTCTTTGCTCATATCCCATTGCCTTGACATCTGGGATGGCGATTCTCCTTACCTTGTACTTTTTCATAGGGAAAATTGGCTATTTAAATTTTTTTTATTTAAAATATTTTATATGGAAGTACATACATTAAAATATACAAATCTTAGTGTACAGCTTGATGAATTTTGACATGTATATACACTCCTGGAACCAACACCCAGAACAAGATAGTCTCACGAGTATTTTCCCCCTTCACCAACTCACCCGTCCCCCACCACCCTCCCCTGTGGTAACGAGCAATCTGTTCTCTGTGTTTCTGAGTTGATTTCAGTTTTGTTTTGTTTTTAAGATTCCACATATAGGTGAAATCATGCAGTATTTGTCCTTATCTGATTTATTTCACTTAATATAGTACCCTCTAGGTTCATCCATGTTGTTGAAAATGCCAAGATTTCATTATTTTTAATGGCTAACTAATATTCCATTGTATATATGTACCACATCTTTCTTGTGAGGCTTGGCTATTTTTGACCCTTTGCTTTTCCTTTCAGTTTTAGAGTTAGCCTGTCAAGTTCCATGAAAAATATTGCTGGGATTTTCATTGGAATTGGATTTGATCAATAAGGGGAGAATTGACATCTTCCTGCTACTCCTAATAACAATTTGATATGTCTCCATTTATTTGTCATCTTTAATGGTTTTTCAATAAGGTATAGTTTTTCTCTATAAAAATGATTTGTTAGACAGAAAGAGAAATCAGAAAAACAATTCCATTCACAATTGCATCAAAAAGAATAAAATACCTAGGAATAAACCTAATGAAGGAAGTGAAAGACCTATACTCTGAAAACTACAAGACACTCCTAAGAGAAATTAAAGAGGACACTAACAAATGGATATCCATCCCATCCTCTTGGCTAGGAAGAATAAATATTGTCAAAATGGCTATACTACCTAAAGCAATCTACAGATTCAACGCAATCCCTATCAAAATACCAACAGCTTTCTTCAAGGAACTGGAACAAATAATTTTAAAATTCATATGGAACCACAAAAGACCCCGAATAGCCAAAGCAATCCTGAGAAAGAGGAATAAAACGGGGAATTATGCTCCCTGACTTCAAGCTCTACTACAAAGCCACAGTAATCAAGACAATTTGGTATTGGCACAAAAACAAACCCACAGACCAGTGGAACAGAATAGAAAATCCAAACATATACAGTCAATTAATATTTGATAAAGGAGCCTTGGATATACAATGGAGAGATGACAGCCTCTTCAGCAGCTGGTGTTGGAAAAACTGGACAGCTACATGTAAGAGAATGAAACTGGACTACTGTCTAACCCCATACACAAAGGTAAACTCAAGGTGGATCAAAGACCTGAATGTAAGTCATGAAACCATAAAACTCTTAGAAAAAAACATAGGCAAAAATCTCTTGGACATAAACATGAGTGACTTCTTCATGAACATATCCCCCCGGGCAAGGGAAACAAAAGCAAAAATGAACAAGTGGGACTAAATCAAGCTGAAAAGCTTCTGTACAGCAAAGGACACCATCAGTAGAACAAAAGACATCCTACAGTATGGGAAAATATATTCATAAATGATGTATCTGATAAGGGGTTGACATCCAAAATATATAAAGAACTCACGCATCTCAACAAACATAAAGTAAATGATCCAATTAAGAAATGGGCACAGGACATGAATAGACACTTCTCCAAAGAAGAAACTCAGATGGCCAACAGGCACATGAAAAGATGCTCCACATCGTTAATCATCAGAAAAATGCAGATTAAAACCACAATGAGATATCACCTCACATTAGGGAGGATGGCCAACATCCAAAACACAAAGAACAAGAAATGTTGGCGAGGATGTGGAGAAAAGGGAACCCTCCTACATTGCTGGTGGGAATGCAAATTAGTTCAACCATTGTGGACAGCAGTATGGAGGTTCCTCAAAAAACTCAAAATAGAAATACCATTTGACCCAGGAATCCCACTCCTAGGAATTTACCCTAAGAACGCAGCAGCCCAGTTTCAAAAAGACATATGCACCCCTATGTTTATCGCAGCACTATTTACAATAGCCAAGAAATGGAAGCAACCTAAGTGTCCATCGGTAGATGAATGGATAAAGAAAAGGCGGTACATATACACAATGGAATATTATACAGCCATAAGAAGAAAACAAATCCTACCATTTGCAACAACATGGATGGAGCTAGAGGGTATTATGCTCAGTGAAATAAGCCAAGCCGAAAAAGACAAGTATCAAATGATTTCACTCATATGTGAAGTATAAGAACAAAGAAAAAAAACTGAAGGAACAAAACAGCAGCAGACTCACAGAACCCAAGAACGGACTAATAGTTACCAAAGTGATAGGGACTGGGGAGGATGGCTGGGAAGGGAGGGACAAAGGGGAAAAGGGGCATTACAATTAGCAGATGTAATGTTGGGGGTTCACGGGGAGGGCTGTACAACTCAGAGAAGACAAGTAGTGATTCTATAGCATCTCACTATGCTGATGGACAGTGAGTGTAATGGGGTTGGTGGGGGGGACCTGATGAAGGGGGTAGTTTAATTACCATAATATTGCACATGTAATTGTAGATTAATGATACCTAAATAAATTATTGAAAAAAAGTAATTGTAGATTAATGATACTAAAATAAATTATTTAAAAAATGATTTGTTAGATTTATACCTAGATTTCTCATATAATTTTGCAGTTATTCCTTTATTGATTGTTTTTGTTGTGTGGAGGTGTATATTGATGGAAAAAACTCTTATGAATTCTAATAATTATAGTTTCTTTAGAGTTTTCTGTGTGTCCAATAACATCATGTACAGATATGACCACTCTCTCTCTTTTTCCTTTAACTTTAAACCTTTAATTTATTTTCTGTTTTTATCATACTTATATGGGCCAGGACTTCAATACAGTGTTGAATGGCTGTGGCGGTGGCAGTAACTTGTGTTTTCTCTGATATTAAAGGGATGTGTCCAAAAGTTATTTCCATGCTAGCGAAATTAAAACCCACCAAATGGTAACACATTAAGGCCCTTTGATAAACTTGTATGAAACATTCTAATATTTTAGATGAATTCCTCCATGATTTATGAATTTTTCATTTAATTAGTAGATTAAAAAAAATCTGCTTCACTCTAACTGAATTGCTTTTCCGGCTTGTAACGTAAGCTGACATTTTGTTTGTGGACTATCAGCTGGAAAAGCTGCAGGCCCTGATGTGTGCCCTTTCAAGCCCCTGCAGTCGGCATACAGGTTAACTGTGGTTAGAGTTCTCAGGATTCCAAACCAGGAGGCACGTGTGCCTATGAAAACTATGATTCTTTGAACTGCATAATCTTGGGAAGGCCAGAAAGATTGTTTAGAGGCAGAGAAACCCCAGGGAGTTCCCCCTGGGGAGTAATCATACACAAACAGGAAATGTGTAAATCTGTGAACACAGATACGTTCATAAGTCTCTCCACAGAGCTAACTACTGACGGAGCTAGAGATAAATTAGTATTAGTCGCAAGACCTCCTAGGAATTGACTGGCTGCTCTTGGAAAGAAAAAAGAATACTAAAAGGTTAGGTAATAAAAAAAAAAATGGTTCCACACTGGCATTCCATTGTTCTTCTCTGGAGGGTTATAAGGATGGTGCTCAGTGACCTCTCTGAAATGTCACAAAGAGCTGTGTCATCTGGATTAGTAGAGAAATTAACATGCAGAAGAGACTGCCAAAGCCCCCACTTAGATCCAGAAACTCCTTTAATGTATACGTGTACATAAATTGCATGTATACGGAATCAAACTTTACAAAATAGCCCCAGATAGATATATGGTCTCCTTATTTGTAAGAAGGAATGCTGGACCACTCGCAGTTCTCAATGGGAAACCCATCTTTTGTTATGCAAGGGAGAATTCAGAATGAAGACTTCAGAATTTCAGAATCAAGATTTTGCTACTTTAGTGAGAAACATTAAATATATTACTAAAGATTGATGTGATAAAAGAGAAGGGAAGGGGAGTTGAGAGGAATAATACATGGAGGTGCAAAATAGGAAGAGAGAAAGGAACTGAGGAATAAGAAAGCGTGGAGGAGGAAGGAAGAGAAAACGTTTGCAGAATGAGGGCATTAAGGTGGGGGGCATGGGGAATAATTCATCTCCTCAGGGCTGGGGAACCCAACCTGTAAGCAGGATGTGGCCTTTCAGCAGAGAAAACATCCAGCTTTCTTAGTTGTTAGAAAGTCTCTTCACACTGGGAGAAAATCTTCCCCCTTGTGGGTGGGTCTTACTAATGTGAAGGACAAAGAAAAAGGGGTTTTTGCTGAGGGTGGCGTACGGGGCTGATGCCTGGCACCCTGATGATATCTTCCCCTCTCCGTGCCTGGTGCTAAAGGACTCTCTTATTTCTCCCTTACCCTCTCTTCTGTTTCTGTGGGTGAGATGAGGGATAGTTAGGGGTTGGTGTGAATACATAGTTGACTCTCACAGAGATTTTCTAATCTTTCTTGCAAATCACCTGCCTGCTCACCCCTTCCCCACCTCTCCCTGGTCATTGCATGTTCGTCACAAGAGCAAAGAGGAAGACGAGTGAGGCATATTGCCCCCGTGGGCACCTGTGCCCATGTACGTCATCAGGACCTGGATTGAAACCTGGAAGAATGCACCTGAAAATCATGTGCTTTCCATCTTCCCCACACTGGCCTTTCTCATAATGCTGGATGTCCTGGCTTGGGGAAGGTGCTGCCCCCCTGGGTGTCCATGTGTCACGGGGCACAGGAGCTTCCTGTGTCGTAGTGGCAGAAAAAAAGAGCAGCTTGTTCTGGGCTGTCCTTTCAAAGCCCCGTTAGCACATTACGCGGCGCTGGATGAGTCACTGGCCTCGGCTCTCCCCTGTGTGGGGCGGGAAGACCAAAGCAAGCCCCTCGGCACACGCCCACCGCCCCAAGCAAGTGGCAGCTCGGTCCGTGTCCTCGCAGCACGTGTTAGGCTTGTATGCAACATGAAAGGCACTGCTCTCACAGAAGGTGCAGGCTGAAAATTGATAGATGGGGAGGCGGGGGATAAGGGAGACAGTTTGAGAACCTGTAACATGGGCTGAGAGCTGACCAGTTAACCAGAATGCCTTCAGTAATTGAACATAACGGAGTCCTGAAAAAAATAGACGTTTAGAAAAATGATGTGTCAGATTAAATCATTTCTAGGAATTCAAATCTATTATATTTTAGTCCATTTTTCATTGACTCATAGACTGTTATAAAATCTTATGACTGCTGAATCTGAATTTCCAGTCACTTTTGTTTCAGAATCTACACATTGCTAATCCCTCTTCTTCCTTCCATTTTCTAATAAGAGCACACATATATTTTAGAAAGAACCAAGATGTGCTCATGCCAGTTGGTAAGAAATTTCTCTTACCAGAAGCAGACATAGGTCCCCAAATACAATAACAGCGAACGAGCAATGACTATCTCTTATTAATCCTTATTATGTCCAAGAAATTTTCCAAGTTTTAGCTCCCTTAACGCATCGTTTTTTTTTTTGAGGGCAGTGTCTGAGTTACGGTTCTCCAACCCAGCTTTAGTGCTCTCCCGGGAGATACCCAAGGAGTGAGTCACCGAGGCATGCATCAGTTGTAGGACGAAGTTGTTGATGATGGCTTTATTGCTTTTACGAACAATAGGAAAGAGCAGTGCACATGGAGGGGCGGACAGGGGGAACATACATAAGCAGTTAATTTATTTTTAGTTAGAAAAATCTCATATAGGAAAATGTTGCTCATAGCAATCTAGTAGCAAACGAAGGCTTGATGGAGGCTGGTGCTCACTCTCTTATCTCATTTAACCCTCACATCCATCCTGTAAGGTAAAGTTCCTGCTTGAGTTTCATTGTACAGGAAAGTAAACTGAGGCCTCCTTTAGGCACTAAACCCAGAATTGCTCATGAGAAAATGCACCAAGATCCATTCACTCCCTGATTGTATAACATGTGTAGTCCAGCGGGACAAACTGGCATTAAGACACAGATGTGGACAATGCCTTCGTGACGTTTACAGTCTACCGGGGTGACAGACTTCATTCATCCTTGCTTAGATGACTGCAAAAATGCAGATCTAATTAGGTTTTTAAAATGGTCTTGCTTTTAACAAATTCATTAGACGTTTTTTTGAAGGGTTGCTCTCAGTTGTGTGGGGATTCTGAGGTTTTTAAAATTATAATTATGGGAGGCATTTATTTAAAAAAATTTTCACAACAGCTTTAGGAGACACCATATCTGACAGACCATTAAGTTCCCCCTTTGAAAGCTCACAACAAATTTTTAGTTTATTCGCAGCATTATGCATCCATCAACAGTGAAATTCCAGAACATTTTTATCGCCCCAACAAAGAAACTCCATTTCCGTTAGCCGTCACTTCCCATTTCCTCCTCCCATCAGCCCCATGAAACTACAATTTTACTTTCTGTCTCTATGGATTTGCTTATTCTGACATTTCATATAAGTGAAATCATGTTCTTCATAGCCTTCTGTGTCTTCCTTTTTCACTGAGCGTGTTCATCCCTCTATAGCATCTCAGTGATTAATTTCCTTTTATTGCCAAATAAGATTACAGTCTGTGGATACACCACATTTTATTTATCCATTCATCAGTTGATAGACATTTGTGTTGTTATCTAGTACTTGCTGTTATGAATAATGCTGCTATGAACATTCCTGTTTAAGTTTTTGTGTGAACATATATTTTCAATTCTCTTGGATATATATGTAATAAAATTTCTGAGTTATAAGGTAACTCTGGTTAACTTTTTGAGGAACTGCCAAAAAGCTTTTCAAAGAGGCTGCATCATTTTACACTTTCATTGGCAACGCGTGAGGGTTCCAGTCTCTCCACATCATCATCAGCACTTGTTATTCTCCACTTTTTTGATGATAGCCATTCTAGTGGCCACGCAGTGGTATCTCATCTGCATTTCCCTAATGCCTGATGTTGAGGAGGCATTTATTTATTTATTTATTTATTTTTAAGTAATTTATTTTGGTATCATTAATCTACAGTTACATGTGCAATATTATGGTGATTAAACTACCCCCTTCATCAGGTCCCCCCCACCAACCCCATTACAGTCACTGTCCTTCAGCGTAGTGAGATGCTATAGAATCACTACTTGTCTTCTCTGAGTTGTACAGCCCTCCCTATGCCCCCCCAACATTACGTCTGCTAATCGTAATGCCCCTTTTACCCTCTTATCCCTCCCTTCCCACCCATCTCCCCAGTCCCTTTCCCTTTGGTAACTATTAGTCCGTTCTTGGGTTCTGTGAGTCTGCTGCTGTTTTGTTCCTTCAGTTTTTTTCTTTGTCCTTATACTCCACATATGAGTGAAATCATTTGATTCTTGTCTTTTTTGGCTTGGCTTATTTTACTGAGCATAATATTCTCTAGCTCCATCCATGTTGTTGCAAATGGTAGGATTTGTTTTCTTATGGCTGAATAATATTCCATTGTGTATATGTACCACATCTTCTTTATCCATTCATCTACTGATGGACACTTAGGTTGCTTCCATATCTTGGCTATTGTAAATAGTGCTGCGATAAACATAGGGGTGCATCTGTCTTTTTGAAACTGGGCTGCTGCATTCTTAGGGTAAATTCCTAGGAGTGGGATTCCTGGGTCAAATGGTATTTCTATTTTGAGTTTTTTGAGGAACCTCCATACTGCTTTCCACAATGGTTGAACTAATTTGCATTCCCACCAGCAGTGTAGGAGGGTTCCCCTTTCTCCACATCCTCGCCAACATTTGTTGTTGTTTGTGTTTTGGATGTTGGCCAGGAGGCATTTATTTTTAGGATTTAAAATAATCTTGACTAGAGGAGCATGACAGAACTACTTGAGATTTTGCCGGATACTATATGGGCTTCACACCACTTAAAGTGGTGAAAATATTCACCAGGATGGTCTATTGGTATCTGGAATGATAGGAAACCAATTCAAAATGGCTTAAGCAATAAGGAAAGTCATTATTTCATGTAACCAAGTACAAAGTCAGGGGATTCTGGAGTTGTTAATACAACCACTCAGTACTAGTGTGGAGCTCAAACCACCCTCCTTTTATCTGCTCTGTCACCCTAGCCTGCTCATTTTGTCTGCACACTTGCTGCCTTTCTGGACCAAGACGACTGCTGGAATTCTGGGCAATCTATCTGGACTTGAAAAACCCAGCGGAAGAGAAATCTCTCTCAGAAGCCTCTTACTATCTTTTCTTACATGTTATTGGCTCAGAACTATATCACATGTCCAAGTCTAAACCAATCACAGGCAAAGGAAATGGGAATTCTATGGACATGATTTAGTTGAAGTGAGATGTATTACTTTCCTAAATAGGAGTTTTGCTAACAGGGAAGAAGGGAAAATTGGGTGCTCAACAGGTAACTAACAGTCTGTGTTATGTAACTACGGGCCACAACATCATGATGAAAAATATTAGGTTGAATCTTGAAATTGCTGCTATTGGACCATTGACACAACACTAATTTGGTATGGTTCAACCTAAGAATTTCCAATGCCATTTTGACAGATTTGGCTGAGGAGTGGGGAGAGGATAACATTGGCTCCTGGCTTAGTTCAGTCACTTAAAATAGCTCACCAAATGTGACTCGTTTAAATTGACTGATACAAGTAAATCAGACTCTTGTGAACAAGAAGAATTTGTGTAAGACAGGATCTTATTTGATTTCTTTACCTCTCTTTCTTGGCACATCTCAAATGTTAGGAAATATTTCCACAATTCTGAGCCCCAAAGCATTTGTCCCAGTGCACGTGCTGATGAAATCAGTGAATGTTTTATTTATACAGACTTAACAGTTTGTTGAATTTAAATTTTGATTAAATCACAGAATGCATTATTCTGTTTCATTAAAAAAACATTTAAAGATTTCAAAGAGTGACTGTGTACCTTCCATTTTAGGGTTATTTTAAGCTAGGCAGATTTTGAGAAGTCTAAAATAAGCTATGTACTACATGGAAATGAGTAGGACTCTTAAAGAATGGGCTACCTGGAATCTTACAAAGCTATGCACAGAGCAGATCCGAAAATGGCAACTTTTCTCTTTTTTTTATTTTAAATGTACGTCTTTATTTTTGAGTAGGTAATACAGCCACACAGTACAAATTCAAAAGACATAAAAGTTACTGTGGAAGTCTGCATCCTACAGCTGTCCCTTGCCCACTCAGTTCTCTTCTCCCAAGACAGAAGAAGGTTTTTACAAATAGTCAACCCATGTCTTTCCCAAAAATGGTGGCATGCTTTACACACCTTTCTCCACTTTCTCCCTTTTGTGTTTGTTTTTAATGGAACAGGTTATTTTGGAGACTATTACAAATTAGTATATAGTGAGCACCCTCATCTGTTTTTATGACTGCATAATATTCCATGCCTGTTGCATGGATGCACCGTATCTCCTCAGCCAGCCCCCTATTGTAGACATTTAGATTACTTTCAACCTATTAGAATAGGGCTGCAAAGAATAGCTTCAAACCCACGTCATTTTGCACATATGCAAGTGTGTCTCTAGGGAAAATTCTGGAGAGGAATTGCTTCATCAAAGGATGCATGTCATTGTAATTTTGATTAAGTTATGCCAAATTGCCCTCTATTCCAGAGGCGACGTAACAATTCAAACTCCCACAAGGTTAAATGAGAGCACCGTTTTCCCCCAAGCGGTAGCTTTCCAGATGAGAGATGTCGTAAAGTTGCCCCCTTTACCTTCTGGGTATGTGGGCAGGACCCCAAAAGGATCTTACTGCCATTTTTAATCATACAGAAACATGCTCTTGGTATGGATACAAATCTAAACTGCGTAAAAATTTTGTTGTGCGTATAAAAGAGAATCGAAAGACAATTAAAATATTAACAGTATTTGAAGTCTTTATACTTTTCTTCAGTTAACCCTGGTTCTGTTTATAATCAGAAAACAATACTAAAGTCCTGGCTACTGTTGTCATTGAGTTAAGAATCTCATTCCCTTGCAAGATAATGTCGGAGGAGCTCCCTTGCGGCACAGCCCCCTTAAAGGAGCGTCCACCTCGGTTCTGTCTGGTGCTGAGCACCGGCTCTGCCTTCGGGTCTCCTCTGCTTGGTCAGAGACGAAGGAGCTGGAGCAGCAGCCACACCTCACCTGCACACACTGGCAAATCTACCAAAATTCCAACAGGCATGTGCTTCACATATATAAACTTGTTCTGCTTTATCCATTCCACTGATCACAGTGGGGTTTCATCTTGCTTTCTGGCTTTTCTACCACTGTGGTGTTTTTCAGTAAGACCATTAGAATATTTTCGACCCGCAGTAGACCACTCTATCCAGAAAAAGACTTGCTAGTTTGGTAATAGTTTTTGGGTGCCCCGGGCGGGTCACCCCCAGCCGGGGCCGGGGCAGGGCGTTGGGAGCATCTCCTTGGGGAGGTGCCTGGAGGTCTCCGCGCTGCTGGCCGTCCCGCTCGCATCTGCATGAAGGCTGAGAGCTGCCGCAGTTGCAATTTTCTATCTAAACCTTACTCCTTTTGTTGACTGGCAGAGGCTTACATTCCAAAAAAGGTAATTTGAAAGTGCTGCTGAATTTAGATGCATTTTGCTAATTTGTTTTTATTATGCATAGAAATATTGGTATAAAAGGTGTTTCAGTTATTTTCTAAGGGAGGGGCCCCTGCATTCTCTGCAGCCACAAAGGTTTTAAATGGAGTTATTTTTCTCGGCCTATAATCGTGCTCCCTTTTAAGTACCCCAGCAGAAAAAGTAAGTTTACTGCTCCTCGCACAATGGGCCTCTTCACTTTTTAGGTTTGGGAGACCTGGGTGACCTACGAAAGTTAATTAGAAGGTTAACAAAGACGAAGACAGAGTCGAATCCATCGCCTCTCCTTCAGCCAAAGATGTCATCCATTAATTAGGGAAATCGTTAAGGTGGTCTCTACAGAGACCATAGAAAACCTGCCGTTGGCGGTCGACAGTTTTGATCAGATTTTCCTCTCCCCAATAATGCCATCCTTAATAGTGCGACGCCGAGGGCCGGGCCGGGGGCGGGCGGGGTGTGTTTCAGCCGCCGCGCCGTTCACCAGCCGCCGAGGCTTCGGCCCGGTTCTCAGGCCGCCCCGCATGCCTGCCCCATGAGGTAATCCTCATTGAACCTGGCGGCGGGCGAGCGGGAGGGAGGCGGGTGGAGGGCCGCTCCCGCCCGCAGCCCCGGAGGCCCGGCTGCTGGAGCGCGCCCGGTGGGCCCCGCGGGCCAGGCGCTCCCCGGCGCCCCGCGCTCTGCGCAGCTCCGGCCGGGCCTCCGGGGCAGTCGGGTCCCGGGGCTGCTGGGGGCGGGGGCAGCCGGGGTCCCGGGGCTGCTGGGTGGGGGGCAGCCGGGGTCCCGGGGCTGCTGGGGGCGGGGGCAGCCGGGGTCCCGGGGCTGCTGGGGGCGGGGGCAGCCGGGGTCCCGGGGCTGCTGGGGGCGGGGGCAGCCGGGGTCCCGGGGCTGCTGGGGGCGGGGGCAGCCGGGGTCCCGGGGCTGCTGGGGGCGGGGGCAGCCGGGGTCCCGGGGCTGCTGGGGGCGGGGGCAGCCGGGGTCCCGGGGCTG
>JAQQAC010021848.1:23315788-23505963 GCA_029783875.1 Phataginus tricuspis | reverse complement strand
GGGGGGGGGGGGGGGGGGGGGGGGGCGGGGGGGGGGGGGGCGGGGGCAGCCGGGGTCCCGGGGCTGCTGGGGCGGGGGCAGCTTGGAGCAGCTCCCACGCGGGGAAGCGGGGTGTGTGGGGGCGCCCGGGCTCTTCTCGGGGATTGGGGCCGAAAGACTTCTCCCGTCTCTCCCGCCCCAAACACCAGCTCACCCCGGAGAGCCTCGGATCAGACTAGCTCTTTGCCTGAGCAGCATGCGGGTAATGCAAAGTCTGGGTATTTGTGGTGGTTGCATAGACACGACCTTTCTGCCACCCTGTTTCTTGTCTCATGAGTATTTGAACACACATTTTCTGACAGTGAAGCCAGCAGGGTTTCCGTTTTGGTATTACATATTTAAAGATGGTGAATTCTGAATGTAGAATGCTTTCATTTTTTCATGTGGACTCATTTTTTTACACCATTGAAACGGTTTTTAAGTGTGTGGAGTGTGTGGACTTGGTTAGGTTCGTAGTGTTGCCCAGCCGCCGCCACCCATTTCCCAAACTGAAGCTCTGCATGGTGAGACTTTTTTCTGAAACTATATTGCATCTGGTTGTTTCCATGGTTTTTCAAGTCATCAATAAATTCTCCTTAAGGAATGAGCTTGTTAGAAGGAGCTGGGAGTTTTTGCATAGTTCTCCATGGCCAGCAGCTGGGACGATAGGATGTGGCCCTTGTTTACCATGGAAAACATGTCTGTGTACTGTGCCTCTTGCTGGACTGATAGCAAATACCGCACAAACCTCACCCACACACAAATTGCTGTTGATTTGCCTTATTTACCCAACGGCAGAGTGGGTAAGAGTTGCTGTCCCCCGGAGAAGAGGGAAGTGGCACTCAGCTTTTAGCACCTGGCCGCCTTGAGTTCATATTTAAAGTCACCGGAGGAGCTTTTAAACCCCCAAGAAGAGCGACCCCTCAGAGCAATGACAGAAGAATTTATGGGGATGGGACTCCAGTGTTTTTAAAGCTCCCCAGAGGATTCCGTTAGACACTTAGCATCTAAGGAGATTTATGGGGTTGAGAGCTGTGGTGATTTATTTTGCATGTCAACTTGCCTGGGCCCCAGGAAGCGCAGCTCTTAGGTCAGACCGCATTCTGGATGTCTGCGCAGGTGTCCCCTGTGGAAGGGAGCGTTTGAATTGGTAGACCGAGTGAAACGGATTGCCCTCCCTGATGTGGGCGGAGCTCATCAGTTGCCGGCCTGAAGAGAACAAAAGGCAGAGTAAGAGGGAGCCCCTGCCTGGTGGCTGGGACCTGGCACACCAGGTTTTTCCTGACTCTGGACTTGAACTGAAACAGAGGCCCTGCTTGGTGTGGAGCCCACCGGTCTTTGGACTAGAACTGCATCATTGGTGATAAATTCATCCTATCGGTTCTGATTCTCTGGAGAACCCTGACAAATACCCATTTGGGTACCATGATGTTGGGGCACAGCTGTACCAAAAGTTACCTAAAAATGTGGAAGGAACTTTGGGTCTGGGGAGTGGGTGGATGCTAGGCGAATACCGAGATGCATGCTAGGAACTCTGTATTGCCATGAAGGGACTTTCGGTCGAAATGTGGATGTTAAAGGCCATTCTGATGAGATCTCAAGTGGGAATGAGGAACAGGCCACTGGAAACTGGAGGGAAGCCGATCCTTGTTATGCGGTGGTAAAGAACTTGCTGAGCTGTGTCCTAGTGTTCTGTGGAAGGCAGAGCTTGCGGGCAGTGACACTGGGTACTTAGCAGAGGAGATTTCTAAGCAAAGTATTGAAGGTGTAGCTTTAGTCCTCCTTAATGTCTACAGTAAAATGCAAGAGAGAGATGGATTGAAGATGGAGTCCTTAAGCGAAAGGGAACCAGAGCTTAGGGATTTGGAAAACTCTCGGCTTATCTATATTGCAAAAAATGAAGACAGTCTTCCGAAAAGAGCATGAAGAATGTAGCTGAACAACCTTTTGGTTAGGAGATTAGTGTGGGTATGAACTATGGCTCTAAGCAGCCACCTCGGCAGAAGCCAGAAATAGAGAGGGGACGATACCATCAGAAACACTGCCAGCTTCAAGCAAGTGGGACAGAAGGAAGGAGGGCTGCTCACCCAAGTTCTCCTTTCAGAACAGGGAGGAGTGAGCCCGGAAGTGGCCAAGGGAGCCCTAGGGCCGCCATGCCGGCCACAGGCCCCAGGGAGCAAGGCTGTTTCTCCTTTGGTTTAGAGGGCACGACGCTTGAGGAGAGCCATGGGGGCCCCCAGCAAGGACATAAAGGGGTGGAGCCGCCAGCAGAGCCTCAGGGGTGACACTGCCGCACCAGTGGCCCTGGAGGGCAGGACATCCGACCAAAGAGGATGGTCCTCAAACTTTCAGACCTACTGGCATTTGCCCTGCTAGGGGTCTACCTCCAGGTCCCCCTTTCCCCGTTCTTCCCTGTGGAATGGGAATGTCTATCCTATGCCCGTTGTGTTCTGGAAGCTCATCCCTTGTCTGGCTCCGCAGGGTCCCGGCTGTGGCGGGTCAGAGGGTCGGAGCTGAGGAACTCTGCCTCAGGATGGACTGCTCCTTGAGTGTCACCCTTATTTGGTTCAGGTGCTATTTAGATGACACTTTGGCCTCTAGACTTCAGAGCTGATGCTGGAATGAAGGAGGACTTTGGGGGCTGTTGGGATGGGTACATGTATTTGCATGTGAGAAGGACATGAATCTGGGGGGCCTGGGTAGAATGTGCTGCCCTCATCCCAGTTCGTATGCTGAGGTCCTAACCTGATGTTAGTTTGCAGACTGGGCCTGTGAGAAGGTGATAAAGGTTAAATGAGGTCTGAGTCCCAGAGGCCTGGTGCCCTTCTAAGAAGAGGAAGACTAGCAACCATAATGTTGATCATGTAATTGTAGATTAATGATACAAAAATTTTTAAAATTTTTAAAAAAGAAGAGGGAGAGACACCTGAGCTCTCTTCCTCCTGCAGAGACGCAGAGAGAAGGCAGCTGTCTATAAGCCAGGAGCTGAGTTCTCACCAGAAACCAAATTGACCGGTATCTGAATCTTCAGCTTCCCAGTTTCCAGAACTATGAGAAAATAAGTTTGTTTAAGCCACACAGTGGCATTTTGTTACAGTGGCCCGAGCTGATGATGCAAGAGCCATGTTAAGGAGATTCCCTTCTAAAATAATCCTGCCCTGGCCTCCACGTGCTCCCTATCAGCCCATGGCAAGCACCTGTCCCAGGAGACCCCAGGCCAGGCCCCTGAAACATTTGTCACAAAACCTACAAATGAGAGCTTTGCTTAGTTCATAAGACCATCTTTTGAATTCCTAATTTTCTGGGGATAACTCATGTTAGGGTTAGTTTGGTCCAGTGATCTCCATACCTATCTGAAAAGCTTGTAGCAGTAATTTTGAGGTGTGAGGCACTTCCCAAAAAGGACAGACCTAAGAGGAGTTCAGTGGTCAGGACCTTTGCAGGCAGTGATCAAGATGTAGGGGCGGGCGGGGAGGTGGGGAGGTGGAAGGATGCAAGAAGAAGTGGCTGGCACTGCAGTTTTCCCCAGGAGATCATGCATATTCTCCACCATTTCCCATCCAGTTCATCTGAAGGGCAGCCTTTGTCATAACTGTCCTAATTAAAGAAATTTGGTTGTGACGATGAAGACCCATTCAGACTTACTTAGGTATTGGAGGAGAAGTGGTAGATTTTGGGTAGATACAGGTCAGACCTCTTGGGGAACTACAGTTATCCTTTATTCTGTGTGTGTGGGTGTCTCTCTCTCTCTGTCACGTTGCTTCTTGCACTGGTTCACGCGGGCAGGTCTGGCCACCCACTCTGCACAATAACTCTCTGCCACCACAAGGGAGTCAGGCCTGGCAGGGGGTGTAAGTCATCAAGCATCTACTAAGGGATTGCACACTAAAGATTTCTATTCACATTGTTAGGAATGTCAAAAATACACCCTTTTCTTTTCTACTTTAAATCCTAAACAATTAGATTTATTTTTACTTTTTAAAATTTTTGTATCATTAATATACAATTACATGAGCAATATTGTGGTTACTAGATTCCCCCATTATCAAGTCCCCCCCACATACCCCATTATAGTCACTGTCCATCAGCATAGTAAAATGCTATAGAATCACTACTTGTCTTCTCTGTGCTATACTGCTTTCCCCGCACCCCATGTTATGTGTGCTAATCATAATGCCCCTTATCCCCTTCTCTCTCCCTTCCCACCCATCCTCCCCAGTTCCTTTCCCTTTGGTAACTATTAGTCCGTTCTTGGGTTCTGTGAGTCTGCTGCTGTTTTGTTCCTTCAGTTTTTTCTTTGTTCTTATACTCCACAGATGAGTGAAATCATTTGGTACTTGTCTTTCTCCACCTGGCTTATTTCACTGAGCATAATACCCTCTAGCTCCATCCATGTTGTTGCAAATGGTAGGATTTGTTTTCTTCTTATGGCTTAATAATATTCCATTGTGTATATGTACCACATCTTCTTTATCCAGTCATCTACTGATGGACACTTAGGTTGCTTCTGTATCTTGGCTATTGTAAATAGTGCTGCGATAAACATAGGGGTGCATATGTCTTTTTCAAACTGAGCTGCTGCATTTTTAGGGTAAATTCCTAGGAGTGGAATTCCTGGATCAAATGGTATTTCTATTTTGAGTTTTTTGAGGAACCTCCGTATTGCTTTCCACAATGGTTGAACTAATTTGCATTCCCACCAGCAGTGTAGGAGGGTTCCCCTTTCTCCACATCCTCGCCAACATTTGTTGTTGTTTGTGTTTTGGATGTTGGCCATCCTCACTGGTGTGAGGTGATACCTCATTGTGGTTTTAATCTGCATTTCTCTGATGATTAGCGATGTGGAGCATCTTTTCATGTGCTTGTTGGCCATCTGAATTTCTTCTTTAGAGAAGTGTCTGTTCAGGTCCTCCTCCCATTTCTTACTTGAGTTATTTGTGTTTTGGGTGTTGAGGCATGTGAGTTCTTTATATATTTTGGATGTTAATCCCTTATCAGATACGTCATTTATGAATATATTCTCCCATACTTTAGAATTCCTTTTTGTTCTACTGATAGTGTCCTTTGCTGTACAGAAGCTCTTTAGTTTGATATAGTCCCAACTTGTTCATTTTTGCTTTTTTTTCCCTTTGTCTTCCCTGGGGAGATATGTTCATGAAAAAGTTACACATGTTTATATTCAAGAGAGTTTTGCCTATGTTGTCTTCTAAGAGTTTTATGGTTTCATGACTTACATTCAGGTCTTTGATCCATTTTGAGTTTACTTTTGTGTATGGAGTTACACAGTAGTCCAGTTTCATTCTCTTACATGCAGCTGTCCAGTTTTGGAACACCAGTTGTTGAAGAGGCTGTCATTTCCCCATTGTATATCCATGGCTCCTTTATCGTATATTAATGACCATATATGGTCAGGTTTATATCTGGGCTCTCTATTCTATTCCACTGGTCTATGGGTCTGTTATTGTGTCAGTACCAAATTGGCTTTGTAGTAGAGCTTGAAGTTGGGGAGCATAATCCCACCTGCTTTATTCTTCCTTCTCAGAATTGCCTTGGCTATTTGGGGTCTTTTGTGGCTTTTACTCTTTTCTTAACAGAGCAGTGGGAACCTTGTGCTTCTGTCCCTTGGCACAATGGGGAGAAAGTACACGTTTTTCCACATATCAAAGGATAATGATAACAATAGCTAATATTAATTGAGCAACTATTGTGTGCCAGACACAATTCTCAGCTCTCTACATGTATTAATCCATTTAATCCTTATGTGGTTGCTTTTATTTTTAATGTTATTTATCTAGTGTTCAATAGATGAAGAATTGAGACACAGAGAGGTTAAGCAATGTGTGCAGGGTGACTCAGCTTGTGTATGGCAGAGGCAGCATTTAGAACCACATTATCTGGGACCAGAGCTTAAAGTTTGTCGTTTTATCCCAAAGAAATACACTATTTCCAAGACTGATCAGTTTTCTTATGTGTTATAAAGATCACTGGCATGGAAGGGAACCCTGTCCTTACCCTCAACACCCTCAACCCCTGTGAGCAGAAGACCCAGCTGCACATCAAGTCGATTGATCGCTTCCCTCTATCATTAACCAGTGTGCAACTTATACAACTGTATGTGATAGCCCTGAATTCCATCCACCATGAAATAGCAAAACACAAAAAAATGCACTGTGTATTCTAAATCTGAGCTTTCTGCCTACTATAGTTTCTGTAGCCAAATATATACTATTTTCCATAGTTACGAGAGTTCTCTCAGAGTTAACAATACTCCTTGAGAAGAGGAATTGAAGAAACCTAAGAGTGTTTTCTTTACTAGCTCAGGTGAGTGACTGAAAAGTCAAAAATTAACTTAAAAACATTAGTTTTTGGAGCTTTACACCCCATTGGCTGTTTGGGTAAATTCGGCAGTGGCCGTACTGATTGGGCACCAAGGTCAGGTGGCTCAGCTGGGGGCACTGCCGAGGCACAGGCAGCGAGAAAGTGCTGGGGCACCCAGCTGTGGATCCCACCCTGGGTCCACTAAGAACACCCTCCCTCTTTCTGCATCACAGAGACACACAGGCGCGATCTGCGATCTGTGAAGCAGGCTGATGTCCCCAGATAAAACTAGTTTGTGGCCATAAACCACTAAGGATGCTTGATAACTGCTAATTAAATGAATTAGGTGCACAATAGGTAATTACTAATGTTCTACTTCCCCCCCTTTGCTGCACCACAGGAAAAAGTTTCCACAGCAATTGGTTTGTATAAGCAAAAACCAAAATTAAATTAAGAGGGCACATGCCAGTAGCAAAGACAAAATCAGGAAAACATTTTCTAATCAGAAACTGCAAAGAAATTGGGGCTTTTATATAATAGCGAAATTAGGGTTTGCATGGTGGTATATTCTTTCAACCAACTTTTCACAAATATTTCCTGGAACAGGCCCAAGGACGGAATCCTAATTTAGCTTATTCTTTTCCAGATGTAATTGAATTTAGTCGCTGAGGTTTCTGCCTCCCCCACCTTCCCTCCGGTGGCCACGGCGAGGGCTGCTCAGCTCTCCCAGCCGTTGGCAGACCTGCCTTGGACGCCTGTTCTCCAGGCACCGAGGCTCCAGGTCCCTTCTTCCACAGCTCCCCTCTCCACTGCTCTGCACCCTCCAACCCCCAAAGTTACGCCCCCTATGAAATGAAGGGCCCCTTCAGCTAGGGAGGAAATTGGCCGAATGATATCCTCTGGGAGGAAATCTGGTGCAGAAAAATATGAAGAAAGGTCTAGAATCCTTGACTGAAATCACTTAGGATTTCAAGAGCTGACACTGAGCTGAGGCAACATGCATTCCTTGCGGCTGAGGGAGCCCTGCATTCGGCGGAGGAGGAAAGATAGCTTTTGTTGTTGGGAGCCCGGGGAGAGGATTTAGCTAGACGCCCGTCAGGTTGGAGTGAAAAGTCTCTTAGGACTGGTTCCCACGTTAGCCTCCAGGACGGCAGGCCCCTGGTTTGGCGTATACTTAGTCTGTAGACCCGAAAGCCATCTCCACAGGGAGGAGGCAACTTGCCAATCGATTCCCACCACCCGCCGGGATGCACCCCCCACCCCCCCACCCCACCCCGCATGCTCCCAGAGTTCTCCCTGCAGGCTAGCTGGCTGGCTTGGCTTCAGAGCCTTGCAAATACTGGCTTCTGCACCTGCTCCTGGAGGTTAAGACAAAAGGTCAGGTGAAGGAAGGCAGGACAGTGAAAGGTAAGAGGCTTGTGTCTCCTTTCTGCTCTTGAATGGAATTTAAGAGGTAGTCTTAAAAAAGGAATTTGATTTGGATGTAGACCCTTGAACAGAAAGGCTCCCCCTGTCCTCTGTGGACTCTTGCCACCGCGCTTGTCAGAGGCTAACTCGGGGTTGGAACTGGCACGCACGCGCAGGCGCTCCCTACTCACATTTCATCCCCAAGGGAGCGCAGGCCTCTGGGGCAAGGAACCCACGGCCGCTGGGCAGTAGAGTCTGTTCAGCAGCCAGGAGGCTGGTGGCCCGTCTGCTCCGCCGTGACTGGTTCTGTAGCCTGGGTTAGTAGGACTCCGTCTGCGCCATCCTGCGTGGCAGCCCAGAATCCTGTCATGATGTCTCCAGGTGCAGCCTTCTACCTGCAACACAGAATGTGGGCTTCTCTGACACGGACCTCTTAGAGCTGGTGCGGAGGGAGCCGTGGGAAGGTTGTCAGCAACGGTGACATGCCCGGGAGAAGATGTGGGACCAGCCGGGCTCGGAGCCAACCGCAAGAGAGGGGAAGGCCCATGTGAGTCCGGAGAGGTCGCGCAGGGCCCTCCTGGCTGCTAGACCATCTTTGGTCATTTGAAAGTGGTGCCTTCATCACTGGTTTGGCCCTGGCCCTGGGCTTGCACTGATTTTCATTAATGCATTCCTTTGCAATCAAGTTATTCCCATACAAATGACTGTTGAGTCCTTATAACCCAGAAATTAAGTGGCACTGTCCCCATTTCACTGATGAAGAAACCGAGGCTTCAGGGTGTTTTAAGTAGAGTGCTCCCCAAGGTAAGGTTAGTGCTGGACTAGACCAGAAGTCTCAGGCCTCCCGATTTCAGATTCTTTCCCCTGCACCCCGTCAGCAGGCAGTATGTACTGTGTTCCGAGGATGGAGCTGGGATCCGTTAGGTTCTTGCTGAGAACTCCAAGACGCTGTGGTCTGGTCCCCATCCTGGTACTTACAGTCTGGGTTGGCCGGAACCGAGAAAAGGAAGGGCTAGGTAGTCAGGTGCTTAGTGAGTGAGTGGTTCCTTTAGGCACTCAGCAAAGGGTTCTTAGGAGGAGAGGGACACAGTGATCAGGACACAGTCTCTCTTCCCAGGAAGTTCCGTCTAGAGAAGGGGATCCCACTTTGAGAACCACTCAGTGGCTTACCACTGCTTCCTCGGTAAGACCTAAAGTCTTTGATGTGGCCCACAGGCTGTAGGCCATGTGACCTTCGCTCCTCTCTCCAGCCTCACTGCTCCAGCCACCCTGTGCCTCTGCCTCGTTGAGTTTCTCCACCAGGCTCTCCTTCCTTCCTTAGGGTCCTGCCCTGGGATGACTCCACAGATGTGTCATCTGAGCAGGGTTTTGAAGAATGCATAGGAGATTTCCAGGCAGAAGGTGATGGGGGAGGGGGCGGAATTCCATGCAGAGGAGTTTGAGTGGGGAGGAGACTTCGTGAATAAGAGGACGAAGAGTTGGGGAAAATGTCATAGAAAAAGCAAAATGTTCTTTGTACAGAAATGGTAATGACTATCTGTCAAGTGGACCTGGGCTGGGAAGGCTGGGGATGGGCAGTGCGGTAGGACAGGAGAGGAGGGGAGTGGAACCTCCAAAGCAAAGTCTAAGAAGAGGGGCTTATTACCTGGTGTGAGGAAGGGCAGGGAGGCCGTCTAAGATACAGGTGGGGTGGGGAGATGGGGTGAGGAGGTGTGGGAGGGTGGGCGCTTTGGGGAAGCAATGAGAGATCTGACTCAGCTACTTGATCTGTGACCTTGGACAAGTTGCTTCTCCTCTCGGCTTCAGAACACTTAAGGAAGATGGAGCACGTAATCGCTGAACCTCTCCTTTTCTGGGTGAAATGTGCTCTTTAAATTTTGGGTGATGACAGAGAGTTGCAGGGCCAAAAGATGGGTGCTGGAAAAGCAGGAAATCCCAGGAGGATAGAGAGCCCAGGCAGAATGTGGCAACCGAGGCTTCTGCCCGCTGCACAGGGCTGTGGAGAAGGGTAGAGGCTGGAGGGGAAGCCAGGCTGAGTGCTCCGCCAGGGGAGAGAGGGAGGGAGGAGAGAGGCGGAGGGAGCCTGCAGCCTATGAGTTATTTGCGTCCCACCAGGACCAGATCAAACCCCAATGGAATTTCTAACACACCCTGACTTTTCCTCCCCCCTCCCCTGATCTCAGGTCTAATGGGGCCAAGGGGGGTGCTGGGCCCACCATCGGAGGAGAGGGCTGGGGTGACTGGTAAGCCTGAGGGCCACGTTCAAAGAGTACGGAAGGAGGGGAAGCCACTGAAGGGCCTTTGGGGACCGTCCCGATGACAGCACAAGCCCCTCATCTGCATCTTTCCTCTGGTGACCCTGTGCTGCTCCATGGATGTCACTTGCTTCTCTTTCTCTGTCCTGGAGCTTTTGGGCAGGGGCGGGTAGGAGAGGGAGGTGGGAAGAGACTTTTTTCACATGAGTCCTCAGAATTACAGTTCACAAACTATTCAGTAAACTGACCGGCCTCAACCTCCCCTTCAACGGCCTAATCTAAGGGGTGGATCTATGTGTTTTGTTGCTTGTCAGAAACAATCGCTGCGCGGCCCATTACATTTACAGCACGTCGCCCTTTAATTGGTGTAACACACTGAGGCCTGAAAGGAGGAGAGGCCCACAAAGCCCCCGTGAAAGAGCCCTGACTCACACAAAAACACTCTGCAGAAGTTCAGAGCTGGCCACTAACAAGGAGGTAGGGAGTTAGTTTGAAAAGGGGGTGAAGTTCAGAAATGTGTCACCTTGAGAAGCCTCCCATCAAAGCAATGGTCGCATTGACAAGCTGCAAAGAAAAAAAGTTAAACCTTCAGGGCTGCGGTCTTGCTTGCTGGATTTATTCTTTTTAAGCTTGAGGAGGGGAAAGGAGAGGGGCAAGTCTTTTTCTTCTCCTCTTCTCCACCCTTGTCTCTCTGGTCCCCTTATTGACTTCAGAGGGCCTTAAAGAAGTCGCCGTGAAAAACCATACCTCCCACCCCCCTGCTAAGATGCACTATTAAAAGAAATAAATGTATGAAAAGTCAGGCTGAATGCGGCTGCCTTAGGCCGCAGGAGCTGATTCAGCCTCTGTGGGAATAGCGTTTTGTCTCTGCCCTCCGGGCCCCCTGCCCCCCTTTTCTAAGGCGACTCCCGGGTCTGGGGCTGGGAGCGGGGCCTGGGCCGGCCGGCCGGGCCTGGGGCCTGCGCCCTGCGCGCCTGCGTTCTGCGAGGGCGCGGACGCGTGTTCGCGTTCCACGGCGGCCGGGCTGTGGGGTCAGGCTCACCGAGTGGGCGGGATGGGGACCCGGCCCTCGCCGCACGAAGCAGCGGGGGCCCGCTTGGTGGCTGCTGGCCGCCGCCCCGGGGAGGGGCCGGCTTCCCCTCCTCCGGCCCGATCGCCGGGGGAGAGCCTACTCAGGCCCAGTGGGTTTCCACCCTTCGGTTCCAGTTTGCAAAATGCGTCCTAAAGGAAACTGGCGTGCATGGGTCCCCGGGGGCGGGGGGCCGGGGGAGGGCCAGGTGGCACCTTCGTTTCCTCTGCCCTCCACAGTCACCTGCCCAGTCGTCCCTCTCGTGCGCCTCCCTGGTTCCGGCCGCCCGAAACTTCCCGGGTGCTGGTGGAGGGGTCCACGTCCTGGGACCCTCCCGTGGAGCCCGCCCCTCCCTCCTCTGCGGGGGGCTCCCCGCCACACCTGCGCCCGCGGGCACCGCGCCCCCGGGCACCTCCCCGGCTCGCCCCCTCCCGCCTTTGTCTGGCCACCGACCCCGCCCGCCCGCCGCTCCTGTGAACCGGCCGCCCCGCGCCCGCGGGGGCGCTTTTCAATGCAGCGCCGCAGCTCCCTCCAGATTTGTAATCCGCCAAAAAGCCGCTGATTGCTGCGGTCGTTACTTTTCATTAAAAAAACTTAGAAGCAATTTGGGAGAACCCTTCTCAATGAATACATTTACCCCCGAACGGTCTTTATTCTCCGCCTCCACTTGATGAGTTTCTCTGGACGAATGTGTTCTTACAGGCGCAGAACGGGCGAGCCCTTGATCCCCGTCAATTGTCATCCCGAGTCGGGGCCACTCTGACCGCCAGTAGTGGGGAAGTCAGCGCTAATCCCCAGAAGGAATCACGGGAAAAGAAAAGCAACAATAACCAAGTCAAGCGTAAAAAATGGAAGAGAAATCTCTATTATCACTCACTACATTTCCCAGCTATGTACTGAAAAAATCGGCTCGCTTGTCATTCGAGTCAGACACCCGCACAAGAATATGGGGTCGTGGCGGGTTGGTAGACTCACACGACGTGAGGAGCGCGGTTTGAGAGCGAAAGGCCTCCCTTCTGCCGCTGCCAAATCCCCCTCACATCCGCCATAACCATTAAATACAGACTGACTTTATTCTGTGTGAGGAGGCGCGGGGTGGGGTGGCGGGGGTGAGGGAGCACCCAGCTGTGCTGGATACAAAAAAGGCCCTGGAGGGGGACGAGGGGCGGGGTGTCCATGCTAACGAGGCGCGCCCCTCGCGGGCACCTCCCGCTGCGGCCCCCCACCCCCGGGGCCCGGGTCGGGTCGGCGCCCCGGGTGCCTGCTCCGCCCTGGGTCCGCGGCCCCGCCCCGCCCCCCGGGGGCCCGGCCTGGGCTGCGCGGTCCCAGCGCAGGTGCGAGGCGCCCGAGTGCACGGCCGGGGAGCAGCCGCAGGGCGCGGGCCGGGGCCGGCCGGGAAGCTGGGTCTGGCGCGGGGGCAGCGGGTGGGGTGCCGGACCCGCCGAGCCGCGGAAGCAGACCCAGAGAGACCCGCGGCGGCGCGCACACATGGCCCCTCTCCACGCGGGCGCCGCCCAGCGACCCAGGCCCGACTGCTTTAGGCCGCAGCCAGATCAGGGGCTAAAGTTCGTTCTGAGGAGGCCCTGCCTGGCGCGGCCGCGGCGGCTCGGGAGGGCTGGCCCCGTGGCCCCGGAGGGCGCGCGCCCTCCCTGCCTCCTGCCCGGGAAGAACCTTCGAGGGCTGGGGTTGCTCTCCCGCCGGCGGCGGCGGGGTGGGCCGGCCGAGCTCCTCCGGCACAGGGTCTGGGAGCCCCGCGGAGCCCCCGAATCCCGAACTGCCTCCGCAGGCAAGGGGTTTTGCCCCGTGCGGACGCGCAGTGGTGCCCTGCCCTCCGGCGGCCTTCGCGCCCACTTCTCTCTCCGTTACCCAGCCGTTCTTGGGGGGCCTTTGCGGCCCTTTCATGTTCTCCGGGTGGGTCGCTCTCCGGGCGGCAAAGAAGGGCCACGTGCGGCCGAAGGCGTCTCCCCCGTCGGGCCTCGGAGGCGCCACCGCCTTGGGGAGCGGCCCCGGGTCGCACCTCGCCCCTGGGCACCCAGCCCCGGGAAGCCTGTGGCTCTGATTCCTCTGGGGACCCCTCCCGGCTGTCACTAGCTCCCTTCGCGCACATACATCACACACTACATACACAGATCACACGAACTCATAACACACGCCGCACACCATTTACACGAACGTCCTCACGCTTGCGTACGCACAGGCAGAACGGTGTTCTCGCAGCAGCAAGCTTACGAAGCGTATTGACATTTACACCACACCCGGACTCACCCGCCTGCGCCTAGTCACGCAGACACGCGCACATTCCTGCGCTCGCAGCCCGTGCGCGCCCTCCGGGGAGCCTCGCGGTGCTCGAGCACGCGGCCTCGCCCGGAAATGGCGGCAGGCTAGAGGGGTGGGGGGAACTAGAGGGAGCCCTCCGGTGGGGATCACGGACTTGGGCCCTGAGATCCCGACCTCCTTCGGGATCCTCGCCTGGGCAGATGCCCGAGATTCCCACGGGGCCTGTGCACCGGGCCTGTTCGGTGTTCGCACCCCTCACCCCCCAGGCGCAGCACCAGAGCCGGGACCTCCCAGGCTGCCACACCGACCTGGCCAGAGCCCGCAGCCAAGACTGGACAGCGGCACTCGCTGCCTGGGCACCGGACACAGGTCCATGAACCTCAAGGGGGCAGGCGGGCTGCCCTCCGGTGGCCACGGCGTGGAGTGGGATGGGCGAGGATGAGGGGATCGGACCGGACTGACCCGCATCCTCACCTAAAGCGGGCAGCCCCACCAGGGGGCGGGGAAAAAAACCTCGGAGGTGGGAGAGAATGGATAACCACCACCTACCTATCTATAAAGCGAGCAAACATATTCAGCCTTGCCTAGATTTACATAAACGTGGATCTCCGCTTGGTCCGCGATCTGGAAAGGGTGCTTGCAGAGGGCGACATTCTGCAATCCTAATTAGTGATTTTTGTCCCTTGTTACTGGGCTCAGCATCTCATGCAAATGAACTCTTCATTTCAGGCACATTACCCCAGCTCCAGAATTAACTGACTCTTATCTTTAATGATATGCCGCTGAAGTTCTCGGAGCCTGGCTAGCTTTTTTATCTTGATTACGCTAATCAATAAGAAATGATAGAGTAGAATTATAAACTCTATTGGCTTTTAAATGTTACCGACAAGCCCTCTAGTTGCCATTCCCGTTCATTGTTATTTATTAAAATGATCCTCAGCTAACAAGCAGATGCAAATAGGCGACAAGAATTAGCTGGGGGGACTGGGCCCTGTCAATCCCTGAGACTTTGGCTCCCTCCTCCCCAGGGAAGATTCGTCACTGTTTAAGGCTTGAGAAGGTGGAAACATATTAAAAAGAAGAAACTCTAAAAAATTTTGCTCTTTTGGAGGAGCAAAATTAACAACAACAAAACAAATTGTGAAAACAGATTCAGCACCCAATCCAGATGATCATAAAGGTAGAAGCTTTGAAAAAGGCACTTTGAGACATACAGCCTCATGCTGTAGGAACGAATCAAATCTGCAACACACGCTCACATGCACTCACACTCCACCTTATGGAGCCCCACTTGCAGCTCAATGACTTTTGCGTATCAGTATCTATACACTTTTATATATACATGTTATGTATAATTTCAGACAAAACTCGGAAAGTGCAATTTCCCCCGCTTAGTTCTTTTGGGAGAAAAAGAGGCCGAGTCCCTTCCTGTCTGCAGACGGTACCTTTAACTCTAGCTGGGTGGCGGTGGTGGTTGGCCAAGGCGTCAAAGCGCTCGAATGGTAAGTGTTTGGTTTCTAGAGACGTTCAGTACCAGGCGCGCTGAGACTGGGAGTTCATCCCTCGAGGCTCAGGCAGCCCATCGCCCCCACTCGGCCAAGGCCCGGGCCCCATGACTCTCCGGTCACACCTCTTTCATAGGCCCAGTTTGCGCAGCTCTGTTTCCCGTGAAGCCAAAAATGGTGCGGGGCGCTTCTCCTCTCCGGCTCATCGAGGGGGAAAGTGCGTGTAACGTGAGAAGCGTCCCTCTTCACCCTGCACCAGCATATTGACCTTTCCCCGCGTCCCCAGCTTTGGCCTTTAGCTTGGTCCCGGGCGGGTGAGAGCTTTCCGGGCGCCCCAGGAGGGCTAGGGGCTGCTGAGGACACGGTTGTCCTCATTCAGCATCGTGCACAGATTTCATAGTTTTGGTTCACCCCCTCCGCCCAAAAAAAGACCCATGAAGAGCCCACTCTGCACCGGGCACAGGGTCGGGATCCCGACCTAGGCTCTGAGGCTCCGGGAGCCTTTCCCTTGCTCGCTTGACCCTCGGCCCTTTGGATGGGTTCTCACGGCCCGCGGCGTCCATAGCTCCGAAAGCCCGCCCGCGGAAGGCGAGCACGCAGAGCCGCACGCGCTGCCACCCGCCGCGCGCACCGCGACTGTCCCGAGGCTAGCTCGCGCGGCCCTCCGCCCGCCTGGCCGCGAGGTCTGCCCCCTGCCTCCGCCCGCGCTCCGGCGCCCCCCGGAGGGGAAGCTGCACGCTCAGTGGGGGAAAGGCGCGCCGGGAGACAGGGGCTGCGGGCGTCAGCGCCAGGGCCCCGCCAGCTCCAGTCCGCCCAGGCCTCGGTCGCTTCCAGAAAGAAGTCGGAAATCGTAGGCGGGCTGAGCCTTTTTTTTTTTTTAATGACACGTGGGGGGAAGGGCTGAATGTATCAAAATCATGTAAAATTTGTTCTTAGCAACATCCTTGTTATTAGGAACGATGACTAAACCGCCAGGATTATTCTGGACTGTAAGTTATCAAGAGCCCACTAATTTCACATTAAAGCCCATTGACTGCAACGCCGTGATTGAAGGGTTTTTAACAATTAACATAATCAGAAAATGAGCTGAGATAATTTTTATTCAACTCATTACTTTTTAATCATGTATTTCTTTTAATTAATATCTTCTCCGTGAACATAACACAAAGCAGAGCCCCGGCGCTAGCCCACGCCAGCCTGCGGGACTGAATCTGACACAGCCAAACATTTCACAGCCGTCTTCATTGTCTCTCTATTGTGGTGTGGGTGAAACAGAAAAATTTTGTCTAAAAGTCACCACGTTGTTTTGAAACACCACTTGCTGGGGGCGGGGGGCGCCTGGGAGCGCACAGTCGTGCGCTTTTAATTCGACTTGACTTTTATATTTGGGCGCCTCCGTTGGTTTGTCGCCAAAGGATGCAAGCGGAAGGAACAGGCGCAAGAGCAGGGACGGCTCTGGGGATGAACGCTCCGTCGCGGGGCCGGAGAGAAGTGGGCTCGGCCGCCGGGGCCGCCTACCGGAGCCGGCTGGGGCGCCTGCGGGGCGCAGGGCCGGGCAGCCGCGAGCCTGCCCTCGCCCGCGGAGTCGCACCGGCGCAGGGGCTCCGTGCCCGCCGCCACCACCACCGCCCCCGAGCCCCCGCGCGGGATCCGGGGCCACCGCGCAGCCTCCGAGCGCCCCGCCCAGGCATTTGCAATGCGGTTCCCGTCGGGACCCCACCCGTCCCCCAACACTCCCTGGTATCCCTAACCCCGGAGACTTGTTCCAAGTCAGATGTCTCATAGTCTCATATGCCGCAGAGAACGGGCAATCTCGGTGGCGGATGGGCCTCTAGCCTCCTGCTCGCAAACTCCATCCCGGCTCGGTAACTCCAACCCCGAGGCATCTCTCGCCTGCAGTCTGACCACAGCACCTCCTGCTCCCAGAAAGGACCGTTTCCGGACTAAGATCCCTCGCCCTGTGGGAGCGGCGGCAGACTCCGAAAAAAAGAAACAAAGCCGACCCCTGGTGGAAGAAAATGAAAGTTTAAGAACATAAAGGTTTGGGAGAGCCATGCTAAACGTCTATACTCGGGAGAGGAACTAGGAAGGGGTGGGTAAAATTTCAGTATTTTCAGAATCTCCCTTAGTGCATCCCCCAGGAGTGGAGAGAGGTAGTTCATCTCCATATCAGTAGGTGATCACAAGGGTGGGGGGAGTGAGGGTATATCAGGACCAAAGAGGTTTGGTGGGGGGGGGGGTCCCTTTTTTTTACAGCCGGGTTGCGAGAGACACGGGTGAGCGGAAGCAATAAATGGGTTTCTCCCACTTTATGTCTCCCTTTGACTGATTGCGGCTTTAAAGGTAGTTTGCCCGGGCTGGGAACTTGGTCCTCCGCCCCCCACCCCCTGGAGTTACAGAAGGGAAAGAGGGCGGGCAATGGTAAGTGAGGAAAAGGAAAGTGGGAAGTCAGAAGAAGTGAGATCACACAGCCGCAGGTGGAGTCGGGGAGAGAGAGGCGGGAGGAAGGGGGCGGGAGCCGCAGAGCCTGTTGCGCCCTGTGTCCCCACTCCCCTCGAGGCTCGCGGGCCAGTGTCGGGGGCAGGCCCGGACGTCCCATCTCTTCTCTTTCTCCCCAGTCTAGACGTTCTGTGGTTACAGAGGGCAGATGTCGATTTCTGTTGGACACTGCCAACTACTGCCTGCCTGCTCCAGAAAGCATCCAGGTTCCAGAATTTTCCTTCTCTGTTGTCTAAGCAAACCTCTGCTTCCCACCACCCTAAACTCCCATCTTAGCTAGGTGACGGTAACTAGACAAAAATCCAACCTACCAAGGGGAATAATGCCTTACAATGCAAGTCCCATTCCTCCCTGGTATTTATTTGTTGTTGAATGTTAATAGGGAAGCTCTGGGGCCAAGGTTTGTGCCTACGGGGTGGTGGTATTTCAGTCACTAGAGCAAAACAACCAAGAGAGAACCGCTGTACTGGCGCCTCTGCGGATGTCCAGGGCCCAAGAGTTAAAAACAAAAGAAGAAAGAAAAGGTGACATCAAAGTAAAGACCTCACTGAGGAGTAGTCACTGTGTGCTTGGAGTGGGCGCGCCAGGTTGGTCAGGGAAGGGCAAAGGGTGGCCTCTGGGTCCTTACACTCTTTTAAAAGCCTTTCTTGGATCCACTATCAAGATGTGCCTGGGTGTTGCCCCCTCTCCATCCTTCTGCCTGACCTTCCGTGCTCTTCTGTGTGCCCTGGTCCTACAAGGACTTCTCTCACACATTCTGTTTCTACTGCATCTGTGCCATGCCAGAAGCTTTTTCTTCTCAGAAACCCCCCACCCCCAGCCGTTTGTCCAGAACTTTTCCCTGGGTGAGTTCTCAGGAAGTATTTGTTGAATTGTTGGCTACCTACCGAGATTCGGAGTTTGGGGCTTCAACCTCACGCCTAGGAGCAGGGTGGAATGTGGCGTGAACCACGGCCACGCCTTGGCAACTGAGAACAGCCCTTGCTGAGGGGCGGGAGGAGGATGCTGTCAGAGCTGGGGCCGAGTGTATACCTGGAAGGAATTATGCCTGGGGCTCTTCAGTGCAAATGCCCAGCGCTGGGAGAGGAAGATGGGCTGGGCAGATGTGCAGAGAGCACAGCTGTTCTTAAATCCGCTTGAGGACAGCAGATCAATGGGATCAGTTTAGTGTCCTGAAAAGAGGACAAAGAACCTCTCTTGAGAGAAAGTAAAGAAATAGCATAGCATAGATTTGCAAAGGAACAGGCTGTGGGGAAAACTCCTAAGAGGTGGGTACGTGTTCGAGTGAGATGAGATGCTACTATGTCCCATAGAGTTTTGGCAGTGACAGTATATGCGTCTTTTGGAGTTTCTCCACTTGCCTTCCTGGTAGAGCCATCATTGTCTCCAGCAGAGCTTTGGCCCAAATCTGACCCACATGATAACCGAGGCCTGGGATGAGGGAGAGCAAGTCAACAAGGGGAACCCGGCAAATGAATCATGATTCCTGTGGCCACCCTCAGAGCCAGAGGCAGAGCTGTGGCGACCCCACGTTGGCACAGGGCACTCTCTTCAGGCCCTCCCACTCACATGCCAAGCTTTCGTGGGCTCCAGTCAGCAGCGTCCTCTTCAGCCTTCCCAGTTCATCCGAGCATCATGACGCACTCAGCTCGCCCTGGGAGTGTGGCCACCATCCTGAAGCGGCCGGAATGTCTACCAGCCTCTCTGGGTCATTCCAGAGGTGATTTATTCTCGTTTGGACTGAGGCTAAATAGCCTGAAGCAAAGAGGAACGTGCAATTATCAGGGCCCTGTAAGTCTGAGGCAGCCAAACCGTGTAATTCAGGTCAGAACATACACCTAAAGACCGAATTCCCAGAGCTGCGTTCCCTCCTCTCGGTCCCCAGACAGCTGTGTGACTGTACCCTGGAGTCGCAGGCTTGCTCTTCAGCAGAAGCGTCTGGCGCATTTGCAGGTGTGTGGGGAAGAGCTCGGTACTTTGGTGAAGCACTGAAAACCTACCTATACTGTACCTAGATCAAAAGAAAAATAAACACAAATTAGTAGTCAGTGGAAAATACCAAAGCTGAATAATATATTACACTATCCTACATGTCATATTTTTCTTTTTTAGAGCTTTTATTGTAAAAAAAATTTCCCAACATACACAGGCCGAGTGTGAGTCCCCATGAGTCTGTCACCCAGTTCCAATCAGAATCACATTTGCCTTGTTTCCTCTCCCCCTCCTGGTTTGGCAGGAGTATTTTAAAGTGAACCCCAGACAGTGAAAATCATTTCACCCTTAAATACTTAATTACACATCTCTAAAAATGACGTTTCATAGTCACAATGGCAGAATCATACCTAATGAAAAATAATGATTCTCTAATATATAATACTGAGTACATATTAAAATTTCTCTAATTGCATAAGAAGAAAAAAAATTTTTTTTTTATGGTTGGTTGGTTTGAATCAGGATCCAAACAAGATACATTCACATATGGTTGTGTGGCTGTTAAGTCTTAACAGTGTTTTTGTTATGGCTTTAAGTCTTTTAAGACCTTTTACTATATATAGTCTCCCCTTTTTCCTCCCAACCCTTTCTTTTCACGTGACATTGACTTTTTTCAAGAAACCAGGTCAATTGTCCTGAGGAATGTTCTGCATCCTGGATCTGCCTGCTCACGTCCTCATCGTATCATTTAGCAGAGATTTCATGTGTCAGTGAAGCAGAAATTAACTTGTTTTTCTTTTTTTTTTTCTGAGCTTCCTCACTTCCTAAAGGCCAGAAGTAAGATCTAGAGATTTGAATAAATTCAGGTTCTTTTTTTTCTTCATCTTCTTATGCAAGAATACATCAGAGGTGAATTTTACACCATACAAAATCAGGGGGCCCACAATGTCTTGTTCTGTTTTGAATGAGGCTCAGATGGGTCAGCAGGCTTGGGGGATGTCAGCCCGGTACCTCACTGTAAAGTTTCTAATACCTTCTGACCATCGTTTAAATCTACTTCATTAGGAGATAGCATATCATCCTTTTCAAGGCATATTTTCATGTAAGTTCTTTCTTTACCAGTGATACACATAATTTCCCTTACTGTATAGAGGAGCGACAGAGTAGTCTCTCTGGAAGTCACACAGTGACTTTGGGGCTCAAGAAGAACCAAAATTCAAGTCTGCCGATTCCTGACTCCAAATTCTTTCCTATGGCAGGAAACATCACGAACACTAATACTTCCTGGAGTGTTGGCATTTGGAATTCAAAAGAGTATTTAAAAACTGTTAAAATGTTCAGGCTTTTGAGTTGAAAATCTTAATTGAGAATTAATCAGTTTGGGTTGCTGCAGGCTGGATTACCAGAGACAAGAAATTTGGTCATGAACATCTCAAAGACCAAACCATCTTCATTGTTTGAGTCAACTTTTGTTTGCATAATTTTACTCAGATAAACCGAAGAGCACACTCCTCTCCATCAGGAATATTCTGGTCCCAGCACTGGGCTGTTTACGGGAAGGGTTGTGTTTAGCTAAAAGTATCAGAAATGCCAGTTCCAGGGGCTTAAACAAGTAGGATTTTATTTTACTCACATAACAAAAGTGCCAGAGGACAGCAGCTGCCAGCTTTGCTTAGCGGCTTGATGATGGCCGGGCCGGTGTTTTCTCTTAGTCTCAGGACGGCTGCGTCAAGGCAGAGGGGGCTTGAGAAAGGGCCCCGTATGCCACATCTGTTCCTGTCAATAAGGAAAACCTATGAGGCTGCCTAACAGAATTCTCTAGGGACAGAACCGGCCGTATTGCAGCCTGAAATGCTAGAGAGCTGGGAAGCGGTCTTTGGCTTTCGAACCTCTATAGGGGAGGCAGCCAGGGAGTTGGGGGTTCTGAAAGACTGATCCGCCTCCGCCGATCCTGTCTTCTGTGGTCTCAGACCCATATCATCTCCTACGCTTTCATGAGACCAAGTTCCTCCGCCATTCTTCCTTCTGCAGGACTCGGGAAGGAATAAGCATGTCTGTAAGCCCCTCTGATCACAGTGGGCTAGTCTGTGGATTACATGGTTGGTTTATCCTTAACGGGAATATTGATGATAAGAGACCAGGGTTGCAAGGAGAGTGAGAGGCGGGGGAGGACCTGTACGCAAAATATAAGCCAGACTAACGGCTACAAGTCAGAAAGCTGCCCGGACATCAGAAAATTTCCTCTGCAGAAGGATTTCTAGGTAACTGCCCCAAAATGTCTGCTGCATATGATTTCCAAATGCTTGAAAATCCCTTTAACAGCGGACAGAATCCATATCATAGCGATAATGTTAAAGCTCAAATAGTTTCAGAAAAGTAAAATTAACTTACATTTTCTTTTCCAAAATATAGAAGGCCTCAAGAAAAATTGTCTTTCTTATTTAATGTGAATAAATTTCAGATCCTTCACCTCCAGGGACCAAGAGTAGGAAACCAGCCCTCGTTTCCATCAGCACAGCACAGATCTGGTTAGAACATTTGCAGAAGCTCTTACTCAAGACCATATAGCAAAAGGGATAATGATAGGGAAGTGAACACAGTTCCTGAGACACAGCTCGTGCCCATGATTTCAAGCATCACGGACAGAGAGCCCAGGAAAAGAAATCTGTCGAAGGTCGTCCTCCTTCCACATGGCGGTGCTGTTCTGACCTCCATCAGCTGCTCATACACTTGGCGCTGTTCAAAGCCCAGGAATCTAAAGTGAGGGAGAGGCTGGGTCTCCCTCCCTAGATTCTGACCAGAGTTCTAGTTTCCTCTCTGAATTCTCATCACTTAGGGAAATGAGTGCCCCCAAACGACTTCCCTCTCCAGGTAAGAGGTGTGTGTGTTCAGAAGCCTGGGGTCTGACCGTGACCCTTGTGGGCCCCAGCAGGATATTCAGGTCAGAATAGAGGACGTCGCCGGAAGCCCCAACATACTTACGCCATGGAAACAGAATCGTGGCGACGTCCAGATGAGCCAGTCATGGCTCCTCTGAGCGGAGAAGGCTTGTGTGAAGGGGCAGTGAGGGAGAACTATAAAGTGTGGAAATGAACAGAAGGGTGAGTCTAGGGTAAGGAAAATATAATTTATGTTTCGCAGACAGTGGTTAAGAAGTGCACTGCGGTAATGGCCACAGTCAGCCTTCCCTGGTGGAGCCTCCAGGCCCTCTGCCTCTGAAGAGCCGCAGCGAGAATTGCACCATCTAGTGCAGGGGCCGTCCCCGGGCCCTGAACCTTTTCCACGTATGCACCCTGTGTGCGTGGCTGCTGTGGCCCACGGCTGTCTGCCAGAGTCTGCAATCCGGGCACCGCCCGCCTCTGCGCCAGCCTGGTTGTGCACGTCCCCTAAGCCACCATTAGTGCACACTCCTGGGCCTGCTCCCGTCGCCGGTAAGTCTCTCACGCTGCCGGCAGAGCCACTGACATTTGTGCCCCTAGGGACTCATGCTCTTAACCACTCACAGACAGCATGATTTTAACACTGAGCTACAGTTTTTGTTCTTACTGGTCCAGTTCTCGTTGGTTTTGCTCCTGTAGCCCTCTTGCTCAGAAGAGGGGTCTGAGGGGCTGGACGTGGGAAGGGAATCTATGCCAGACTTGTCAGCAGGCTCAAAAATCATCTCTTCTCAACCCATCCCTTTGTCCTGGAACCCAAAGTCAAGTCCCTGACCCTGGGAACCCATTATTTCCCAGCCAGTCCCTGGGTCCCTCAGGCTTCCCACCTCTAGCAGACTGCCTTCTCTCCCACCTCCAACACGCTCTGAAGTGTGAATCTTGGAGCCTTTATCTGTTCACCGTGTGCTGGGATCTCTGTCATGTATGTATGCGTTGTCTGTCTCACTGCTTTTCTGCTTTTGTGTGACCAAGTATCCAGAAAAAGTTACTACTAAGTGTGAAATATATAGTGCGATCCATGTGAAAATACATTTGAAAACAAGAGGTGAAATAGTGTGAAAATACTCAACAAAACTGTGTGTAGCAACAGAACTTATTTAAAACATTTTTTGAATATCACTGAATTTTAAATAGTAGAAAGATGCCTTCTTGGAGAAGGGATTAAAGATGGCAGCATGAGAGGTGAGACACAGGCTTCCTCCTAAAACCACATATAATATGAAAATATAATTAATACAACTAATCCTGAAAGAGCAGCAGGAAAGAGGACTGCGCCAGACTGCACACACCTGGAGAAAAGAGAAGACCTCACAGAACAGGGTAATGTACCAAAGCTGTGGCCTGGTGGGACCCAAGCCCTTCCCCCACCCCAGCTCACCGGCAGGAGGAAGAGAAATGGAGCAGGGAGGGAGGGGAGGCCTGGGACTGCTGAATACCTAACTCCGGAGATCTGCTCTGGGAGAACAAACCTACATTTCATGGTGCTTGCATGATACTCTCATGATTATGGGGTTGGAAAGCTAAGACAGGCAGGATTCCTGGAGAGACTGAGGTTCCAGCCACTTGTGGAAAGCAGGGATCCATATCTGGCTGCTCTGGGACAAAAGAAAGGCAGGCAGTCTGAGAGACTTCCTAACAAGGAAGCCCTTAGCAAGAGGGCTGCTAAAGGGGCAAGGACTGCACAGAGATTACTGCTCAGGAGAGAGGACAGGTAGACAAATTGTCCGGGTGCACTCTGCCCATCAGGTTGGGAGCTTTGCCATATAGACTCTCATATTTAAGGAGGAAAAAGAAATCTTCCTCCTTAGACGATCTTCAGGTGCTCCAGCTCCCTGGCTGGCTACACAGCTCCATGGAACCCCTCTGTGATATGCAGCCTACTGCACCTTTCTCCCGGCCAGCCTCACTGGGCTCGCAAACCAGCAAACCCTACCCTGGTGTTAGGCCAGCCAGAGGGCATATCTGTCTACAGCAACTACAAACACAAAGCATATAGGCTTATACTTGTGTGCTCAGCCCACTGGTTCAGGCAGTTGAGACAGGCATAGCAGCCGGGTAGCAGGAAACAGCTCTTTCCTCCCCCAGGGCACCAATACCACCCTCCTGTGACCCCCAACATTGCTTCAGGGGCTGAGCAGCTCCAGGGAGTAGAGCTTCTGGGCAGTAGAGGACGCCATATACAAATATGAAAGGCCAAAGGAATCACGTTCAGAGTAAAATTATTAAAACCACTCCTGAGAAAGAGTTAAATGACGTCGACCTCATGACTCTTTGAAAGGAGTTCAAAATAAAAATCATTAACATGCTCATGGAGGTACAGAAAGATATTCAAGAACTCAGGAATGAGTTCCGGTCAGAGATCCAATCATTGAAGAGCACAATGGAGGGTATTAGAAGCAGATTGGATATGGTGGAGGAGATGATAAATGAAATAGAAACTAGAGAAGAGGGATACAAAGAAGCTGAGGCACAGGGAGAAAAAAGGATCTCTAAGAATGAAAGAATATGGAGAGAACTGTGTGACAAATCCAAACGGAACAATATTCACATTATAGGGGTACCAGAAGAAGAAGAAGAGAGAAAAAAGGATAGAAAGTGTCTCTGAGGAGGTAATTGCTGAAAACTTCCCCAATCTGGGGGAGGAGATAGTCTCACAGGCCATGTAGGTGCACAGATCTCCCAACACAAGAGACCCAAGGAAGACAACACCAAGACATATAGTAATTAAAATGGCAAAGATCAAGGATAATAACAGACTTTTAAAAGCAGCCAGAGAGAAATAAGATTATATACAAAGGAAAGCCCACCAGGCCATCATCAGATTTCTCAACAGAAACCTTACAGGCCAGAAGGGAGTGGCATGATGTATTTAATGCAATGAAGCAGAAGGGCCTTGAACCAAGAATACTTTATCTGGCAAGATTATCATTTAAATTTGAAGGAGGGATTAAATAATTTCCAGATAAGCAAAAGCTGAGAGAATTTACCTCCCACAAACCATCTCTACAGTGTATTTTGGAGGGACTGCTGTAGATGGAAGTGTTCCTAAGGTTTAATAGCTGTCACCAGAGGTAATAAAACCACAGTAAAGAAAGTAGAATAGCTAATTACTAAGCAAATGCAAAATTAAATTAACTATCCCCAAAGTCAATCAAGGGATAGACAAAGAGTACAGAATATGATAACTAATATATAAAGGATGGAAGAGGAAGGAAAAAAAAAAGAACCTTTAGATTGTGTTTGTAATAGCATATTAAGTGAGTTAAGTTAGACTCTTAGATAGTAAGGAAGCTAACCTTGAACCTTTGGTAACCACAAATCTAAAGCCTACAATGCCAATAAGTACATACCTATTGATAATCACCCTAAATGTAAATGGTCTGAATGCACCAATCAAAAGACATAGAGTAACTGAATGGATAAAAAAACAAGACCCATCTATATGCTGCCTACAAGAGACTCACTTTAAAACCAAAGACATGCACAGACTAAAAGTGAACGGATGGAAAAAGACATTTCATGCAACTATAGGGAGAAAAAAGCAAGAGTTGTAGTACTTGTATCAGACAAAATAGACTTCAAAACAAAGAAAGTCACAAGAGACAAAGAAGGACATTACATAATGATAAAAGGGTCAATCCAACAAGAAGATATAACCATTATAAATATCTATGCACCCAACACAGGAGTACCTACATATGTGAAACAAATACTGACAGAATTCAAAGGAGAAATAGAATGCAATGCATTCATTCTAGGAGACTTCAACACTCCACTCACTCTGAAGGACAGATCAACCAGACAGAAAATACGTAAGGAGACAGAGGCATTGAACAACACAATAGAACAGATGGACCTAACAGACATCTACAGAGCTCTACACTCAAGAGCAGCAGAATATACATTCTTCTCAAGTGCACACGGAACATTTTCAAGAATAGACCATATACTAGGCCATAAAAAGAGCCTTGGTAAATTAAAAAAGATTGAAATTGTACCAACCAGCTTCTCAGATCACAAAGGTATGAAACTGGAAATAAACTACACAAAGAAAATGAAAAATCCCAAAAACACATGAAGACTTCACAACATGCTCCTAAATAACCAATGGATCAATGACAAAATAAAAACAGAGATCAAGCAATATATAGAGACAAATGACAATAATAATTCAACACCACAAAATCTGTGGAATGCACCGAAGGCCGTGTTAAGAGGAAAGTATATTGCAATACAGGCCTACCTCAGGAAAGAAGAACAATCCCATATGAGCAGTCTAAACTCACAATTAATGAAACTAGAAAAAGAAGAACAAATGAGGCCCAAAGTCAGTAGAAGGAGGGACATAATAAAGATTAGAGCATAAATAAATAAAATCGAGAAGAATAAAGCAATGGAAAGAATCAATGAAAGCAGGAGCTAGTACTTTGAGAAAATTAACAAAATAGATAAACCCCTAGCCAAACTTATCAAGAAATAAGAGAGCCTACTCACATAAACAGAATCAGAATGAGAAAGGAAAAATCACTACAGACACCACAGAAATACAAAGAATTATGAGAGAATTCTATGAAAAATTATATGGTAACAAACTGGATAACCTAAAAGAACTGGACAACGTTCTAGAAAAATACAACCTTCCAAGGCTGACCCAGAAAGAAACAGAAAATCTGAACAGACCAATTAGCAGCAACAAAATTGAATTCGTAATCAAAAAAATACCTAAGAACAAAACTCCTGGACCAGATGGCTTTACTGCTGAATTTTATCAAACATTTAGTAAAGACCTAATACCCATCCTCCTTCAAGTTTTCCAAAGAGTAGAAGAAGAGGGAATACTTCCAAACTCATTCTATGAGGCCAGTATCACTCTAAGACCAAAACCAGGCAAAGACACCACAAAAAAAGAAAATTACAGACCAATATCCCTGATGAATATAGATGTAAAAATACTCAACAAAATATTAGCAAACTGACTTTAAAAATACATCAAAAAGATCATCCATCATGATCAAGTAGGATTTATTCCAGGGATGCAAGGATGGTACAATATTCGAAAATCCATCAACATCATCCACCACATCAACAAAAAGAAGGACAAAAACCACATGATCATCTCCATAGATGCTGAAAAAGCATTTGACAAAATTCAACATCAATTCATGATAAAACTTAACAAAATGGGTATAGAGGGCAAGTACCTCAACATAATAAAGGCCATATATGACAAACCCACAGCCAACATTATACTTAACAGTGAGAAGCTGAAAGCTTTTCCTTTAAGATCAGGAACAAGACAAGGATGCCCACTCTCTCCCAATTTTTATTCAACATAGTACTGGAGGTCCTAGCCATCGCAATCGGACAACACAAGGAAATAAAAGGCATCCAGATTGGTAAGGAGAAAGTTAAACTGTCCCTGTTTGCAGATGACATGATATTGTATATAAAAAACTCTAAAGAATCCACTCTAAAACTACTAGATCTAATATCTGAATTCAGCAAAGTTGTGGGTTACAAAATTAATATGCAGATATCTGTGGCATTCCTATACACTAACAATGAACTAGCAAAGAGAGAAATCAGGAAAACAATTCCATTCACAGTTGCTTCAAAAAGAATAAAATAGCTAGGAATAAACCTAACCAAGGAAGTGAAAGACGTGTACTCTGAAAACTACAGACACTCATGAGAGAAATTAAAGAAGATACCAATAAATGGAAACACATCCTGTGCTCATGGATAGGAAGAATTAATATTGTCAAAATGGCCATCCTGCCTAAAGCAATGTACAGATTCAATGCAATTCCTATCAAACTACCAACTGCATTCTTCAACGAACTAGAGAAAATCATTCTAAAATTCATATAGAACCAAAAAAGACCCCAAATAGCCAAAGCAATCCTGAGAAGGAAGAATAAAGCTGGGGGGATTATGCTTCCCAACTTCAAGCTCTACTACAAAGCCACAGTACTCAAGACAATTTGGTCCTGGCACAACAACAGACCCATAGACCAATGGAACAGACTAGAGAGCCCTGATATAAACCCAACCATATATGGTCAATTAATATACAATAAAGGAGCCGTGGACATACAATGGGGAAATGACAGCCTCTTCAACAGCTGGTGTTGGCAAAACTGGACAGCTACATGCAAGAGAATGAAACTGGATTATTGTTTAACCCCATACACAAAAGTAAACTCGAAATGGATCAAGGACCTGAATGTAAGTCATGAAACCATAAAACTCTTAGAGGACAACATAGGCAAAAATCTCCTGAATATAAGCATGAGCAACTTCTTCCTGAATGCATCTCCTTGAGCAAGGGAAACAAAAGCAAAAAGGAACTCATGGGACTACATCAAATTAAAAAAGTTCTGTACAGCAAAGGACAGCATCAACAGAACAAAAAGGAATCCTACAGTATGGGAGAATATATTTGTAAATGACATATCTGACAAGGGGTTAACATTCAAAATATATAAAGAACTTACATGCCTCAACACCCAAAAAACAACCCGATTAAAAAATGGGCAGAGGATATGAAGGTTCTCCAAAGAAGAAATTCATGTGGCCACAGACACATGAAAAGATGCTCCATGTCACTAATCATCAGGGAAATGCAAATTAAAACCACAATGAGATATCACTTCACACCAGTAAGGATGGCCAGCATCGAAAAGACTAAGAACGACAAATGCTGGCGAGGATTCGGAGAAAGGGGAACCCTCCTACAATGCTGGTGGGAATGCAAGCTAGTTCAACCATTGTGGAAAGCAGTATGGAGGTTCCTCAAAAAACTAAAAATAAAAATACCATTTGACCCGGGAATCCCACGCCTTGGAATTTACCCAAAGAATACAACTTCTCAGATTCAAAAAGACATATGCACCCCTATGTTTATTGCAGCACTTTTTACAATAGCCAAGATATGGAAGCAACCTAAGTTTCCATCAGTTAATGAATGGATAAAGAAGAGGTGGAATACTCTTCAGCCATAAGAAAGAAACAAATCCTACCATTTGCAACAACATGGATGGAGCTGGAGGATATTATGCTCAGTGAAATAAGCCAGGTAGAGAAAGACAAGTACCAAATGATTTCCCTCATTTGTGGAGTATAATGACGAAGCAAAACTGAAGGAACAAAATAGCAGAAGACTCACAGACTCCAAGAAGGAACTAGTGGTTACCAAAGGGGAGGGGTGTGGGAGGGCATGTGTGGAGGGAGGGGAAAGGGAATTGAGGGGTATTATGTTTAGTACACGTGGTGTGGGGGGTCACGGGGAAAACTGTGTAGCACAGAGAAGGCAAATAATGAATCTGTGGCATCTTACTACACTGATGGACAGTGACTGCACTGGGGTGTGGGCGGGGACTTAATAATATGGGTAAATGTAGTAACCACATTGTTTGTTCACGTGAAGCCTTCATAAGAGTGTATATCAATAATACCTTAATAAAAAAAAAGAAAGATGCCTTCTAGTAAAAGACCATGAATTTCACTCGTACTGTCTTGTTTTTTTTTAAATTAAAGTATCATTGGTAAACAATCTGATGAAGGTTTCATATGAACAACATTGTGGCTTCAACATTCACCCATATTATCAAGTCCTCACCCCGTCCCCATTGCAGTCACTGTCCATCAGTGTAGTAAGATGCTATAGAGTCACTATTTGTCTTCTCCATGCTGTACTGCCTTCCCCGTGACCTACCTATATTGTGCTTGTGAATTATTATGGCCCTTAATCCCCTTCCTCGCCCCCCCGACCCCCACAACATCTCCCCTTTGGTGACCTCTTGTCCCTTCTTGGAGTCTGTGAGTCTGCTGCTGTTTTGTTCCTTTAGTTTTGCTTTGTTTTTATATTTCATAAATGAGTGAAGTCGTTTGGTGCTTCTCTTTCTCCACCTGGCTTATTTCACTATATCATCCAGCTCCATCCATGTTGCTGCAAATAGAAGGATTTCTTTTCTTTTTATGGCTGAATAATATTCCATTGTGTATATATATGTGCCACATCTTCTTTATCCATTCATCCACTGATGGACACTTAGGTTGCTTCCATGTCTTGGCTATTGTAAATAGTGCTGCAATAAGCATAGGGCTGCATATGTAGCATATGTCTTTTTTTTAAATAATTTATTTTGGTATCATTAATGTACAATTACATGTGCAATATTATGTTTATCGAACTACCCCCTTCATCAGGTCCCCCCCACCAACCCCATTACAGTCACTGTCCATCAGTGTAGTGAGATGCTATAGAGTCACTACTTGTCTTCTCTGAGTTGTACAGCCCTCCCCGCACCCCCCAACATTACATCTGCTAATCGTAATGCCCCCTTTTCTCCCTTGTCCATCCCTTCCCACCCATCCTCCTCAGTTCCTTTCCCTTTGGTAACTATTAGTCCATTCTTGGGTTCTGTGAGTCTGCTGCTGTTTTGTTCCTTCAGTTTTTTCTTTGTTCTTATACTCCACAGATGAGTGAAATCATTTGGTACTTGTCTTTCTCCACCTGGCTTATTTCACTGAGCATAATACCCTCTAGCTCCATCCATGTTGTTGCAAATGGTAAGATTTGTTTTCTTCTTATGGCTGAATAGTATTCCATTGTGTATATGTACCACATCTTCTTTATCCATTCATCTACTGATGGACACTTAGGTTGCTTCCATTTCTTGGCTATTGTAAATAGTGCTGTGATAAACATAGGGGTGTATATGTCTTTTTCAAACTGGGCTTCTGCATTCTTAGGGTAAATTCCTAGGAGTGGGATTCCTGGGTCAAATGGTATTTCTATTTTGAATTTTTTGAGGAACCTCCATACTGCTTTCCACAATGGTTGAACTAATTTGCATTCCCACCAGCAGTGTAGGAGGGTTCCCCTTTCTCCACATCCTCGCCAGCATTTGTTGTTGTTTGTGTTTTTGGATGTTGGCCATCCTCACTGGTGTGAGGTGATATCTCACTGTGGTTTTAATCTGCATTTCTTTGATGATTAGCGATGTGGAGCATCTTTTCATGTGCCTGTTGGCTGCATATGTCTTTTTGAATCAGGGATTTTGTTTTCTTCAGGTAAATTCCTAGGAATGGAATTCCTGGGTCCAATGATATTTCTATTTTTAGCTTTTTGAGGAACCTCCACATTGCTTTCCACAATGGTTGAACTAGTTTACATTCCCACCAACAGTGTAGGACGGTTCCCCTTTCTCTGCATTCTTGCCAGCATTTGTTGTTTCTTGTCTTTTGGATGTTGGCCATCCTAACTGGTGTGAGGTGATAGCTCATTGTGGTTTTAATTTGCATTTCTCTGATGATTAGTGATGTGGAACATCTTTTCATGTGTCTGTTGGCCATCTGAATTTCTTCTTTGGATAAGTGTCTGTTCATATCCTCCGCCCATTTTTTAATTGGGTTATTTGCTTTCTGGGTGTTGAGGCATGTAAGTTTTTTATATATTTTGGATGTTAACCCCTTGTCAGATATGTTGTTTACGAATATATTCTCCCATACTGTAGGATGTCTTTTTGTTCTACTGATGGTGTCCTTTGCTGTACAGAAGCTTTTTAGTTTGATATAGACCTAGTGTTTTCTTAAATGAAGTTTTGCCATTGGATATCAGCAGTCAATCGATTTATGTAATTTAAAAAAATATAAAGTAATCCAAGAATGGAGAAATTCCACAGTGAAAAAAAATCACTGAATTCAAATGTTAGAACCAGTAGAACATTGTTTTGAAATTGCCTCAAAATCCTTTGACCCTCTTATTTGGATAAATAAACTGATGATCAGAGTGATTAAATAAGTGGAGTCATACAGTTGATTAATGAGAGATCTAAATTAAGTAAACTTGGCTACAACATGGAGTGCATGTGTGGGAATTTGCACAGCTATACAGCCTCTGTTCACATGTTCTGTTTGGAAGAGGTGACGAGTGCCTTATTGTTAGTCATCTTGAATTGTAGTTGTTTACCATCAATGAGGAACAACTGAGTTCGAGTTTGAACATTTCCTTACCACCCCCAACCTTTAACAAATCAGCACACTCTTCTCATCTGGGTCAAAAAAATTTTTTTTAAAGGTCAAATGATAATCACAAAGAAATGGAGTGCTGCCCGTTTTACTCTAGCAGACACTGCAATTTCAGTTCATTACCTCTTGTGGTTTACATACAAATTTATTCAGTTTCCTGGATTTTATCTGACGTCTCTGAAATGTACGTGCTGGATGTGGGACTTTGGAATAGATAGATGGCTGTGGCCACATAAGAGTCAATGAAGCAGAGATTTGCAATTATTTGGGTCATTTGAACTGTTAGGTAGTTTATTGGGGTAACTTAGAGCCAAAGGCCTGGGGTTTCTCATGTTAATTTCATTAGTTCTTAGCATAGGTACACAGTGGGTGCTTAATTAATGCTTCATGATAAGGATGACAATCCTATTTATAAAGTATGGTACACTACAAGTCTTTTTTTTTTTTTAATTTTGGTATCACTAATATAAAATCACATGAGCAACATTGTGGTTACTAGAGTCCCCCCATTATCAAATCCCCACCACATACCCCATTGCAGTCACTGTCCATCAGCATAGTAAGATGCTATAGAATCACTACTTGTCTTCTCTGTGGTATACGGCCTTCCCCGTGTCCCCCACCCTACATTATACGTGCTAATTGTAATGACACTTTTTCCCCCTTATCCCTCCCTTCCCACCCACCTTCCCCAGTCCCTTTCCCTTTGGTAAGTGTTAGTCCATTCTTGGGTTCTGTCAGTCTGCTGGCTGTTTTGTTCCTTCAGATTTTTCTTTGTCCTTATACTCCACAGATGAACGAAATTATTTGATACTTGTCTTTCTCCACCTGGCTTATTTCACTGAGCATAATACCCTCTAGCTTCATCCACGTTGTTGCAAATGGCAGGATTTGTTTTCTTCTTATGGCTGAATAATACTCCATTGCGTATATGTACCACATCTTCTTTATCCGTTCATCTATGGATGGACACTTAGGTTGCTTCCATGTCTTGGCTATTGTAAATAGTGCTGTGATAAACATAGGGGTGCATATGTCTTTTTGAAACTAGGATTCTGCATTCTTAGGGTAAATTCCTAGGAGTGGAATTCCCAGGTCAAATAGTCACTCCAAGTCTTTTTACACACAAAGTCTTCATAGCTATAAAAGATTTACTATACATTGGGTAATCTCAGCCTGCCTGAATAAAAAAAAAATCTGGGAGACCAGTATTAGCGTTATGTCTGTATCTCAATCATCAACTTATTTGAGTGCCTTTTTTGGTGAGAACTGAAACGTTAAGTTATTTGACCTATGAAGAGAAGGATAGGAAGGTTTTATATCTTTTAAGGAGATATAAAATGTCGTGATAATTTTTCTTCTTGCAAATATTTAGAACAAGTGTCAAGAAGGAGTGGCTGTCTGCCCACGGAGGGTCGGTTTGGGATCTCCTGGGATTAGAGATCCTGGTCTAGAGCAGTATGCGTAGGCCTGGGGACAGATGTAGGTTTACTGAGTCTGTGACAGTGCAGGGAAAGCAAATGGCCATATGAAAAAGTTAGTTCTGGCTGACAAGCCTAGGAACAGAAGGAAAGTGAATTTTTTTTTAACTTTTTATTACAAAAAGTTTGAAACATAACAAAGGGTAGGGAGAACAATATAATGAACACCCATATATCCATGACTTAAATGTAACAATTGTTAATATTTTGCCATATTTGCCTCATATTGTTTGCTGAAATATTTTTAAGGAAATACATGTACATCTCTAAAAATTAAGGGACATTTGTCTATATAACCTCAGCGCCTTTATCACATCTAATGGAATTAGCAAGGGTTTCCTAATATTATCTATCTAGTTTATAAAATAAACTACACTTTTGAAGTTTATCCACTTCCTCAAGTTTTGAAAATGTCATTTCTTGGGCAAGTGAAATTATAACCTTAAGTGGAAGAAACCTATTCTTCATGTGCTGATTCCCATCTTTATCATCCACAAAGGGGGCTTGGTGTTGTGAGCAGCGCCGTAGGACTGAGGACACCTGATTTCTGTTTTTAGGTCTGCTACTGATTTGTGGTGACATCAGGAATAGGTTGCTTAACTTCTCGCCTGAGGTTCTTTGCTCGTAAACAACAAGGATGAAACAGATTACTTCCACTTGGGTTTTTTTGAAGAGCTGATAACCTATAGGCCTAGAATACTTGGCTCTATTTTCATACATTATTGGGATAGTTCGGGGATAATACAGAAACGAGTCATGTTACTGTCAGTCCACTTGGACTGTGGTAACAAAATACCACAAACTGAGTGGCTTATAAATAACAGAAATTTATTTCTCACAGTTCTCGAGACTGGAAGTCCTAGATCAGGGTTCCTGCGTGGTTGGGGGAAGGACCTCTTCTGGGTCGCAGGCTCTGATCCTCTTGTGGAGGGAGCGGCTGGGGAGGTCTGTGGGATCTTTTTACAAGAGCGCTAATCCCATTCATGAGGACTCCACCCTCACGACCTAAGCACCTCCCGAAAGCCCCGCCTGCAAACACTATCACCTTGAGTATTAGGACTGCGACATGTGAATTCTGAGGGGGGGACAAACATTCAGACTGCAGCATCTGTCACAGTCCCAAACATAATTTCCGAGGCAGCGTTCTTTCTCGGTGAGAATATACTTGTATCACTAGCTCCTTATCTTTTTTTCCTGTGATGTTATCTGGGAGGGTTAAAATGATGGTGTCCCTGTGGCTACTCCTTAAATGAAACCGAGTCAGTTTTCTGACTTTCCCGGGGTGACACGAAGAAGGAAATGCATGCACCCTAGATTTTCATTTCTTCACCTGTGTGGTTGTTAGTTTTCTGTGTCAATGTGGTTAGGCTACAGCACCCAGATATTCAAATGCTAATCCAGGTGTTTCTGTGAAGCTGTTCTGTCAGTGTAGGCTAACCTCTATGATCAGTTGACTTTAAGAAAAGGAGGTCACTGATAATAATGTGGGTGCGCCTTAGCATCACCTGCCTGACTTTCCAGGCTGCCCACCTGCCCTGTAGATTTCAGACTTGTCGCCCCCACAACCGCGGGAGCCCTTTATTTATGCCTTAAATGAATCTCTTCGTGGGTAGAGTGTATGTCCTACTGATTGGATTTCTCCAGAGAACTCGGACTAATGCAAACTGCTCTACAGATCAGAAAAATTTTGAACATTACATATGGTACCTGTTGGATTCGTCTAATTCAGAATTTTATTAGTGTAGAATTTTAACTATTTAGACAGATGTTAACTATGACATCTAACTTTTCAGTATCTATGAAGAAGAGCATTGAGCAGCCAGGACAGGGCACACGTGGCAATGGTTTCCCTGAGTAGGAGAACACTGTGTGGGGGGCCTCCACCGAACCCCGGAATCCCCTCCTCGGGACACTGCCTGAGGTCAAGTCTTTAGCTCCGGCTCTGGCTTTCAGAGGCATCCAGGCTAAGATATTTCCTATCAAAGGCAGAAATTAATTTTGTTAATATTTTGTTGAAAGTTTCTATCAAAGAATACCTCAGGAAGCAAATGAACCTGTTGCTTAGAAAGAAGACCTCAAAACCAGTCACGTCAAAATCATTTTTGGGCAATGGTTTTCAAATATCAGTTTGGAACTCTTCATTTGAAGAAATTTTACTGAGAAATGTAACATACAGAAAAGAAAATTGGGTCTCCACTTGTATTCTTTCTCCAAAGTGCCTGGAAGGGTATTTGTGTTAGTTAGCTGAGCTGATTTAACAAAAGACCACAACCTTTGGTTGGGGGTGGGGGCGAAACACAGGAACAGATTGTCTCCCCTCCCCGTCTGAAGGCTGGATATCCAAGGTCAAGGTGTTGCAGGGCTGGTTCAGCCTGAGGCCGAGGAAGGATCTTTTCCAGGTCTGCAGATGGTCATCTCTGAATGTCTTTTCACATTCCCGTCCCTTTACACTTGTCTGTGAGCCCAAATACTCCCCTTCGGTAAGGACATCAGTCATATTAGATTAAAATCCACTCTAATGACTTCCTTTTAATTTGATTATCTCTGTAAAGGCTTTGTCTACAAATAAGGTCACATTCTGATGTACTGGAGATGGAATTTCAACATGGGAATTTTGGAAGGACACAATTCAACCCAGAGCAGTATTTAAAGACTCTTAGATCTCTGAGAACGACTACTCTCAAGATTCAGCTGGATCATTTGAAACAATCCTACCCATCCAATTAGCATTTTTTAAATAGGACCACATTATGTAGACCGAAGTCTACTCAAAATGAAACATTCCACATGAACATTGTTAACTTGCTTTTATAGTAAAAGCAGTTCGTATGGAAACTCTTGCCTTTAAAATTCAGAGGTTGACTGGTGACACAGATCTTTATGCATTTCAGCAGTTTTGAAACTGCTGTTTGGGAAAAGGTTTAGCCAAGACCTCGATGCCTTATGCTTTCATACAGGTCACTAGTAGAGTTGGGTCTCCTATTCATTAGTAGTTCAGAATGCCTGAATTCTTCCCTTCTGAAAGTTACTCTTTGGGTTTGTTACATGCCAAAATAAATCTCAGCCTTACCAGTTTGGGACCTAACAGCAAAATTTTATCAGGAAGAAACACCCAATGGAATATTAAAAGTTATACTCAAAAGAGTGAAAGAGGAAAGTAGCTTAAGCAGTATTTTTTATAATATACTTTGTTTTTTAGAACAGTTTTAGATTTACAGAAAAAATTAAGATGATAGCACAGAGCATTCCCATGTGTCTCATGCCCTGTTTCCCTATTACTAACATCCTGTGTTAGTATGGTATGTTTGTTACAATTAACGGGCCAATATTCGTGTATCCATCCTAGCTGAAGTCAACAGTTTACTTAGATCTCCTATAACATCGCCGTCTCGGCGCCACCCTGCCTGGGGCGCAGCATTCTGTCCTGCTGCCATGTGTCTCCTTAGGGCCCTCTGGGCTGTGACAGTTTCTCAGATTTTCCTTGTTTTTGGCGACCTGGACAGTTTTGAGGAGGACTAGTCAGATATCTCATAAGATGCCCCTTAATTGACATGTGTCTGATGTTCTTCTCATGATTAGATTGGGTTATGTGGTTTTTTTTTCGAGGGAATTGGTAAAGTGTCATTTCATCCCACTACACCAGGAGACTGGGCTATTAATATGACTTATCATTGTTGAGTTTGACCTCAATCACTGGGCTGAGGTGGTGTTTGTCAAATTTCTCCAACACAAAGTGACTCTTTTTTATCCTCCTTTCCATACTGTACCATTTGGAAGGAAGCCACTCTGTGCAACCCACACTTAATGAGTGGGGAGTTGTGATCCATGTCACTGAGGACACAGTAGCTATGTAAATTATTCTTATGCAAGGGAGATGTTTCTTCTCCCCCATTTATGTACTTATTCAACCATTTCTTCATACTGGTATGAACTCATGAACATTTATTTTATGTTTTTCTACTCTGAGTGTGGTCTTAAGAACAATAATAAAGCTACTTAGGTGCTAGGAATTCTATATTTTAACTTCTTATACTAATTGTAAGGTTTCTAATAGATGATAAAACTGCAGCTTCCTGAGGATTTAAATAGATAAATTAGAGGCAAAGAGTAAGTAGCAGAACCAGGACTTAAGTTCAGGTTGACAGACTAAGTTTAGGGCCGAATTTTACAGTAGGCCGCATGCCGGCTCCTGTGATTAGCATATATGCCTCTTTTTTCAGTTTTATTTCTAAAAAAATTCTTGAATTAATTTTATGGTTGTGTATATCTTTTGTTTATTTTGAATATTCTTGAGTAGCAGGGGAAATTATTTTATAACAAAAGTATTAATATATAAATAACTCATTCATATTGAAAAAGAAAACATTAAGACTTTAAAAAGTAGTACGTGGAAAAAAAATCACAAAGAGATATTTTTGTTGGGAAAAAAGAAACCCGGGTTTAAGGAAACCAAAATATGTTCAAATATACAAGTTAATAACAAAAACCACTTATACTAAAATTTTTTTAATTACCCAGTTGTGGCAAGGTTTTGGCATAACTGGGGTAGTCATGTATTACAAGGAGATCCTTGACAGTCCACTGGGGTGGAAAAAGAAAAGAATAATAGGCTTACAGAGCCAAAAAGTATCGCTTAGCGTTTTAGTAATGAGCAATAGATGCTGACTGGCGGATGACGCAGAAAGAGTTTCGTAGGAGCATGTTTGCAGCCCGCCGAGTCACTGGGAGAGCGGAGAAACCAGGCTAAGGCCGAGTTCGCAGAAGTGCCGTAGCTCGCTGCAGAGAGGGTCTAACAGGAACCCTCTGCTGCCGCCAGAGCCCGGGACATTCCTGTGAGACCACTATAACTTCCGCTCTTGCAACTTGACCGCAACCGCTGTCCCTCTGACACTGATGTCAGCTCTGCTGCATCCCTGGGAATGTCACCAGATAGTACCCGCAGCCGCAGCTCCTCGGCTGCAAGGAAGGGGGCGGAAGAAGTATGGAATATTCAAGCTCCTATAGAGGGAGCAGTGTTTGTCCTACAGCCAGACTCATAAAGTGGGAAATTCCTCAAACATAGAAAGGAGTTCAGATGCTGAGTGACCAGAACAAATGACAGATGTCCACTCAGGAAAACATGTTGATATTTGCAGGTGCCATTGTGATCTATATGGAAAATCTAAGGTGATTCTTAGGCAAACTTGTAAAACTAATGAAGTTTAATTTCCTTGACACAATCCCGACATGAACATCAGCGGCATTTCTATCAATCAGGAATAAACAATTAAAAATCAAATAGAAAAAAGGATACCATTCACTATAGTAAACATACTATAAGGTACCTGGGGATAAATCTGACAAATGTATACATTTTTTTTATTAAGGTATCATTGATATATAATTTTATAAAGATTTCACATGAGCAACATTGTGAAATCACTACATTCCCCCATATTATCAAGCCCCCCACCCATTGCAGTCACTGCCCATCAGCGTAGTAAGATGCTATTGAGTCACTACTTGTCTTCTCCGTGCTAAGATGTAAACATCTTTTAAGGCTGAAACTATAGCATATTATGAAGGATATAAGGATGGCTTTTAAAAAAATGCAGATACTGTGTTCTTGTTTGGGAAGACTCGATTTCAGGACATGTTGATTTCCCCTATTCTGATGTATAAATTTACTATAGTTCCAACAAAAATCCCACCCGGTTTTATGCAACTTGAGAAACTGATTAAAATGCAAATGGGAGAGTAAATATCTGAAAATATCCCAAACAATGCTAAAAAAAAAAAACACAAGAAGGTGGGATTTGCTCTTTAAAGTATCAAGTCATAAAGCTTTAGCAATTAAAATAGTTTGGTAGTGGTTCAGGAATGTTCAAAGAGACCAGCTGAGTAGACTAGAAAGCCCAGAAATAGACTCATGCTTTTTAGGGGATCTTGACCTATAACAGGGGTGAACGGGCAGATGAGTTAATAATGTTGAAACAATTTGCTTTCCATATAGAAAAATAAAATTAAGATCTCTACTTCACACAAAAGAGTAAAGCAAATTTTCAGAGAGATTAAAGCTTAAAGTATAAAAACAAAACCTTAAAATTGTTTGAAAAAAATATAGGGACTATCTTTAGATCTTGGGTCACAGAAGGTTTCTTAAGCTAGACACCAAAGGTATAGTTCATAAAGGCAGAGGATTGGTATTTGACTATATTAAATTTGTTTTGTATGATAAAAGACATATAATCAAAATACAGTGGAGAGCACAAAAACTCAATCAAAAGATGGCCCACAGTATGTGGACAGAGACAGGAGGGACTAGGGAACCCACCTATGAAAAGATGCTCAACCTTTTAGGTAATTAGAAAAAATAAAAGTAAAGCAATGAGATACCAAGTGACACTATCAGGGCCGGCCTGGGCGCTACGGGCAGGTGACCCTCTGAGGCCACTGGCATGGGATGGACAAGTGTAGTGATCACTTAGGAGAACAGTTTGGAAGTGTGCTAAGATATTAAAATAAGTTCTAGGTTTATAGAGACTCTTGTCTACGTCCTCAGGGAGATGTGCAAAGGGGCTCGTGATCACTTTGTTAGTAACACTAAAATAAAAAAAAAGAAACGTATGTCCATTAATAGGGAAACGAATGAAAAGAATTTTAAGTAAAATGTGGTGATCCACAGACTGAATACTGAACAGCAGTTAGAAGGAACTGACCACACCTGGTGGATCAATAAGAATGGATGACAAAAATATAATATTGAAGGAAAACAGCAAGATGCACAATAATTCACACATTATGAAGCCATTTTTATACATGGAAAATATGTGAAAAATTGCACATTTTTATGTTTATATTTATGAAATGTTCATTTATAGATATTTATACAAACGTATAAAATCATTAGCTGAAAAGACACGCACTTTGGTGGCCAGCCCCTAAGGGACGCCTGGGAGTCCTGCCGTCTAGTCTTCATGCGTTTGTATTCTCTCCTCCCCTTGAATTCGGCCTGGGCTTAGTGATTTGCTTGTAGTGGAAAGAAGTGGTGGGCTGTTCCTTCCGAGATTAGGTATGAAAACCTGTGGCTTCTCTGGCGTGGGCTCTGGTTCTTCCGGCCCTGATGACGGAGTTGCACGTTGTGAGCTGTGGAGGGGCCCGTGCGGCAGGTAACTGAGGCCAGGAGCCAGTAGGGAACTGAAGCCCTCAGCCTGACAGCCTTTGTGGAACTGAATCCGGCCAGTAACCCCTGAGTGAACTTGGACGTGAATGCGGCCCCAGGCCCCCCAGGGATGACTGCAGCTGCCACCGACACCCCGACTATAGCCTTGTGAGATCTGGTCAGCCAGAGGACCCACAGCAACTGTGAGACCATAGATGTTGCTGGTTTAAGCCTCTAAATTTTGGGGTACTTTGTTATACAGCAATAGATACTGATACACGAAATTATTAGGGTTACAGTCTGGATTGGGGAGGAAGTGGGAAGGGCACGGCATTACAGGAATACTTTTACGGATAGGATTTTAAACATGACAAAGTATTAATAAACCACACAATTATATGTGGTTTTCTATGTTTTATTTCTAAAAAAAGAATAAATTCCCATCCCCAGACTACAAGAAAAACCCAGGGCTATCTTAGAACTCTCTGGATATCTCACAGCTCTCTCAGGTATCTTATGGCTTCTGGATATCACAGATAAGCCTTTTGTTGGAAATTTAAGCTCAGAGTCGTTGGAACCTTTCTTGGTATATTCTTATTTATTTCATTTATACTCTTTAAAGGGAGTCGCAGGAGGTAACAGAGAAGAGAGTGGGCTTGTTTAAATTCTAAGGTCAAATCACCAGATTCCAGGACCCATGACTCCACAGACGGGAAGAATTAAAAATGGAAGGGGACTTGGTGTATCTGGGAAAATTACTCTGTGCTAAGTTGAACACGGGCCTGATCCAAGTCCACGTCAAAGAGGTGTGATGAGACGAGGGTGACAGTCACCCCACGGCTCAGGCACAATGCCTGTCCCACAAGAAAGTCACATTGAGGAGCTTATATTGTTGGTCCTTTTTTCCTTTGAGTTTAAGATAAGTCAGCTCTAAAAATGTTTCTTTCACAAGGGTATATTTAAAAGTTGGTATATGATACAGTAAACTTAAATCACCAGAAATATAATTTGTATTACATCTTGCCATCTACTCCTAACTCCTCATGCATCCTGGTGATTTACTATAACTACACACATATATTTAAATCATTTGGGTCTATTAAAAAAAGATATTCCTTGTGACGATTTAGTAATCATGCAACTTCAAATATTAGGCTTTAATATGAAGGCTCATTTTCAATTTCATTCCTTTTCTCTGACTTAGCCAGCCATTTTATGAGGGCCAATGTGAGTTCCTCTTATGGAAAATCCAGTATATCAGTGTTTCTTTCATCTAGTAATGAATGGTACAATTAAGATTTAATTAGAAGCACACTAGTAAGGGAATTGAAAGCTACTCTGAACCTGTAAATGAAGTGTTACACTTTTAAATTGCTCACATGTTGCAACCCACCCTCTCTAAAAAGCTGCCACATGTAAACTTAATTTGAGATGGAGCTTTTTAAAATAACATGATTGCTTGTAACATTGAACCCCTTCCTGATCATGTGCTCACCGAAAAAGCTCATTTTGTCTGAAGAAGAAAGGCTCACAGATGCTTCAAGGAAGAAAAGGCGAATTTTCACCACATTTGCTTTACAAAGAACATCCTGTACAAGTATTTAGGGGCGAGAAGACCTTTCACCCATTAATGCATGTCCTGTCTACTTTTCCCCCTACACCCCTTTCCATAGCTTTAGGAAGAAGTGCTTTTGGGAAGTGTGATTTGTCCATCTCATATGCATCTCTTTTGAATAAATATACATTTAAAAATATTTATTATAGCTCTATATTTTAAAAAACTGATACTTCCTATTAGAATTTATGTTTTCATTATTGCTTCTCATCCCATTAACTTTTTTTCAGTTAGATAATCATTTCTATCTAAGACTGGAATCAAGGGTGCATTTAAAGATGTTGTTACAATTACGGGCTTTCTCATATGAATTGAGATTAATTCTTTTTCCGAAGGGTAGAGTGGAACAGCAACCTAGTGTAGAGGTCTGAACCTTGGAGAAATGAGGGAGAGAAGGGTAAGGCTGCTGAAAATGACCTTCTGACAGGTGTCGGCTGCAGGAAGAGGAGTGGCTTTGCTCCAAAGGGCACCTCAGGCAGCTACGTGTACAACTGCCAACGGCCTGAAAGGTTTCTGAGAGTTTGTACTACAAGGAGAGACTTAGTATCTTAGAAACCTTTCCTATCCATCTTGTTCTTTACATCTGGGTCCAGAGGGCCTAATCCTGGGCTAAAGCAGAGAAATAACCAAGTGTTGTGATCAGTATGGATCAATATTGCAGGAAATTTTAAATATCCAAAGTCTTGACACTGACAGGATGATTCAAAATTCATGTTCTCAAGGTAGAGCATTTCCAGAAACACCTTCTTGCCTACAGGTCTCTGTCATTAAGGCAGTATATTATCCTAAACAATACATCTTCTAATAATAGGGTGGATGATATTTTTATTTATTTTAAGAGGAGAGTAGAAGGATTATCCAGAGGATGTTATTTTAGAGAGATGGTTAATTATCTCATGTTTATAGATCTCCAGGAAAGATGACTTTAGTAACCTTGAGCCTTAAATTTCTTTTTCTAAACTCCTTAGAATATAAACAGAATGACAGTGGCTACATATAAATTTATTAAAATCACATTTCTCCCAGAATGGAATTTACTAACCCAGAATTTATTTAACCAACCAGTGTGTGTGTGTGTGTGTTTGTGTGTAAAACCAGAGCTTAACTTGACCATGGAACAACAGCCTTGCTGCCCTGACTTGATAGGATTTTATCCTAAAGCAGAGAAATTCAATGTTTTAGGTATCTCTGTCAGATAAGTTTTTTAGACTTTATGAAATATTGGAAATAGCTTATGGATCTTCAATTATTCCCTTATGGACTCCTAGATGTCTATGGATCTCAGGCGGGAACCCACTGGTTTATAGGATGGAAACAACTGAGTCACTACTTGTCCATTACAGTCATTTCAGGCTCTATGATAATTGAATTCAATCTCTGCAAAGCCGATCCGGATAATTAACATACATTTGGATTTGAAGATGGCTCAAAATCCAGGAATAAATTTGCCACAGACAAATCTTTGTGTAAGAATGGCCCAAATAATGAGCTATGATTTTTTTTTAAACCATACTTACAGTATGAATTGAAGGGAGCCTCAAAAGGGCCAACAGCCTCCAAATTCCCCCTTTTACCCAACCTACCTTCTTATACCACCCACTGCCTTTACCCCGGCGTGGACTCCAGTAGGCTGCTGTTTAAGATCAGTTTTCCATCAAGGGGGAAGAGAAGGGCCTTGCAGTGGACACCTGTGAAGTCTGCCACCCAGCCTTCTTTCTCGGCAAACCCTTCTCTCCCCTCTCACCCACACGATCACAGGACAGCCTCGAGCAGCCGTGGTTATAAACCATGACCCCTAACTCTTGTCCTGGTTGCAGTTTGTGCTGACCAGAGATCAGCCTTGGAAAACTTGAAACTGGGAGTAAGAGATCCGGTCTTTGTCCAGGCTGAGATCTTCAGTGCAGGAGATGTAAAAACAGGAGTCTGTGCAGCCATGTTTTCTACCATGAAGACTGGGTAGTTAAAGAGAGACATGAAGTGGAGTGGGGCCGGAGGGTCTGGTGCAGCGTTCCAGTCCTGTCCTAAGACACGGCCTTGGCTTCCTCCTTCTATTTTCCACTTTTTGCCTAAGTTGACCTGAGTTGGTTTCTGTTTCTTGAAACCAAAAGAGAGCCGACAGATAGACTGTCTGGATGGAAGCCTGTTGGCGTGTCCCACCATCACATTATTGCCTTTCTCAGATCGGCCCACAGCTGTTCTCAAAGGCATGGAGAAGCCAGCCTGTGAAGATCTGCGAATAGGATAAAGGTGCTCCAGGAAACTAAAATTGAGATTGTGGTTCACATCTGACAACACCAAGATTTATATGTACATATAGATGTATGTATGAACCCAAGTAAGTAGTTTAAATAGTTGTCATAGTCTTTAAAATATCAGCAGACTAATAAAAGGGCAAATGGATAGGCTGCTGTCTCCCTCACGGCCCTCTGAGCAGAAGAGGTTTTTGTTTTGGGTGGGTAATTTATTTATTTAGTTTTGGGGAGAAAAAAACAACTTTGTCCATAGTTTTCCCAGGCAAATACAGAAAGCATGGCTCTCTGATCTTCATAAAAGGCTGGGATGGACACAGCTGGGAAGAACTGGATGATTGGCGTATCAGTCAGCCAGGGGATGTGAATGACTTACCTTGAATAGAGCAACCGCACAGAATCAGAACTGGGAGGAAAATGAAACCGTTTACAAAAGAAGCCAAGCGAACAATGTGACATCGGCCTGGTCTTCAGGGGAGCAGTGGGGGGGCACGGCGAGGAGCGGTGCTTGCTCCAAGCATGCCTGTAGCTGAAGAAGAACATTCGCTTCTTGGAGATGTGGACGTTCGCACCCGTTCCCTCCCCCTGCTTCTGCGTCATCTGCACAGTGAACATGACTTACAAAGAATAAAGTTGGATATTAAAAATGGCATCCTGTATAGAAATAGTATCTTACTATCAATCTATATGTTCCAGGAAATTAAGTGGATAACAAATAATAAATACTAAAACATGCTTTGAAGCTGCCAAGAGGTAAATAAAAATCCACCTGTGGTTTTTAATAAGCGCTGAACAAGTCACAAGATTTTTTTTTAAAGTGCAATCACTTTTTTAATTTATAGTTAAGGTATCCTGTACTAGTCAGGGTTCCCTGGAGAAATAGATCCAATAGTAGATACACACATACATACATACATAGAGAGAGAGAGAGAGGAGGGGGATGGAGGGAGGGAGGGAGGTTTAGTATACGGAATGGCCTCGCATGATTTTGGAGGCTAAGAGGTCCTGAGATGTGCGCTGGCAAACTGGAGTCCTAGGGGAACTGTTGGGCAGTTACAGTCTGAGTCTGATGGCCTGAGCATCGGCAGAGCCGATGGTGTAAATTCCATTCTGGAAGCCGGCAGGCCCAAAACCCAAGAAAAGCTGATGTTTCAGTTCAAGTGTGAAGGCAGGAAAAGAATCAGTGTCCCAGTGCAGTCAGGCAGGAGGAGCCCCCCTTACTCAGCCTTTCTGTTCTACTTAGGTCTCTGAGTGACCGCATCAGGCCCACCCACATTAGGGAGGGCAGTCTGCTTTACTTGCTGCACCTACTCAAACGTCAGCTTACCCAGAAACACCCTCACACACACACTCAGAAGGATGTCTGGCAAATGTTTGGCACCCCATGGTCCAGTCAAGTTGATTTATAGAATTGACCATCACAAGTCTACCCCTTGTCAGCCTGGCACCCATATGCATCTCCTTAAACCAAACTTGATCCCTAAATAAAGATAATAACAAGGTCATAATTCTGCCTCACATGATACAACCATCTTGGGCACAACAAAAACATAGGAACCCCTCCCCAGAAGAGGAAGTAATGGCCTCGAGTGACATTTATTCTATTCTTTGACACCCCATAACTTGCATTCTATGACGTAAAATTAATAATACTTATTTGACATAAAGTCAGCGTATCTTACATTATATGATAAGGGGATGAGAGGGAAGAAAACAAAGGTATTGGAAATCTATATACTTATATACACACACACATACACATTGTAACAAAATAAGCAGGAATGATCAGCACGCCTACAGTCCTCATTTCTACGCTGGTCATGCGGCCATGCCTCGGATTTACCACTACTTTTGTCCACTTCCCATTCTGTTTTCTCTTTGCAGCAAGTCCCCGCTGATCAGGGTTATTTATCTGGTGGGGTGACTCAAACCTTTCCTGGTGGGTTTGGGCTATTAGCAGTCCTGTCTGGACTGGGTGGTCGTAGTTTTCCACTGGCCTTACTCACAGGGCGCGGTAGCGCTAAGGGATCTCCTGCACTCCAGACCCACTTTCCCTTGCCGCCATCATGGAGCAGTAGTACAGATCCCCTTAGTCAGGATCCAGCACCCCGGCCGGCACAGGAACTCCCTCCTTCATGGGCTGGTGCCGAGGTATGGGGAACCCAAAGTGGCAGGGGGCAGCCTTACCTCCAGGTCAGTGGGATCATTGCTGTGTCTCCTGGGGGAAACATTCTTCCCTTTGGAACTAAGACCCCCAGGCCGGCAGAAGACAAGGTCACAGGAAGGAAGGAACAGGAAGCAGGAATTTGGCTTCTGGGTGGCAAGAGGTACTGGTGAGTTGGGGCCACTCCCATCTCTTTCCCTTCATTCCTGGGCCTGTGAATTCTGGCCAAGGGAGAAACAGCACCGTATATGAGGTGTCTGATTTATAACCAGATTTTCCTAGTATATTAGAAAATCGATTCAGTGATGAGAATTTGGTCTCTCATCATATACAACTACTGAAGCACACACATGCATGTATATTTCTATTCATTCTTTACTGAGCAACTATTTATTTAAAAATATATTGATAGAAACTCAAAGTTCTAATAAGATTCATCTATTAGAAATATACATTTACAACCAGATAGTCTGTCAGGTAAATGTGATTAAATTTCACAGTTTTAAAAACATCTCCTAATGCAGAGGCTATAAAATGCTCTGTTTTGGGATGGGAGATTTGGAAATGAGATTGGACCCTGAGTGAATACATGAGACTCTTTGCAAAGTGTCATAAATTTACATGTTCTATTTGTTCAGGTCATTCTAGTCAGGCATGAAAAGTTTAGGGGCATTGGGACTTAACTTACTCCATCTTTTCGCTATTAAAGAATTGGGAAAATAAAAGTACACATTTCCACTGATGTATCAATGGAAAAGGCATTTAAAGCATCTGTGCGTTTGCATTACATAAATGTAATGTAACGAGTGTATGTCGTACCTACTGAGGTTAGGTACTTCTGGGCCTGCAAATATAAATAGGGCACAGTTCACATTCTCCATGAGGTGATCCTATCAGTGGAGGGGTGGGCGTAAGAGACACATTCTAATATAATAAGAGTGAGTAATTTAATAAAACGGAGGAAACTGCCTTTGAAGATAGCAAGTTGAAAACATGACTAGATCTGCTTCTTTCTGAAATCCCACCAAAATGACAATAAAAGGATTTTTTCAAATGACTCACAAAAACATAGAGAACAGGAGGCGAGGAAACAAAATAAGAATATGGAAAGCCGGAAAGCAGATGGACAGGTGACGACTGACGCGGCACAACCAGGAGTGCTGAATCCTAAGCCTGCAGCGGAAAAGAGCAGGTGGATGGTGCCATAGAATCACCAAATGGCCCAAGAGGTGGCGGACCTCAGGTGCCCTGAAAATGTAGGTGAAGGAGGAGCTAAAAGCAGGAAGACTGTTTGAAGTCTGTTTATAATACCCTGCTTACCACTCTTTCCCACCCTGATTCCGGCAGAGTGCGCCTGAAGTTCTGATCTCGGAGCAGAGTGAAGCAGAGCGAGTTTGGACCCAGAGGCACAGGCATATCTGAGGGCAGGGGCATTGGCTGACAATAAGAGGATTCGATGAAAGTTCACTAACTGAATGTGGAGATGGCCCAACTTTTTCCACTGCCAGGACCTCAGAATGCTGGCAGCCGGAAAGCTCTCCCCCTGGCAGAGACCTCTTTTGGGGAGTGTGACCTGCCTAGGAGGAAAGATGCTGATGTTCCCAGTCCTTTGTTTTGGGTGACCATTCTGTCCAGTATAAGACATTTAGCAGCATTCCTGGCCTTTCCCCACTGCACTGCAAATAGTATGCCCCCAATCTGCCCCACCAGTTGTAACAATTACAGATGTCTCTAGACATGCCAGTGTCCATGGGGAAAGGGACTAAATTGCCCCCAGTTGAGAATTACTGGCCTGTGGTGATGCTTACAGTCTAATGGCCCCATCTGTGACTTCCATTCCACTTTGTAGTACCTCTCCAGTATGAGCAGACAGTCAAAATTCATGGATATTCAGGGAAAAATAAGGAAAAAAGCAACTTAGAGGAAACAGGCTATGAGGAAGAAGAAAACTTTGAAAAGGAGATGTACCCTCTACAAAACAAGAACTCTCAAGTATCAAAATATGGTAGCAAAAATGAAAAACTTAACAAAGGTAATGAAATCTCCAGAAAGTAAGGTAAAAAGACAAAGAGATGGAAAAATAGGAGAGGACATAGAAGATGAGAAAATTAAAGTAATAGACTAGGAGGTCTGCATGAAGCAGTTTATGCTGCTGTAACAAATAGACTTCAAAACAGAGACTCAAGTACTACAGAAGTTTAATTTCTCTGTGCCTAGAGTAGGTAGATAGCTCTGCGTCCTGACTGGTACTCTGTCATGCTAGACATGTGCATCCATATCCCTCCCTGAATCCAGAGCGGCTGTTTCAGTTGTTAACATTTCCTAACTAGCAGGAGGGAGGTCATTAGAGTCACACTTTAAAGATCTGACTTATAAGGTACATGCCTCACTTCTGCACACATCTAGCTGCTAGGGAGGCTGATGTACTCTTGCCTATGTGGTTACATGCTCAGCTAAAGCTCAGAAGGTCTATTATTCAAAGGAAGGAGAGAATGGATGTTGGAGGAAGTTGAGCAATGTCCACAATAAGGTGTAACATCCAAATAAAAGGAGATTCAAGGAAAGAGAACCACAAAAAGTAGTGGGGAGGCAATCAGCAAGGAAATATGTATTTGGGTGACTAGCTTTTGCTGGGGTCACAAACAACTCCTAAGTCATCCTTGCTCACAAACACAAAGCTGTTTCTTGCTCAAGTTGCGTGTCCATCGGAGGCCAGCTGAGGCTCTGTTCCCTGCTTTCTCACTCAGGCTCAGAGACCTTCCATCAGCTGAAAGGTGTCAGGCACTGTGACACAGATGGTGGTCAGAGGAAATGTGGGGACTCACACACGGATCTCTAAAGCTTCCACCTATCATTTTTGCTCCTGTTTCCCAGCCAAGTCAAATGGCTAATCTCACTTGAAGAGTACAGCAAAGCGTGACCCTCTTATGCACACAGAAGGAGAAAAATTGGAAATAGTGAAAGATATTAATGACTACCCCAGCACATATAAATATTTTGTTCACGCTCCGCCTTCCAGCATGAAAAATACACTCCTCTTCCCCAACCCAAAGGAAGACAACCCAGAAGTCCCATCTTGCCATAGTATAAAGCTCAACGTCTAGAATCTTTGGGTGATATGCGGCAGTCTCTACAACAGGTTCAAACGTGGCTCTTCTCGGTCTGGAGACCTAGAATAAAAAGCTAATCTCTCCTCATTCATACACCAGTACATGCTGGTGGAACAGGAGCTGGATAACTTTGGAAATGGGAAGCTTGGAGACACACAGCAGGCAGTAGCCCACTGCAAAAATGTAATTAAACAGTGGTTTCCAAACTTTTTTTTTTCCCCTAGTGGAAACTTAAATCTTTTGTGGAATTATGACATGCAAAGTAGATCGAAGTAAACTTTTCCACTGGGGGACGGGAACACTGCCTGATTTCCTCTTCCTCTCAACCTAGGGCTGCCTCTCAGGAAGCTCCCTGAATCTTTAGAGGTGATGAAGCCCTGTAGAAGTGAGGACATGATGGTATAGCTGGCTTTTGTTAGGGCAAAGGGGTGAGGGACGATTAGAGAAGATAACTGAGGAAAAGGGGGATTGCACACGACAGACTGCTGGTCTCTCAAGGACCCAGTGGAATGATTCGGGGAGGTGGGAAGTCATAGGGACCCTGGTCAGGGGAGGAGATGGATAGGTGGTAGGGAGCTCTCTCCCTTCCTCAGACGGACTTAGGCAATGCCCCTGCAAGTTTCAGCTCACCCTTCATGCCGCTTTGTGCTTACACCTGAACAACTAATCGTTGCTGAAGAGAACACATAATTAGGCCAAGTAGTCAGACTTTAAAACTGTACCACAAATTTCAAATAGGCTTTCAATATTGCTTGGCAATCTTCTTACATTTACCTAATACGTTCACTTTTTCACTATGCAAACCAATTGCTTCACCTTCTTTTCAAGCCTCAAAGTACTTATGCTTCTCCCCTCTCTAAATGAAGTCCTCTTTCAATAAATATTTACTGAGCATATATGAAGAGTCAAGCATTGTTCTAAGTACTAGAGATAGAACAGTAAGCAAAAATGTTAGTTCTTACTCTCAAGGACCTTAAATTCCAGTGGGAGGGGACAGAAAATAAATGTATAGGATTTTGTATGGTATTAAGTGCTATGGAGAAAAATAAAGTGAATTGGGGAAAAGTGGCAGATCATGTAGAACTTTCTAGAACACAGTAAAGACTTTGCCCTTAACTTTGAGGGAGATGTGTAGCCACTGGTGGGGACAGAGTGACATGATCAACTTAGGTCTTGAAAGGGTCACTTTACCTGTTATGGTGAGAATGGGCCATAGGGGAGAAAGGATATTAGCAGGGAGAATGGTGATTGACCTTAGTCTCTGGGCCTCTCTTGATTGCCTTCAACTACCTTCTTGGCTTACATCCTTACTTTCCTGCCATTCCACATATCTTAAAAGAAAGAATTGACAAAGTGTAATTTTTAAAAAGTTAAAAACATGTGTTATACAAACAGGATACTGTAAATATGTGTTAAGTGTTCATTAACTCATTAATCTCTTTCAAGCTAGACAGGGCACTGAAAAAAAGAAAGAATATTAGAATTAAGTGCTAGGTTAGATACAAAACTTGTTAATGTCCCTCAGGGTAATCAGAGCATAACCTTTGGGGTTACCTTTCCCAGCAGAGAGAAATCTACACATTAACATGTAACTTCATAGTGTCTGAGCTCTAATTAAATTAGAAAAGAGCCAAACACAGGTTTATTATCCTGGACTTGAAAATTAAATAATCCTTGCTTGGGCCTATTGAACAACACCCCAGCATACTGATCCTCTTTTGTGTTACTTCCAAATTTTGGGCGAATTTTCTTAACAAATTTCCATGAAACAAATTTTTGATGTCTGATAGATTGTCTTCATTCACATTTTTAATTTGCTCAAGGTGTCTGGGATGTTGCTACAGGCCAATTTCTCTTCCTCTTCTTTGGATTTCTCACTGTTTTATTTGATCTCCATCCTTTGCTGTTGTAATTATGTAGGCAAGAGATGCAAAGGACCTGCACTGAGGCAGTGGCTGGCTTTCCTTTGGTTATTAGTTTTACACTCAGGACAAGACCTCTCCTTGATCTTATTGTTATATTCTGTAGCTATTGTGTATATCATCAATGAATAAAATCTTCTTTCACAATCATTTAAATTAATCTTAGTGTTTCAATCTTGGTGACTCATTTACCTTCAAGGACTCAACTACCACATAAACTGCAATGATTCCCAGCCCCAGATCTCTAAATATCTAGCTCAGGTCACTCTCCCATTTACCAGACCTGTGATTTAAAATGCTCCCTGGGTTCTTCTATCAGAAGCATCCTGAACTGACAATTCCGGTTGAATTCATTCAGTCCGAATGTATCCTGCTTCTACTGTATTCTCTATTCCTGTTGATGGCGCTATCACTGACCCAATTATCCAAGTTCATAACCTTGGAGCCATCACTCGTTCATCTTCCAGATCTACATAACTACTAATTCTTGTTCCCTCTGTATCATAAATATCTCTGTAATCTAACCCCTCTTCTCTCTCACTCCCAATTCCTCCTTTAGGCTTTTACCATCTTTTACTTTGATTATGCATTAGTTTTACTACTGCAAAAAAAGTTTTCCATACTGCTGTGAGAGTTCTCTAAAATACCTATACATCATGGTCCTGCTTAAATCTTTCAATGTGTTTATGCTTTTCAGCACATAAAATACCAAGTGGGCAGATTGACTTCGGCACCCTCCCCGTAGTCTCCATCAGTAACCCTGTTGACATAAGCTCTGTGTAAAAATAGAGTGTTGGCCGAGTAGATGCAGTTTTCAGCCAGTCCTCCACTCCTTCCTTCCGTCTAGACTGCCACCGCTCAGTCCTCCTGCAGAAGCATTCTGGAGCTGCCACGGGGTGACTTGCTACTCATTGGGTAAGACCCCTCTCAAAAATCACCTCCTCTTTGAAGAGGCTTCTGACTCTTCTCCCAACCTTCAGCAGTCAGTTCCATCTTTAATGCTTCTTACCTTTAACATTTCACTTTATTGTACACATTTGATTTCCTGTCCTGTTCTTTGAGAGCACAGTGGTGTTCTTGTGATCTTTTTTATGTTAGTGTCTATGACAATCAATGATGAACCATCTCTCCTAGCCCTGTTCCCACACTACTCAATTTCTCTTCTACCAAAGTGACCAGTTTTTGTGTATCCTTCTGGACAGTCTATGCTTATACATGCATGAGCATTAAAAATTCTTTTTTCAGACACTTTATTCATTTCATTTACTTTGGCAATTGTTCCACATTGACACATGAGATTTCAGATGCATATAATTCTATTGCATTGCTGTACCCTAATTTTTTTTACAATGTATTTTTTGATTTTGGAACAATTTCAAGCATCCAAAAAAGTTGCAAGCACAATACAAATCATTTTTTTCTGGAACATCTGAAGGTAAGCTGCTGATCTAATGTTCTATCACCCCTGAATGCTGCTTTCGTGTGTATTTCCTATGAAAAAACCAAACCAAACCAACCATATTCTCTTACGTAACTACAATTATCAAAATCAGAAAATTAATATTATACACTACTAACGTCTAATATTATATACTACCACCATTCAAATTTTACTAATTGTTCCAATAATGTCCTTTATGTCAAGTGTAGTTCCTCAATCTTTCCTTGCTTCTTGTAGCCATACACTTTTGAAGGTTACATAGAGTGTAACATAGATGTTTTATAAGGTGAACCTCAAATTGATTTGTCTGATGCTTTCTCGTGATTGGGATCTTTGTGCGTCTTTGGCAGGAATATAACAGAAGTGATTCTGTGTTCTTCTGATTGCATTCTATCAGGTGGCATAGAATTTCTATTTGTCTCATCCCGTTGACATTCACGTTAATTATTCGATCAACATGGGATCTAAAAGTCTCTCCTGTAAATTTACTAATTTTTTTCCATTTGTAATTAGTAAGTATATTTGGAGGAGGACTTCAAAAATACATAAATACCTTATTCCTCATGAAACATTCAATTCATTCATTTATTTGAATATATGATTATAGGCTCTGGTTTCCTGTTTTTGTTCAATGGGTTATGACCTGTTAACTATCCTTATGTATTCTGATGCTCTAATTATCTCAGATTTGGCCAGTGGGAGCCATATCCCCATCATTCTTTGAGCACTTCCTTACTTTCTGTCACAGAGGGCTGATCCAGGATGAACTTGTGCTTTTCCTGTTCCAGTGGTGGATACAGCTATTTCTCCAAGGGTTCTTAGCTCCTTTTAGTGGAGAAGGATATTTAGGTGATCTGGGCACTATGTGTACTTATTTTTTTGGGGTGCTCCTGCTACTAGGCCTTCTCAGTGGACAGAGCCAGGAAAAGTGCACACATACACACACATATATACATACATGTGTCTGCATGTACATCTGTATATATTTATACACACGTGTACATTTACACCTATATTTCTATATCTGTATGTATTTCCAGCCATTGAGTTCATTCTATTATTCTTTTTGTATCTGTAGCTCCCTTCTCTGACAGGGAGAACCAGAGTCTCACTGTCCTTAGTGTACTTACTCATCTGCACAATCCCTCTGAATTTGAGCATCCCCCCAGTCACTGCCTGCCCCCTCCCCTGCTTGGAAACCCCTCTTACCCCACTCAGGATCCAGTATGCTGCATCAGGGTGATGCCTCCCCCCAGCCCCCCAGCCCCATGTCCTCCTCTTCCTGCCTGTGCCCTGACACCCTCTCTGGGCCTCTGACACCTCCACCCTCCAAGCATAGATGCCTTACTCCACTTGATCCAATGGCTTTAGGATGGAACCGTTCCAGGTAAGGGAAGGGAAAAGCCTTCATAATTTCTTTAACATCCCCTTTAAACGCATTCTCTTCCCGCCACAAGCAGTAAGTAACGAATAATTGTGTCTACAAAAAGTTAGTACGTGAAATAAATTCCTGGAAGCGGACGGACTTGGGCCAGAGCACGTGCATTCGTAACGTCGTCGGTTGTGCTACAGCACTTTCCACGGAGGTCTAGCTACTTTCTCCTGGTGGTGCCTGAGAGAACTCTTAAAAATGGCGACTCTAATACCTGGAAAGCCCTAAAGGTTACAGGATGACGTTTGAGAAAATGAAAACAATAAATTTTCTCTTCTGGAAATACATTTGTTGTTATACAAATCAAACTTCCTGTAATTCTCTTGGTAACAAAAATGAAACAAAATTTAGTCATTGCAGGCCAATTTAGGAACACAAAACAATGACAAAAACAGCCAAATAATAATTTTTCTACCAAACTGCTTGGTCGGACACGTGCGAGGTCACTACTAGCCTGGAGTCCTTTCACAGCCGGGGAGCGGTAGGAGCGCACCTGCTCGCTGGCTGATGGTCGGACGCCCTATGGCCTTGGGCACGTTGGAAACGGGATTGGAGCGGCTTGCCAGGGTTTTCCTGGCTCGTGCAGTGGGTGCAGGAATCTGTGCTGCACCCTAGGAACCCCTTCGGTTCAAACAGACCTGGACACTAGTCGCCCCGGGACCGAGCTGCCCGGGGAGGGAGCTCAGGTCTGCGCTGCTGTCCGACACAGCACCGCTAGCCGGATGGCTCTTTACATTTAACTTAAAAAGCATGAAAAAGCCCGTGCCTAACATTACAAACGCTCAGCAGCCGCTGGAGCCTATCAGCTACCGGGCAGCAGACACTCCTTCCGCCGCCGCAGCAAGTCTGTGGACAGCGACATAGACAGTTTACAGTTAAAAAAAAAAAAGCTGAGCGACACTAGGCGCCACTGCCAAAAATAATCAGCGGACGTCACTACTCTTCGCAAAGAGGACGAGGGGCCTCCTGCTAAGAACCCCCAAGAACAAGCCCGCAGGGCACCTTCCCGTGCGCCCTCGGCGGTGCGAGAGCTCGGGGAGCGCCCGAACCCCGAGGCCTAAGCGTTCCGAGCGGCGGATGCCTGTCCTCCCGGGGCGGAGGAGCTCGGCTTGGGGGCGCAGGGCCGTACGGCGCCCCGGTAGCCCCTGCGGGAGGTGCAGAGCCGCCGGCGAGCGCGCCCCCGCAGTGCGCATGCCCGCGGCCGCGAGCCGCTCTCGGCAGCCAATGGGGCGGGCGCCGCGCACCGGGGGCGGGGCCGTGACGCACCGGCGGCCCGCGCCCGAGGAAGCCGGAAGCGGACGGTGTGCAACGGCCGGCGCAGCGCCGGCGGTGGCGGTGGCGGTGGCGGTGGCGGTGGCGGTGGCGGTGGCGGTGGCGGTGGCGGCCCGGGGCCTGTGCGCTGCCATGGACGCGGGCGCGGCGGCAGCGCTGCTGCCCGGGCTCCTGCTCCTGCCGCTGCTGTGCCCAGGGCCGGCCCGGGGCGCGCTCCCCTGGGGCGGCCCGCGCGGCGTCCTCCACGGCCTCCTGCCGGAGCGGCCGCTGTGGGAGGCGGAGGACTGGTCGCTGGCCCTGCTGCAGGGCGTGGGGCTGGGGCCGCGCTCGCTGCCCCCGGACCTGCCGGATCCGGATCCCGAGTGCCGGGAGCTGCTGCTGGACTTCGCCCGCAGCAGCGCGGAGCTGACCTGGTGTCTGGTGCGCAGCGCCCGGCCGGTGCGCCTTTGTCAGACTTGCTACCCGCTCTTCCAGCAGGTTGCCCGCAAGATGCACAACATCAGCCGAGCTGTCGGGGTGGGTGGAAGGGCACACCCAGGGCCTCCAGCGTGGAGGGGTGGAGGGGGAGGAGGGCGTGGAGGGCGTGGAGTCACTGTGAGGACCTCACTTTCCCCATTTGCAAGAAAAAGGGGTTGGACGGGGACTGTGGAGTTTGGGACATTAGGAAAGTGGGGCATTAGAGGGCTTGGGGTTTGGATTTTCCTTCGGGGCTGCTGTTGAACGAGCCCCTGGTGCATATTCACAGACAGGTATGACCAGTTTTCTTGGGGTCCTGCGCCCCAACCCTATCTTTTCTTCCCCGCTTTTACCCTCTTCTTTCCCACTTGCCACAATTTCTTCCCATCTCCGCCCGAGTTAGTAGGGAGGATCCTTCCTGAAACCCCCAGTGGAGTGGGGAAATTTGTGTGGTAGTGGTTAGGAGCTTGAGCTTTGCAGTGAGAAACCTTCAGGTCCCCTGCTTTCTAGCAGTTTGACCTTGGATTAATTATCTTAGAGTCTTAGTTTCTTCCTCTGTTCAAAGGGTTAAAGGAACTGTTGACAGTTCTTTGGCAGTCTGGGGCCAGTTGACCAGGAGGGTGATTCTACCCTACTTTTTGGGATATACTCTGGGCAAGTTACTTAAATTCTCTGCCTGTTTTCTCACTTGTAAGATGGGAATGCAAGGGGCCCTCAGAAAACTGGCGCATATTAATGGTTCTCAGGAAACGGAGCTACGATTTTAGACAGTGGTCAATCTGCCCTCCATTCTTGGTACCTTAGAGTGTTTCTGTTCATGTGGTGCATGCTGTTAGGGATTTAATAATAATAACAATAATAAGAGGCACATTAATAACATAATAAGAAGACATGTCCCTGCATCTAAGAAACATACAGGGTCTAGAGTAGGAAAGTATTAGACTGTTAGGGCTGGTGGCAGTCATGAGGTGTGGGCTGGCTATGCCTTGTAAAGGGAAAACATGAGTGGTGTTAGGACTGTGGAGTGGGAAGGTTCCTCTTGTACTGAGAGGACAATAGTCTCATGAAAATGCAGTTGGAGTTATCTCATAAATCGTAGTTGATTTGACAAAATACAAACTTGTATATAGTTGCATCCTGCTTTAAGTCAGCCTGATATTAACATAAATCTTTTTTTAAAGACATAAATGGGGGGTTATTTGTGTTACAGAAATTCTGTGGTCAAGCTTTCTGTAAAGAGCTGGTTTTCAAGGTGGTTGTCAAAAGTTCAGGAAAAATAGAAGTAAAACCAAAATAGGAGTATTTAGTAAAAGTTTATTGCTCGCACACCAGTCTCTGTAAACTAGGGCACTCAAACCAAACATGGGGTGAGGCCCAGAGTACAGAGAGCAGCTTCCCTAGTGTGGAGGCATTACCTGGTCATTCTTCTTAGTGGTTGGCTACAAAATTAGAATTTCCGTAAGTGAATGAGGATTGGTTAGTGGTCACTTCATATCAATTTTGAGGAACAGTTTAAGTTGTGCTCATGATTTTCAGAGGCATGAGCAAGAAGTGATCCACGTCAGGTTAGCCTCACTTGCCTTGCAAAATAAAGTAAGCCTTGCTTATATGACGAAACTGGTTTTGTCTACTCAGGGAATTTTCGAGTCTGCTCTTCATTTCTGTTTGATTTAACAATTACCCGCTTTTGGTCATTCTCCTAGCAAGCTGAGAGCCTGACCAGCTCGCACAGCGTTACTGTCAGCCCCAGCTATCAGTGCTGCCAGACTGAAACATCACATATTCACTGTTTCCAGTAGCTGAGCCGTCAGGATGAGGGTCCTATAGTTGCTCTTACCCACAGTTGCATCGTCATCATAGACATGGGGAGGTCAGGTTATATCAGGTTATTGAATTTCTCAACTTGTCTGATTCTGAGGGTTATCATTTGACTAGTGAGTGGCTGCTCAAAGGCATTTAAAACCCCTGAGAGGTTACAGTGCTCCAGAGAGGTTAATATGATGACTATAAGGACATTAATAGCCAACGATTGAAAAATTTCCCAGAGCAGAGATTCCCAGTAGCCAAGATTGAACCGACTAGACAGATGGGTTAGAAGCAGATTCAGGCTTTACCTTTCTAAGTCAATCTACATTTTATTTTTTGAGTCGTACATAGACAGCGTGATGTGTCAGCAGCCCGTATCGGCATGGTCACCTGGGACGGTGAACACGAGGGGGAGGCAGTGCCACAGATGAGACTCCGCCTAAACCAGGCCTCTGTGAAAGAAAACGGTTCATTTTGAGCAGATCATAAATTCAGTGTCTAGGTTTGGAGAGCAACTGGTTGAGAAAATGCCTAGACTTGAGTCTGAAGCATCCTTAGGGGGTAGAATGAGGATGGCGGTTTCTGTCTAATGGGTTTTCCTGGTTTGCAGTTAGACTGTCTTTGATGATGTCATCCATGTTCTGTTGAGCTTTCTTGAGTGACCTGTACAGCAACAGGCATAAAAATTGATCATTTGTGATCTATTGTGATTTCTCTGAAGTTTACAAGTAGAGAACAAAACATCAAATTAATGGCTAAAATCTGATGGTGGGTACCCAGAGCTTTCTATTGCAATACAGTTTGTTAAATAGTTACCTAAATTTAAGATACAATGGAACTGATTTGTAAAAAAAAAAAAAAGCCTAGTCTTTATTAAACTTGGATTAAGTGTTTACATAAAATGTAGTAAGAATAGTAGTTTTATGCACATTCTCAAATATGACATTTCAGTCAAAGCTTTGGTAATATTCAAAGGGCTTAAGTGGCTCCATAAAGTCTATCTTAGTTTTTTAAAATTGTGGTAATAAGGAATTTCAGGTTAGACCTTTGAAGTTCCTTTAGGCTAAGAAGCCAAGCTAAGGATTTGTTTAATTGTGTCCAACTTCAAGGAGAACAGGTTCTGACTGAACTTACATAGATACATATATTGTCTTAAAAAATAAGAATATTTAATACTATTTTTTGAATTCTGGAGGGATCAGGTAGGGAAAAAATATGTTTCAACTTTTGTTTACAAACGTATACTTTATCAAATTGCTGTAAGTATAAGTAACCTAAAAGAGAGGAGAAAAAGGAGTGCTCTAAATTTGTAGACCAAAACATTGAAGAACCAGCAGTGTTTCAAATGAAGTCATAAAAATTATAATCCTCTTCACAAATTCAGTCTTTAGTAATTGATTTTTTTTTGTTTCATTTTAGATTAACATGTTTACAAATCCGTTTTCCCAATAGTTTCAGAAGTTTTTACTAGTTTGGTGTTATGGTCTTAAAGTTATCAGAAACCTGTATTCTAGAGTACTTGTCAGGGTCTTTTCCATGAATATCTCTGAAGATGAAGCCTATCTACCTGTAGTTGATTGTAAAAGCTTCCAGAGTAGAGTGGATATTAAAACAATGACTGTGAGTAACAAAAAACTTACAAGTAGCTGTGGTTAAAGACCTAGTGAGTATTCACCAAAATGTGATGCAATTGAAATGTAAATTATTATTTCTGTAATCTGTTGTATTGTAAAATAACAACATAAATTACAACTGATAACATTCTACTGGGACATACAAAACCTTTAGGAATTTTTAAATAATTTCTGGAACTTATATTAATCATATATACCCATGTAAATATAATCCATGAAGGTTAAACATTATTTTTTATTTGATAGTGTCTCCCATACAATTTAATATTAAATAAGCCTAAATAAATTAACATTCCTCTATTATAAAGAGAGAGAGCAAATCTTTTGACCTCTTTCAGGGGCCCTGTAGAAAATCCCAATTAGTTCAAGGTCAAAAAGACTTCATTCAGAATTTGATTTGGGGACATTTGTTAAAAATGTCAGAATTTAAAACACTTGATTAAATAGGATCACAGGTCACTGTGAAACAAAAGTTACCCATTCAACCAAAGTGCCAGTTTAAATATTTCAAAGGCAAATACAGAAGGTTAGATAGTTGTAAAAAAACCTTAGCTCTTTTAAAAGAGAAGCCTCAGTTTTCTTAAGGACTGCTGGGGCTGGACAGAGCAGTCAGTGATGAAAGGTGACACCTAAAATTTGAGGGGAAGAGGGGCAGGGGAGAGAAGATACATACATGTAAAGAGGTTGCAGGTGTGAAGACTCTGAGGTGGGAGTCTGATGTGTTTGAGGACTAGGAAGAAATCAAAGCACTGATGGAGAGCCAGAGGAGACCCTAGAGGTCGGAGCTTGAAGGAGTGGACAGGTGCCAGGTCATGAAGGGCTTTGTAGGGGATGTTAAAGAGTTTTAGACTTGGATTTACAGCAGTGCAGTGTTATTGAAAGGCTTACTTGTACAGAATGATATGATCTGCTTTGTACTTTAGAAGGCCAGTCTGGCTACGTGAGAGAAAATGGAGGGGACAGGGACTGGGGAGTTTAGAGGAATAGTAGGTGTGGGGACTAAGAGACTTCTGCAGTGATGGGAGGAATGGGGGCCGTTGTGATGGGGAGGAATGGATAGATTTCAGAGACATTCAGGAGGAGAACTGACAAGACTCCATAGTTAATTGAATGCGGAGAGTGAAAGAAAGGAAATAATGATTTCCAGTGTTTTACTAGGACCAGCTTAGTGAATAGGGCTGCCATTTACTGAGATCGAGATGGAGGGAGGAACCTGTTTGGGCGGAGAAGATCGTGGTTGACCTTGAATTGTTGGTGTTGAGATGTTTATGAGGCATCTAGTGGAGTCCCCGGTGTATGTAGTGGGATGCGTATTGTTAGAGATCTGGATTGGAGGTGACACGTTTGGGAGTAGCTGTGCTATTTGAAACTGTGGCATAATGAGTGAACCTGAAGAACCGGGAACGTTACTACAGGAGTGGTTTTGGTGGAGTGCCTGCGGGTGAGAGCACGATTAAAGTGAGTGAAGTGGTGAGCGGAAGATGAGGCCGTGGGAGCAGTGACAGCGCCGCACAGCTCTTGAAGAGCTTGGCCTTGAAAAGGAGACGAGAAAGATCACTGATGAGTAACGGGGGACTCAGGGGTTTTCTTTCTTTCTATTCCTTTATCCCTCCCACCCTCTCTCTCTCCTTCCCTTCTTCCTTTCTTAGGATGAGAGAGACTGGAACATGTTTAAATGCTGGTGGGCATAGAGAAGGTGAAGAAATGTGAGAGAATGGAGAAGTAAGCAAGCTCAGGGTCCTGAGAAGGCAGAGCAGAAGGGACCCGGGGCACCCACAGGGCGATGAGGCTGGACGGGCAGGTGCCCTCTGCGCTGTTGACGGGGGGCTGGGGAGGCTGGGTTCAGAGGTTGGCAGGTCAGAGTTTCAGCTTGATGGCTCCAGCTTTCACTGTCAAGTGGGAGGCTAGATCTTTTGAGACTGAAGGGTGAGAGTGATTTCAGTCTCAGGGAGAACTGGGAAGATTGGAATAATGGTCTTCAAAGAGAGGGATGGGCAGACAGGAAGGTGAGGAGTTTGGGATATAGATTCGTGCGGACATCCTCTGCTTGGTGTTCTGCTTTTTGCCAGACAGACATGATGAAAGTGGACGGTTACTTTCCTTGTGGCTAGGGTTCTGCTGAGTGGTTATGACAGACGTGAGTATTAAAAGTTCATGGTATAAACCAAGGGTCCATGTTGCTTGGTCCCATGCTAGGTGTTAGGATTACAAAGTTATGAGACAAGCTTTCAGTCCTAAGGGAACTTCTGCCCAGATGAGGAACCTAGACATATATGGGTGGATATCATGCTTTAAAACTAGCCTCTGAGTGATTGAGTAACTTACCCAAGGCCGTGTGGTGGAGGAGGCCGCGTGTGATTCCTGAGCAACAGTGCTGCCGGTCTCAGAGGCGTGCTGGGGCCCAGCGTTTGGGGCTGTTCGGTCCTCCCTAAGCACGAGTGGGATCAGTTTTCACTTCTCCTCCATTCCCACTGCTGCCATGTCTTCTCATCGCATCAAACCATGGAAGTAGCTCATTAGTCTCCCTCGTTCCCTGCCCTACATGTTGTGACCCAGACCTATGTTCCCAAAACTCTGCTTTTCATGTCACCCTCCTCAAAAATCTTAAACAGTTTACCACTGCCTGACAGTCATGACCCTCAAGACCCTCATAACATTGCCCTGACTTCTCCCTCTAATGCCTCTGCTTTCGTAGATGCACCCCCCCATTCAGCTGTATTGGCCTCCTGAATTCTCCCCGAATAACCACTCCCACTTTCATCCCTTGATCATTTGTTTTATTCTCCTACTTTACAATCCTCTTCCCTTTCTCAGTGTAGGTCTTAGTTCAAACCCTCCTTCCTCCATAACTCTTTCCTCATTTCCCTCAACTACAGTGATGCGTTCCTCCACTGGACTGTTGCACACATTGACCACTCATACGATTAATACTGTATTAATTTTCTAAATGGCCAGATATCTTCTTATGAAGAGTCAACTTAAGCAACTATTACGCTCAGCCAACCACACCCACCCAGCACTTCAGGTTGGCAGCCAGGTAACTAGATGACTAGACGTGCCATCTCCTCAGTCCCAGACATTGTGCAAGCAGTTAATGTCTGTCACTTCATTTAATACAGCGCCTGTCGGACTCGAGATCATGACTCTGAGCCTCAGAGAGTTTGCCTCGGCTGCCCAAGATTGTCAGCTGGCGACCCAGGCTTGTCTCGCTCCTTAGGCCTTCCTCTGTTTTTGAAGTAATAATTAAATTTTCCTTCTATGGCTGATACTGGTCTGGAGCAAATCCAAGAGAGGGACTTCCTAAAATGTTCTGTTCGAGTCACTATTTCAAAAGCAAGCATTCATTTGGATTCATCTTTTAATGAGAAAACAAAATGAAGCCACAGAGAGGGTGGCCGTTCCAAAGTGAGATCTTTGAAAGCAAGAATTCAACCATTAAGCTTCCTTCCCTCTTTCCTCACCCTTGGTGGCTGATCAGCTCTCTCCTGGAGTTACCCTTCTCACTGCCACTCATCACACTATTTAATTCCTTCTCTGTGTGTCCCGGGGGGGGTTCTTGAACCCCCAGTGCTGATGGCATATTCCCTCACACATCTTGTACCTTCAAAATTCCAGGATTTGTGGAGTGCCTGGTAAATAGGAGTTAAATAACTTTGAAAGAATGAAGGGTCTGCAGAACTTAGTTCCTTGCTTGGGGCAAAAAGGGAAAGGAAGCAGACAAAGAGCAAATAGTTTAGGAACTTGGATTTATTATTTGCAAAGCATGAGTTTCATTATTAAAATGATCTGTGGAAAGCGTATTCTTCTATCTGGGCACAAACTGTTTGGATACAAACTGGATATGTCACATGGATTATAAGATTTTGAACCAAAAATTGCCCAGAAAATACAACTAAATGTTTTGTGATTATTTACCCACCAGATTTAAAAAATTATGTAAATAATATATTTTACTGCAGAAAAATTTAGGCAGTGTAAAAGAGGGAAAAAATTCCAACAAAAATGTATTCTCCTACATTTTGCTGAGCAGCTTTCCAGAATTTTTTCCTATGCAAAAAAAAAAGTAAGAAATATGACATGCATGTGATTTGGGCCTAAGTAGAGATTGTATTATAGAAGCAAGTACTTATTTAACAAGCAAAGACTTCTTCCTTTGCAAATGAACCTGTTACCAATAAATGTTAGCTGCTATTGTTTTATTTGATTATATCAAACAAAATGTTAAAGTGCTTATCATACATATTTTAATTATTTTTGTAAGATTTTTTTTTTTTTTTGCCTCAGGTTGTTGTTGGGAAAGTCTAAAAATGCTCAGATTGTATTTTTCTGTCTTTTTTTTGTTGTCGTCACAGAACACCTCAGAGAGTCATGGTTGTGCCAGAAGTCTCTTAATGGCAGACAGAGTACAAATAGTTGTGATTCTGTCTGAGTTCTTTAATTCCACGTGGGAGAAGGCAAACTGTGAAAGTAAGTCATTCTTTCATTTTCATGTTGCAGTTACCATTCAGTAGTGCAGATGCCAGATTTCCTGTCAGTGAATTTTGAAAACTTTGAAACTAGATAATACTTTTTATTACTGCATTCAAATGAACTGTGATTAGCCTCCTGGTTTTATTAATGGGAACTTCAGAAGGAAGTGTAGGTAGAAAAGGGCAGCAGTGAACAGCGTGAGCTTTGCTGGCAGACAGATCTGGGTCTGACTCTAAGCTCTGCCACTTTCTCGCCCCAGCTGACCAGATCTCAGACCTTGGGCGTGCAAGTTTTCCTCTTGGAACCTCAGTTTCCTCATCTGTAAATTGGTGGTAATAATGGAACCTACCCTAGACAACTTTGTTGTTGAAATATAGTTGATGTACAATATTGATTTCAGTCATATAATGTAGGGATTCAACAGTTACACACATTACTGAATGCTCACTACTGTCAGTGTAGTTACCACCATACAAGGAAATTACAATATTATTGGCTATATTCCCTATGTTGTACTTCCGTCCCCATGACTAATTTGTTTGTACCCTTTTATCCCCTTCACCTGTTTCATGCACCTGCAGTGTCTCCCCTGTGGCAACCACCAGTCCATTCTCAGTATTTATGAGTCTGTTTCTGTTTTGTTTGTTTCTGTGTTTTGTTTTTTAGATTCCACCATATAAGTGAAATTATATGGTATTTGTCTTCCAACCATGTTGTTGCAAATGGCAAGATTTCATTCTTTTTTATGGCTAATTAATATTCCACTGTGTATATGTGCCACATTTTTACTCATTCATCTATTGACAGATGCTTAGGTTGCTTCCATATCTTGGCTTTTGTAAGTAATGCTATAATAAATGTGGGGTGCATATATATCTTCTCAAATTAGTGTTTTCATTTTCTCTGGATAAATACCCAGAAGTGGAATTGGTGTATTATATGGTAGTCCTGTTTCTAATTTTTGAGCACCCTCCATACTGTTTTCCACAGTGGGTGCTCCAGCTTCCATCCATGCCAGCAGTGCGGGAGGGGCCCTTTCCCCACATCCTCACCAGCACGTGTTGTTTCTCGTCCCTTGGATCCTGCGACTCTGACTGGTGTGCGGTGACACCTCATCGCGGCTTTGCAGCTCCCTGATGGTCCACGGTGCTCATCATCTTTTCATGTGTCTCTTGGCATCTGTATGTTGCCTTTGGAAAAATATCTATTCAGATCCTCTGCCCATTTTTAAATCAGATTGATTTTTGGTTTTGAGTTACATGAGTTCTTTATTTTGGATATTAACCTCTTATCAGATATATGGTTTGCAAATACCTTCTCCCCTTCAGTAAGGCGCCTCTTTGTGTTGCTGATGGTGTCCCTCGCTGTGCAGAGCCTCAGAGTGACGTCGCCCCATTGGTGTATTTCTGCTCCTGTTCCCATTGCCTCTGAGTCAGAGCCAAACAGTCACTGAGCCTGATGTCCAGGAACTACCGCTTACGTGTGCTTCTAGGGGTTTGTGGTTTCTGGTCTCATGGTCACATCTTTGATGCATTTGAGTTAATTTTTGTGTCTGGTGTAACGTGATGTTCCAGTTTCATTCTCTGGCATGTGGCTGTCCGGTTCTTCCCAGCACTGTTTACTGAGGAGATTGTCCTCACCCTGTAGCACCATCTTGCCTCCTTTGTCGTAAACTCACTGGCCGTGTGTGTGGGTTTGTTTCTGGCTCTATTCCACTGGTCCTTCCTGTGTTACTGTGTGCCCTAGCTCTTGCTTGTCTCCCAAACCTTTGTATTGTCTAAGCAGCCTGATTTATCTTGATAGGTCCCAGTTGCTGAGGGAGTGCCAACAGCTCTGAGCGTTCCAGAGGGAACCCTGTCAGCTTCTAGTTTCAGGCTAATTGGTAGCTAGATCCTCAGGCAGCAACTTTTACGATGTGCAAATATACGCAGTCCTGTGGGACTGCAATCCTAACTCTACTGGCTTCCCCATCAGGCGATCTGGAAGTGTCCCCTTGGTGGTACGTACCAAAACCAGGCTCCAGATGAGTGTATGCGCTCCTTTCTGGGAGGCGACAGGTGAGCTCTTTCAAGGCCAAGGGAGAGTGTAAAGCGAGAACTGTTTCATATATGGCGGTAGATTCGTGGTATCCGTGGGAGGAGGTAGGTTTAGAATCTTGCTACACTGCCACTGAACTGCCTCCCCCACCATGTTACAAGTACCGTGGAAGCTAATTCTTGTGGGGAACGACTGCTGCAAGGCGAAGAGAACAGCAGCGATTTCTCCGGGGGTGAATTATGAAGCTGCCGTCAGAGAATAGTGTTGATGTAGGGATTATGTATGTGACAATTGAATAATTAGCAGCAAAACCCAGATTTGATGAGACCTTGGATTGTTTTTGATAAGATGTTTTTGTTCTTTGTTTTTTCTTTTTCAACTTCATTGAGATATGATCGACATTAACTAAGTTTAAGGCATAAAAATGTGTTGATTTCATGCACTTACATATTGTAACATGATTACCATGGTAGTTTGAGGAATACCTCCATCACGTCATATAATTTCTGTTTCTCTTTTGTGGTGAGAACAGCCCCGCCCCATTTCCCCCACGCCCTGGCTGCTGGAACTACCCCCGTTCTTCTCTCTGTTCTGTGCGTTCGGCTCATAGGTGGCTGTATGCACTGGGTTTATTTTGGACTGTCAGTTCTCTGCCTTTGGTTTCATTTCCTGTGTAAGAAGGAACCCTCCTTATTTGATGAAAGTCCTGGGAAAGGGATTTATGGCCACTGTTTGTTCTGGAGGGGTCTGCCTCTGCCACCCCTTTAGGCAGATAAGGGGAGTCACAGAAAGCTGCTTTCTGCATTCAAGTGGCCTCAGCTCAAAATTATCTTTATGGCAAAGAGCCATATTTTAGAAAGGCATATTCTGCCACCTTCATTTATGTCTTGATTCTTTACAAATCAATAATAAAACAGTGGTTAATCAGAAGGTCAACTAGAAACCCCTCTTTCCCATATTTTATCTACATGATAATGTCTTTGCATTAGACTCACTTATTGGTATCTTATAACTTAAAATGTCTTAGTTTTCATTCTTACTAAACTTAATTAAGCTGTTCAGGTACAAAGTTCCCACAGTTTTTACTCTATTTTCTGAAACTTGCCCTATTTTTCAGAAATTGCTGATTGTTTTCCATAAAAGTAGTTTCAAAAAACAGCAGAGATCTTTATACGAACTCCTAATAGAGGCCAAATACTTTATGTAAAGATGTGTCATTCCTGTTAGGAACGACTTAGAAGGTTTCTATATGAGGTTTTAACTTGAGTCCGTACCACCTTAAGAATGCCTCTCGAGCTGACTCTTCACCCTCACTGAGAAGGAAGCTATGCTAATCTGGCCTTGATGAGGCTGCATTGATTATCTGAGATGATGAAAATTCATAATGGCCACTTCACTTGGTGCTTATAGGAAGCTTTAATACTACTAATATTCCTAAACTTACTAATTTCTAAAATACACATGCTTCTCACTGCTTATAACCTTATGTTCCTGATTCCTGCAAAAGGATGAAAGAGGAATTTTACTGGAGTTCCTTTGTTTTAAGTCAGAAAACCAGGGCCCTTTAATAATGAAGACATCCTTTAACCCTATTATATAAATGAACTCCTTTGTGCTTTATAATACCACTGTCTAATGATCACTGAAAAAAATTTGATGGTCCGGCATTAATGCGGTAGTTAACAAGATGACCAGCTGTATCAGCTTTTAGCTTAATTTTCAAATTAAGTGAAAAGGAATGGCTGTCAGTAAAATAGAAGAGATTAGGTTCTTTTATTGTTCAGAGAAGCTTCCTTTATCAATTACTTTTTTTGCTTTCAGTTATTTTTCATAATTATTCTGTCAGTTTTTTATATAAAGAAGTTATTTCAGTTATGTACTTCGCTCATAGTCACAGTCGCACTTCTGTGGGCGGCACCAGGACACAGCCACCACCATTTATCCCTGCGTTGTGTGCCAGTTGCCGTGATACGGCCCATTATACCACAGATACATGGTTGCTGTGGGTGAAATGGTGTTTGTTCTACTTTCCTGCAAAATGTTAACCACAAAAGTGAAAATCTGTTCACTCTTGTTAGCCCAATATACTAATATTCTGTATATTTGTAATTGTAAAGCAGAAAAATTTCTGCTTTTATTTATATATATTTGGCCTCATTCGTAAAAGGATCCAAGGCTACTTTGTGATCACATTAACCCAGGATTAAGAGGGGCTTATGCTGTTTTGTTTTCTTAAGAACGTAGTGTGTGAACTTTTTGAAAACTGAGAGATGGAGTAACATTTTTTAAGTAGTAAAGAAAATATGCTATAATTAAGAGAATCCTTAATTAATAGTCTGGTAAGTATATTTTGTATTTTGATGCATTATTAATTTGTATGACCCTCAGTATATCCCTTCATTTCTCTGGCTGATTCCTAATTTTTGAAGTGATCCCTCGGGTTTTTAAATGATAAGGCAAACAAAATGGGGCTTACATTCTTGAGAAGATAAAACTGCAGAGAAGGCGGAGTACGTGAGTTTAGAGAGGGACTCTGGGAGTAGGTTCAGCAGCAGCCCATGCGTGCCAGACGCAGAGCACGCCTGCAGGAGACCTGCACGCATCGAGTGAATGGAGCTGAATTCCAGGCCAGCTTCTGGAGGCCGGAGTGCCTTTTGGTAGTTAATTTACCTGGAGTGGGGCGTTGTCTCCTTCTGATTTGCACAAAGCGGGCTTAACGTGCTAGCTGCCGTCCTGTTCCCCAGGTTCAGGTCTCACCTCCGTTGCCAGCACTGCTCAGCTTGTATTGACTGCCTGAACCCTGCACGATGTAGAGGTGCCTGTGGGTGGTGGACGGGGGAGCAGTGCACGTTACTTGTTGACTCCGAGTATTGAACTCCATTGGTTCAAATGCAGATGTGAATAGTTTATGAATTTTGCAGGGTTTGAAAGCGCAGACTTAGAAATCACACTGACTAGTGAAACCTTCATAAGAGTGATATCAATAATACCTTAATTAAAAAAAAAAAGAAATCACACTGATTTAGAAATTTCGGGTTTTCACTTACCAGTTTGGTGACCTTGAGCAACTTAATTCCTTTAAGCCTCTTTTCCCTATTTGGAAAATGGAGATAATGGTAGCTCTGACGTCATAGGATTGTCATAAGAAATGAGTAACTGCGTTTGAAGCACAAGCGTGGTGCTTGGAAAGCAGTGCATGCTCAGTCATGTCAGCTTTCACTGTGGTGCTGGTTGTTGGTCAGAGCGCGCGCGTATCGCGTGGTGCATCCTGCCCTAGTGTTGCGGAGAAGAAAAAACTTTCTCCTCTGCCCACTTCAGGTTCTCTGGCTGCAGCTCTGTAAATTACACTGGCCAAAGGCAGATCGTGAGAGAAGAACAAACAGAAGCTTTTTAACATGAGCATGTGTGCGTGCATAAGGGAGCCCCCAGTGATGAGTGACCCAAAGGGATGGTTAGATTTGGGGCTTTTCTGCCATTGAGGCTAATCAGAGGAAAAGGGCTTCACTGGGGCTTCTGGGTGGAGGAGGCAAGTTCTGTGAAGGTGACCAGGGAGAGTATGGTAAACAGGTGCGGGTTAGAGGTTTGTTACGCAGATTTAAGTGAGAGCCTTCTCTACTTGTAAGGGTTGTTAAATTGTTAAATAAATACATACTCTTAAACAAATCCTCTGTCTTTTGTGAGGAGACTTCTTCACACATGGAAATTTCCTTTATAAATGTAAATTTTATTTATGAAACGTAAATTTTATTTACGAAATGAAAACTGGCACCCTGTTTTTAGAGCTTTTTCCTGCATTTCTGGTTCTCAGTGGCCTTTAGCCCAAAATAATCCATATGCCCAAGAGGCATATTTTAGGTGGCATATCCAGTACCCTCCGCTGCCTGTTCAGTCTGTCTCTTAGCCATTGAATTCCTTCTGTTGGCCTTGCCACCTTTCTCCTGGGCAATGGCACCAGCCTCCTGCCCTGTGTCTCCACTCCCAGTAGAGAGAGATCCTCTTAGATGGCCCTGAGTGGGTAGAATATACAGCTGTTGGTTGAAATTAAGGGGAACAGGAGTAGGGTTGAGTACTAGAGAATAGAAAATGTTTGGAACATCCCTGTGGAGTAGTTGGTAGGACGTCTCCGAGGATTGTTTTGTAGCCCTGAGATTAGAATTTGAATAAAGTCCCCTCATTATAACTTCAGAATTTTCTATAACAGTATTCTATGACCAGAACTGGGAGGAGGGAAAGTAAGTGGAGGCTTGTCCAGGGCTGGAAATATGTGTGTGTGTGGAATGGAAAGAGGGCAGGCGTTCTAGGAGAGCGAGATGGACGTGGCTGCCCACAAGGTGCAGGGACAGGAAGCCAGGCTCCTGACCTCAGAACTGAGAGGGTAAGCTGAGATCACAGGGAGAGGTAAAAGCAAGTGAAGATACACACACACACACACATACACACATGCATACATGTGTGCGCGCGCATGTGTGCACGTGTGTGTTTAGGGGTCCAGATCGGCACAGTGGCAGGAACATGGTACTTCATCATCAAACAGACCTGGACCATCCCTACCAATATTCTACTTATGACCATGTGGCCTGGGGCAAGTTTCTTGTTCTCCCTTAGCCTCACTTTCCTCTTTGGTTAAATGGAAATGGTTAAATGCAGATATTTACTTTATAGCAAGTAGGACAACTTCTGAGATACAGAGTTGTAAAAATACCAATTCCTTTTCTTCTCTTCTTTATAATGATACATGGTCTAGTCTTTTCACGCTGTTTCTGTTGTCAGATTCACTCCTAGAAATATTGAACTTGTTTGCTATTATAATTAAAAGTAGCCCAGTGATCTTTAAAAAAAAGTGAAGATAAAGAATAGGTTCATCAAAGAAGAGAGAATAGATAATAAATTATGCTATATTCATACACAGAAAAGAGTTGAAAGAAATGAACTTGAGCTAATGCTAAACAGGAGTATCAAGTTGCAGAGGAATGTCATTTATGTAAGATTTTTAAAAACATGTAAAACAATTGTATTTATTTCCATACCTTAGTTGAGCCCCTTTATCAGTATTTTAGGCAAAATTCTCACCAGCTTGTGTGTATCTCTAGTCCCCACCTGAAAACAGAAAGAGCACATTTTAAAAGGCTGCCCTGTTAGATGCAGCAAGTGACCCATTATTGAAGGTAGGGGTGACACAGAACTACTAAACTTGACAGAGAAAAGGATAAAAAAATCATGTGAAGTTAGGTAAAATCAATGCAGGATAGTCTTATGCCTAAATAGCACTGAGTACCTCCATTAAGGCAGCATTTAATAATTGATGTTCATGATTGAAACTTCACACTATCAAAAATCAATTTAAATTTTATTTGGTGTATTGTTTTTATAAAGAGAGCTGTAATTATCTTAAGACTTTCATGAAAATGGTTATGGTGTAAAAAAAAAATCCTAGAAACTAAGAGGTAAGCTTCACGTATTTGGAAAATTCTTTTATGTGGAACACTTCATGCTTGTCTGAATCTAGAATTACATAGTGCAAAACAGAAAGTGATAGCCTGAGAGATAAATGACAATATATAATTGTGTGAGATATGTGAATATACGTCTTTGATTTTTTGACAGATTGTTTAACGAACAAAAACCAAGAATTATCAAACACCACAGTTTACTTCCTCAGTCTGTTTAATCACACCTTGAGCTGCTTTGAGCATAACCTTCAGGTATTTCATTTATGAAACTTGAAATTAAAATGCTGCCTTGTACAAATGAATAATAAATAATTCTAATTTTTTTAGCATTGTTGATATTTATGTATACATATAATGTAGAGGAGTTAGTGCTTCCATTACTACCCTTAGGCAATTATCAAAATGTCGGTTTTCTTATTTGTAAGGTCGAGATGGAGAGTAATGTCTACCCTGCCTGCCTTCAAGCATTTTGTGGTGAGGATCCAATGAGATAATGATCGCGAGCACATTAACTGAGTCGTGATTGCTAAATAAAAACACAGTGTTGTTCTGAGTAATTTATCTTGACTTTGTTTGTGTGATGAGGTATTAGCCGGGCAGCTTCATCGTGTCTCGGGAGGAAGCTTGTTCTGTGCCTCCACCCTTGCTTAAATATATTTCACTTATTTTAAAAGGCACTATTCAGTAAACTGACTTGGAGTGTGAATTATAAAAGGTAGCTTTTAAGAGACATTCTTCTTGGTTTTTGTTTTCTCCACCTCTGACCTTTGAGTGTTGGAAATGGGGCTTTCCTGGTGGTGGTGAGGCCAAGACTGGGGCTTTGATAAAATACCACTTTTGAAACTTTGCTTAGCTAGTAAGTAATCCCCACAAATAGGTGTAAACATGTTTAGGATATAAGTATGTATGATTTCATCTTCAATCACTGTGAACACAGAACTATGAATTTCCCTAAGAATAATAAGAGCTATTAGATGAGTATTTCCCAAAATATGTTCTGCAAGATGTTAATAGATGGCCCATAAAAAGGTCTCAGTCTGAGGCTGGGAGATGCTTCGCTGTGGGACCTTGGGGCATTAGTGGACTGCTGCACGTTGTAAGACTCCAAAGTAATTTTTGTTTATAGTGTATACCACACCTATTTGACCAAGAACTTTTTGTTTTAAGAGGTAAATGTGCTGATGAATGTATTTTAGGGAAATTTGCATTTTCCTGGAATGTTAGTTGCAAATGTTTTTTCCTGGTTTGTTATTTGTCTTCCTGTTGTGCTTTAAAAATTTTTGTTGTGAAGAAAATTTTAATTTCTGTGTTGTTAGATTTATCAAGATGTTTTTAATGGGTTGTGAATTTTGTGTCACTCCAGAAGGCCTTTTCCCACTTGGAGTTTTAGAAATTTCTCCTGTGATTTGTTTTAATACATTTATGGTTTCATTTTTCTATATTTAAATATTTTATCTATCTGAAATTTATTTTGGTGTAAGATGTGAGATGAGCTCCAACCATTTTTTTTCTGGTGACTTCTTGACTGTCCCAACATGATTTACTAAATAAATCCATGCAGAGGATTTTAGAACCATGGTCAAAACAATCAGTCATTTTGAGATTTTATTAGAATCGCATTACATTTTAGGTTCATCATTTCAAAAGAATGTTTATGATACTAAGCATTCCTATCCAGGAATAGTGGTCTCTATTTTTCTTTTTTAATTGTGGTAGAAGAGAATATAAGATTCAGCCCATCACCACTCTTAGGTGTGTGGTGCCGCGTTGTTAGGTGAGCTCACATTCCTGTGGGCCTGTCACCCCACCCAGCTCCAGACTTGCTCACTTTCTTATCCTGAAGCTGCACCCATTAGGCAGTATCTCCACTTTCTCCTCCTTGAGCCCCCAGAACCACTGTCATTCTCTATTTTATAGTATCCTTTTGCACAGTTTGATGGACTTTAACTTAAATTTTGTGTAGGTCTACATGTTCCTTAAGTTTATTTCAAGGTATTATGGGGGGTTTGTTGCTACTATGAATGATGCTTTTCTTCCTCCACTACAGATGTTAACTGGTCACTTTCTTGCTTTTTTTTCAATTAAAATATCATTGATATACAATATTATGTTGGTTTCAATTATACAGCACAGTGGTTCAACAGTTACCCATATTATTAAATCCTCACCTCCTCTAGTGCAGATACTATTTATCAATGTAGTAAGATGTTACAGGATCATTAACTGTATTCTCCACGCTGTACTGTCCCTCGTGACCACCGTCCCCCGAGACCAACTTACATTGTGATTGTGAATCATTGTGCCCCTTCATCCCCTCCCCTCCCCATCCCAAATCCATCCCCATGGTAACCACTAGTCACTTGGTGTCTGTGAGTCTATACTGTTCTGTTCCTTCTGTTTTGTTTTGTTTTTAGATTCCACAAATAAGTGAAATCATACAGCATTTGTCTTTCTCTGCCTGGCTTATTTCACTGAGTATAATGCCCTCTAGATCCACGCATGTTGTTGCAAATGGTAGGATTTCTTTTCTTTTTATGGCTGAATAATATTCCGTTGTGTATATGTACCACCTCTTCTTTATCTATTTATCAACTGATGGACACTTAGGTTGCTTCCCTATCTTGGCTATTATAAGTAGTGCTGTAATAAACAGAGGGGTGCATATGTCTTTTTGAATCTAGGATCTTGTTTTCTTTGGGTAAATTCCTAGGAGTGGAATTACTGGGTTAAATGGTATTTCTATTTTTAGTCTTTTGAGAAACTTCCATATTGCTTTCCACAGTGGTTGCACCAATTTACATTCCCACCAACAGTTTAGGAGGGTTCCCCTTTCTCTGCATCCTTACCAGCATCTGTTGTTGTTTGTCTTTTGGATGGTGGCCATCCTAACTGGTGTGAAATGATATCTCATTGTCGTTTTAATATGCATTTCCCTGATGCTTAGCGATGTGGAACATCTTTTCATGTGCCTGTTGGCCATTTGTATTCTTCTTTTGTCTGTTCAGGTCCTCCACCTATTTCTTAATTGAGTTATTTTTGTTTTGGGTGTTGAGGCCTATGAATTCTTTATGTATTTTGGATGTTAACCCCTTATCAGATGAGTTGATCACAAATATGTTCTCCTGTACTGTGGGATGCCTTTTTGTTCTGCTGATGGTATCCTTTACTGTATAGAAGCTTTTTAGTTTGATGGCCATTTTGACAATATTAATTCTTCCTATCCATGAGCACAGGCTAGATTTCCATTTATTGGTGTCTTTTTTGATTTCTTTCATGAATGTCGTATAGTTTTCAGAGTAAAGGTCTTTCACCTCCTTGTTTAAGATTATTCCTAGGTTTTAAATTCTTTTTGTTACAGTTGTAAATGGAGTTGTTTTTCTGATTTCTCTTTGTTCTAGTTCATTGTTAGTGTATAGGAATGTGACAGATTTCTGTGTATTAATTTTATATCCTGCAACTTTGCTGAATTCAATTAGTAGTTCTAACAGTTTATTGGTGGAGTCTTTAGGGTTTTTTATGTATAATACTATAGTGTCTGCAAATAGTGACAGTTTAATTTCTTCCTTACCAACCTGGATGCCTTTTATCTCTTTGTGTTGTCTGATTGCCGTGGCTAGGACCTCCAGTACACGTTGAATAACAGTGGGGAGAGTGGGCATCCTTGTCTTGTATTAAATATGATGTTGGCTGTGCGTTTGTCATATATGGCCTACATTATGTTGAGGTTCATACCCACTATACCCACTTTGTTAAAGAGTTTTTATCATGAATGGATGTTGAATTTTGTCAAATGCCTTTTCAGCATCTGTTGCGATGATCATGTGATTTTTATCTTTTTTATTACTGTGATGTATGATATTGATTAATTTATGAATATTGTACTATCCTTGCATTCCTGGAATGAATCCTACTTGGTCATGATGGATGACCTTTTTGATGTATTTTTGAGTTTGGTTTGCTAATATTTTGTTGAGTATTTTTGCATCTGTGTTCATCAGGGATATTGGTCTGTCATTTTCTTTTTTTGTGGTGTCTTTGTCTTGTTTGGTATTAGAGTGATGCTGGCCTTGTAGAATGAGTTTGGAAGTATTTCCTCCTCTTCTACTTTTTGGAAAACTTTAAGAAAGATAGGTAATAGCTCTTCCTTAATGTTTGGTAGAATTCAGCTGTGAAGCCATCTGGACCGGAAATTTTGTTTTAGGTAGTTTTTTGATTACCAGTTCGATTTCATTGCTGGTAATTGCCTGTTCAGTTTTTCTGTTTCTTCCTGGGTCAGTCTTATTTTTCTAGAAAGTTATCCATTTCTTCTAGGTTGTCCAATTTATTGGCATATAATTTTTCATAGTATTCTCTAATAATTCTCTGTATTTCTATGGTGTTGGTTGTGATTATTCCTTCTTTGTTTAATGTGTGTAGACTGTCTTTTTTCTTGATAAGGCTGGCTAGAGTTTATCTATTTTGTTTATTTTCTCAAAGAACAAACTGCTTGTTTCATTGATTTTTTTCTGTTGTTTTATTCTTCTCTATTTTGTTTATTTCTCCTCTGATCTTTACTATGTCCCTCCTCCTACTAACTTTGGGCTTCATTTGTTGTTCTTTTTCTAGTTACTTTAATCGTGAGTTTAAACTGTTTATTTGGGATTGTTCTTGTTTTTTTCAGGTAAGCCTGCATTGCTATATACTTTCCTCTTAGAACTGCCTTCGCTGCATCCCACAGGTTTTTGGGCTGTTGAGTTTTTGTTTTCATTTGTCTCCATGCATTGCTTGATCTCTGTTTTAATTTGGTCATTGATCCACTGATTATTTAGAAGCATGTTGTTTACCTTCCATGTGTTTGTAGGCTTTTTAATTTTCTTTGTGTAATTTATTTCTAGTTTCATACCTTTCTGGTCTGAGAAGCTGCTTGATACAAGTTCAATCTTTTTAAATTTATTGAGGCTTTTTTTGTGGCCTAGTGTGTGATGTATTCTGGAAAATGTTCCATGTACACTTGAGAAGAATGTGTATCCTGCTGCTATTGGGTGTAGAGTTCTGTCGATGTCTGTTAGGTCCATCTGTTCTAGTGTGTTGTTCAGTGCCTCTGTCTCCTTACTTATCCTCTGTCTGGTTGATCAGTCCTTTGGAGTGAGTGGGGTGTTGAAGTCTCCTAAAATGAATGTGTTGCCATCTGTTTCCCCCTTTAATTCTGTTAGTATTTGTTTCACATAATCAGGTGCTCCTATGTTGGGTGCATAGATATTTATAATGGTTAAATCCTCTTATTGTGTTGACCCCTTTATCATTATGTAATGTCTTTCTTTGTCTTGAAATCTATTTTGTCTGATACAAGAACTGCTACTCCTGCTTTTTTCTCCCTATTATTTGCGTGGAAAATCTTTTCCACCCCTTCACTTTTAGTCTGTGTATGTCTTTGGGTCTGAAATTTGTCTCTTGTAGGCAGCATATGGATGGGTCTTTTTTGGGGGGGGTTGGCCTATTTTTTTATCCATTCTGCCTCTCTGTCTTTTGATTGGTGCATTCAGTCCATTTACATTTAAGGTGATTATTGAAGGTGCTGGTCCAGAAGTGGAGGAGGCTGAGGCTTGCTAGCGTGCTGTCTTCTGAGTTATATCTGCTGCCTTCATTTTTGGTCGTACAGCCCTCTGGTGTGTGAGTGCCTTCCTGCTGACTAGGCGGCCTGGAGGGCGAGCCTGGGTGGGCGGGCTGAGGCTGTGGCTTTGGTGCCCATCCTTCCTGCCGGAGCCCCCAGACTCAGGCCCAGGCACGGGCGTGATTTATTTGTCCATTGAGAATGTGATGGGTAAGAGCAGATATATAAATGACAAGGTAATTTAGGAAATTTCTGGTATTTAGGTATCAGTAATTTGGTATATGAACTCCTGTCCTCAGGTAACTGTGGCTAGTGCCATGGGGGTTTGCAAAGCTTAGGCGCTGCTGGAAAGTGCTGGATATTTTGCTGTGTGCTTTGCATATGAGGTCTCTGGGGCCATAATGCAGGCGGTGGTGCCCATATTACAGGCAATGAAGCTGAGGCTCAGAGGAGTTTGGCAACCTGCACAACATCCCAGCTCAGCGCTTTAACATGATGCTGTTGTTTCCTGTCCTCTAGGCGGGCCAGCAGCATCTGTTAAAGAGGTGATATTTATTGTGTGTATTACCTGTGCCTTTAACTTTTTAGGGGAGCATACACAGTCTTCAACAATCGAAAAATTATTCGGAAGTATGCAAAAACTGTCATGAAGCATACAAAACTCTGAGCAGTCTGTACAGTGAAATGCAAAAAATGAATGCACTTGCGAGTAACGCTGAATCTGGAGTACATTTATGCATTGACGTGGAAGATGCAGTAAGTACTTAGCTTCTGATATGATACATACCTTCAGTGTTATTAGTCCTTTTAGAGATACATTGGAATCCGCTTATGCTGTCTTCAACCACAAATAACTAGTTATAAAGTAATGAAGTTTTAAAATTCCCTGATCTGACACACTGAAGTAGGACTCAGTCAGGTGCTTTGTAAGTACCTTGACACCTTGGTACAGTTTGTTTTTTGAGTTTGATAACGTGTGTCCTTTCAGAGGCTTGGGTGGTGGTTCTGTGTTTACGTTTCAGTCTCTTCTATACTTGCTGCTAATTCAGGAAGTCTCTAGGTTTCTTCCTACCCCACTGCTTTATTGCTTTCTATCTACTACCGTTTGAGAATATTTGTTTATGTATTTATAGTATGTCTCCCCTCACTAAAATATAAGCCATGTGAGGACAAGGATCTCATATCCTTTTTGCACTGTTCAGTATTTACAGCAGTGCCTGGCACAAAACAAGCCCTTAGTAACATGTATTGATTGAATAAATGGTCAACAACAAAAAGCTTTTTTCTCCCTTGCATAGCCTGCCTCTACATGGGGCACCACTAGGTGGCAATCATGCCTGAGTGTTGAGGCGTTTGGGGAAACAAATTATTGGCTAAAAGTAGAAAACTTGAGGTCAAAATTGATGAACTTAATGAGTGAGAATGACAAGCATGAATTATCATAGCAGCTCTGAGTGAACTACAATGGATCAGTAATATTCAGGATTGTTAAAAGCACTTAAAAGTGATTTTTGTTTCTTACTGCTCTATTCCTAATGTCTAGAATGGTGCCTGGCCTAGCAGGCTCTCAGTAAATAATAAATTCATATTTAAAAATATAATAGTCTATTTCATCATTTTTAAAATAAATATGGAAAATGAATACTGGTCCCATGACATCATTGGGTTACACAGGAAGTCAACATGACCACTTATTTTAGAATATCCTTTTTTCAATATCAAAACTTACAGTAAACATAACAGTGCACCATTTGCAAACCATATTGCAAACAAAATTCAGGCAAGAACAGTCTTCTGCATTAAATTTGATAGTTTCCTTACTTAGCTTATTTAACAGAAACTATGAGCTCATTGAAAGTCAGGTAGTGCTGCAAATAAATATATCTATTTCTAATGTATGCAGCTAAGTGAGAGATATTAATATCACATAGTTTCCATGACTGATTAGATATTATATACTTAAAAAATTATTTACCACAAGTGTGAATCTTCCATAACACCTTAGGTAAGAAAATAAGCATTTCATAAATATTGTCTGTTGAAGAAAAACCCTATAAAAGTTGATATTTTAATTTGCATTCTAAGAATACTGCAACAAGCTCAGTGGGGTTATCTATGTAACATGTAAAAAATATTTGTTTTTATAAGCCTTTTCCCCCAGTTTTATTGAGGTATAACATTGACAAATCAAACTAATGTATTTAAAGAGTACAACATGACAGTTTGATATATGTTTAGTTCACATTGTGAAAAAATTTCCCACAGTCAAGTTAATCAGCACATCCGTCATCTCACAGTCCCCTTTAAATATTTTTTAACGAATAAAGCCTGGTCTAACTATATCCCTATTGATACACGCCCTCTGTTTGAAATGTATGAAAGGTTATTCTTTGGACAGTGTTATGAATTTAAAATATGAAATTTGTATATGACGGTGTAAATTTACACAGCGTCTAATTCTGAACCTGCTTATGTCCCTGACAGACAAAATTGTCCTCAACCAGCAATAGATATTTTTTAGGGATGTATATATTTAGTCTAATTTCCGGGTGCCTGTTAAGTTATTAACAAAAGAATTGTATGAAATTGAAAGCAAATTAAATATAGAATGGAGTGATGTTGCTTGTTATTTCCTCAGATGAACATTACTCGGAAACTTTGGAGCAGAACTTTCAACTGCTCGGTGCCATGCGGTGACACGGCGCCTGTGGTTGCCGTCTCTGTGTTCATCCTCTTTCTGCCTGTTGTTTTCTACGTTAGCAGCTTCCTTCACTCGGAGCAAAAGAAACGCAAACTCATTCTCCGTAAGTTTCCATTTGCGGTTGTTCATTTATTTATATAAAAACCTGTATTTCAAGAGTTTAAGCCTGTCTTAGAAATGATACTACTCTGAGATCTCAAGCTGTATTAGCCTAAGACTGTGCTTCAAATTTTACAGCTATGCTTGCTAATGGAAAAGGTGGGCAAGAAGTTTGTAAGTGCAGAAAATCACAAGTCAACATAGAGTATTTTTCAGAGGATTTAATTGAGAAAGGTGGATTCCCTGGAGAAAGTTGGCGATAGCGGAGGGACGGCAGCAGAGCTGTGCAGACCTGAAGCGGCCACAGTGGGGAGATGCAGACGGCTCTGTGGCACTGAGCCACGGCAGAGCCACCCAGAAGTGCCGCAGGCAGGGAGGAGCCGCGGCTCCCCCACAGTTTGTGAGCAGACTGGAACCGTGGTTACCAGAGCATCACTGGACCTACAGCACAAATTCCTTTCCTTTCTCGCCACCAGCTAGGGCAGAGCAGCAAAGCCCTGGTTGGAAGACCCCGTCTGGCTGCGGAGGAGCAGCAGCTGAGTCTCCTCAGTTTCTTGTTCATCAGCAGAAAGAATGTGTGGTCTTATCCCTTAGTGATTTTAGTTTTTAAGAAAGAAAATGCTTTTTGGAGAAAAAAGGCTTTGTTTTCTCTCAAATATTATTCCTAGTCTAGAAACCTATGATGTAAAAATTCTGTCACCTTTAAGTTTCTTTCTAGCACTTCTTCATGGTCTGTTTAACTTCACTACTAATTATCTAACTAAAAAAAAAGGTTACATGTGGATCGGTTTGAACTGTTTGTAACGTCTTCTCACTGTAAAACACTGCTACTACAGGAGAGAGTCTTTATTGAGGGCATATTCATGAAGGCTTTCTGAAGATTGCCAGCAGTCCGTAAATATGTAAAACTTAGTCCTAAAAGCACTTATTTTGAGTAATAACAAAATATCACAGGACCTCACTATTGAGAAACTTTACTTTTTGGGGCTTGATGTTCTTTTGAAGATCAGCACCTCTTTGCCCTGTAAATCTGTTTGACTGCAGAAGACTGCTTCTGATCAGGGTATTCGTTTGTTTTCACAGTTAAAGTCATTACTATCCGTCTATTTGTGCAAGCCACACACCTTGTCGTCTTTAATTCCCTCAGGCTCTTTCTTGATCCCTCGTCCCGCATGCCCTTCCACACCCCCTTGCAGTTCATCAGCAAGTGCTGCCGGCCTCACCGTCAGAAACATACCCTAAGCCCTCTCCATCTCCACGGGCAGTCAGGCCGTCGCCGTCTCTTTTCCACACTCACACGGGAGTCCCTTGACTGGTAACCCTGCTTTCACTGTTTGACCCACTGCAACCCGTTCTCCACACAGTGGCTAGAATTATCTTTGTAAGTTCAAATCTTACCATGCTTCCCTCCCACTCGAAACCCTTCATGTGTTCCCACTGCACCTAGAATAAAATCCAAACTTACTTCCAGGGTTTCCTAAGGTGTATGTGGCCCGGTCCCCATCTGCCCTTGTGAACTCCAGTCCTTGCTCATGCTGCTGTCTGGAGACAGTCTGGCCTCTTCCCGCTCCTCTCCAATACACAGCTCCTTCACACTGCCCCCTTTCCAAGGCTCTTAAAACCGCCCTCCCTGCTTTCCTTGACTGGCCTCATGACATGCAGGTCTTAGGTCAAAGGCTACTCACTCAAAGAGACCTTTCATGACCCCTCCCAAGAACACACCCTTCTTCTAATTCTTCTGTATCATCTTCCTTTAATGGCGTTTAATCACTGTTTAAGTTAACTTTTTCATTTATTTTCTACCTTATTTGTTTGCTCCCCTGACTCAGTTATAAGGCCTATCAGTGGAAGGCTTTTATCTCGTTCACCACTGTATCACCAGCTTGAGAAAGTTCTGGGCCCTAGGGTGCTACAGAATATCTCTTATGTAGAAGAACATTTACCTAGGTTCATATTTGCTGGAGTGTGTCCTCAGAATACTAGTCTTGTAATAGTTCTTTTTATGGCCTTCATAATGCACCTGAGTATAAGTTAAAAGCTATGAGATGACATTCCCCAGACATGGCAATAGGGCCTTTGCACAGCACCCGTTCGTGCTTCACAGAGGCCTTGTTAATGTGTGGGCTCCTGCCCTTAAGGAGTTGCTGGGTGAGTGGACGGTTCCTGTGCTGGCACCTCCTGGGGTTTTCGCTCACTTCTCTCTGCGTCACCATTTATATACCCCACTTCTCAAGTCCTGTGGTAGGAATTAGGGCTAAAAAAAGGGACAAGGCACAACACCTGCCCTCAAAGAGCACTGACTGTGGTCCCACTACTGCAGCAGTGCGCGGTGCGGCCGGGCCATGGAGGAGGGCGTGACCTGCGCAGCAGGGATGTCGGCGCTCACCCTCCGATGGGCCCCGAAGGGTACAGGGGCCTAGCAGAGTAAGAAAGCAAGGAAGCCGTAGGTGTATGTACCCACTGGTATCACTACTTGGCTAGCTTAATGCATTTGGTCGTTAGTGAGAAACTAGATGACGTCCAGTAATTGTAAACATTAAAAAAAAATAGTTTTATTTATTTTGCTTCCTGAATCCACTGAAGACTTAAGAAATAGACTTGAAGCTGTTTTGTAGTTGAAGTTGCCCTTCAGTTTAGGTCCTGAGTGCCTTGTGGCCATCTTGCCCTGAGAGAGGTGGTCCAGGGAGACCTGGCAGTGACTGGGACACGGGCCCCACCTTGACCACGTATGAGAATTGTCTGCAGAACTTTAAAAAATATATAGATACCTGGGTCTCCTCGCAGACCTTCTAAATCATAACCTCTCTCCTAATGATAAGAACCTCTGAAGCAGAGAGATTTCTAGTTACCCAGTGTAAAATCCTTTCACTGTGGCATGATAGTTTTCCATTTCTGGAACATGAGAAACATTCATGTTTAACTGTAGGCATAAAACATGATCAAGCTGAATGGCCATGATTTTCTTTATTAACCTAAAGACTCAGTCCCATTTGCCTCATAATAAAAACCGATTGTATGTATATTTATAGCAGCCAGGTATGTTTGTATAGAGCATGTATGTATAATAGACAACTCACTTTTCTTTGTCTTTAAAATGTATTTTTTAAAATATTACAGAATTCTTTCACTGAATGCTTTTAAAAGAAATTTAGATTTGGATTTCTAACTCAGACTTTTAAAATACATAATTTTATTATTACACCATATAGTGTTTCCATTTTTAAAGTAGATTACTCACTTATATTAGATATTTAAAATTATGATGTTCAAGATGATACAAATTATGTCTTTAATTTGGTACTGCTCCTAACAAAGTCATGTATACCTTCTAATAAAACTATGTTTTCTGAGGTTGGTAGAAAAAAATAGACTTAGGTTTTAATCCTTAGAATATTGAATTTATTCAGATTCAAACATAGAATTAATAGATGAATACTTTAGTTTATATAAAAATAATACATAATCATATTTAGTAAGTTAAAATGTAATACTTTTGATTTATCTAGCAAAACGTCTCAAGTCCAGTACCAGCTTTGCAAACGTTCAAGAAAATTCAAACTGAAGCCTGCAAAAGGGAGAATTAACAACATATTCCATGGATGAATGGTGGAAGACACAGCTTGGTCCAAAAGAAGATAAACTGATTTGACAAGTCAAGTTTTTAAGGACTTCAGATTCTTTTTAAATAAGAATTTTTAGTTTTTCTTTCCTTTTCCACCCCCATTTTAAGGGTTTGGATATATTTAATTTCCAGGCATAGTAGTGTTGTCTGTTTTAAAGTGTACTTATTACAGTAACAAAAGATGCAATTTTATTTTGTAGGCATATTATTACTATCTGAGACTTCTGGTATCTCCTGAACATGGTATCTCAAGTAACAAAGTTTTTGAAGACTAACATTTAAAAATCAGTTGTAGCAAAGACTTTGAAAAAGAAATATACTTGCCAAAAAGTAGCAGGTCCAAAAATTAATTTAAAACACTTACCAGTGCAGTATTATTGTTACATATATATTTAATATATCATACATTACAAATAATACATAATTCCATCTCTAGCTTCCTTAAAGTCATTTTTGAAAGTATTAATTGTAAACCTCTATAACTATTTTTAGAAGTGGGAACACACATTACATTTATCTTTGTAAAAAGATTTGTTGTAACTGGTTTCTTACTTGACTTTTATTAATAGTATTTTTTTTTCAGTTAACATTTAAAAAAAATTTTGGTGTCATTAATATACAGTCAAATGAGCGACATTGTGGTTAATAGATTCCCCCCATATTAATAGTATTTTACACCTTATTTTTGGCTTTATTTCCTAAGTAATTTGAAGTCACTGGGCTGCTTTATTATATTCAGGGCAAGATGGATTCTTTTTACACCAGGGATTTGCATTGTGAATTATATTAAATTATTTGGCAATTTATAACTTATTACTACTTTAGGTCAAATGTAGCATTATAGCACTGTATTTAAATTGTGATTTTTTAAATGGAGACTTCCTCTTGGGATGTCTGGTGATTTTTGGAAGGGAGGGAAAGGAGGAGTAAAAAAACTTAGGGTTCAGGAAGTGGCCGGGACCAGGGCGGTGCTCACTCCCTGCTGCCTGTTCATCTCGCGGGGGTCCAAGTGAGAGTCTAATACTGAAAGCAGTTCTGTAAAGATAACGCTTGTTTTTTTCTGAATCAAATCAGATAAAAGTAATATGATTGCAATGAAGTCAGATATTTCACTATCAGAAAACTACTTCTATTTTGGAATGTTTATATCAACCTTTAAAAAAATGTTCACAGTTTTTTTCCTCAGGTTTTAGTGTTAGGTATTTCATTTGTTAATTCTTTCTTGCTTTCTCCACGGAAACAGGCTTTGTCTTAAACATTGAGACTCTGAAGACTGGCCTATATATAGAAGTAAGAGTTTGGTTAAATGGTATAAGAATTGAAATCCTCTCATATACTGTAAAATGCTCTATAGAAAGAAAAGAAAGTGTTTTTATTTTTATTTTTTTAATGTTTACCATATATGCAGAATGAAAGAGATAGCCACAGGCGGTTAGAGTTTTTCTAGTCCGCTGTGATCCACTTAAAATACGCTGGGTTTGTTCTGCTGTCCCCGTTCACGGTACTGATGCTAATACGCTCTCTAGATTTGAAGCACAGTTGAGGGCCATTGACAGCGATCTTTCATTAGGGCCTAGAAAGCCAGTTTACATGTGCAGAGCTACCGAACGGCATATTTGATTCTGGAAGTGGTGACTGAGCGCCTTTCAATATTATGCATTTGAAAAAACCATTGCTTTCGGATGTGGTTGTTAAATGAGCACTTTAGAAAAGGAAAGGCAGCCTTGATTATTTTTCTGGTTGAGTCATTGCTCTTTAGAAGTAGCATCAACAATAGATTTTGAAAATAAGTATTAAGCATTACACTGAAATGTGTAGATATTTCATTTCTTAAGTCATATTGAAAAATTATTTGCATAGTTCTGAATTCTGAGACTCATGGCATGTTTGTGTGCACAAGAACATCTTTAGCTTTTTGGGCACTTTGAAATAAAGGAAGTAACTTAAGGAAATTACAATGCCATATTTGATTTTTTTAACAGTTTTTTTTATTTTGCTATTATTAATATACAATTAGATGAGCAACATTATGGTTACTAGACTCCCCCTGTTATCAGGTCCCCATCACATACCCCATTGCAGTCACTGTCCATCAGCGTAGTAGGAAGTTACAGAATCACTACTTGTCTTCTCCGTGTTATACTGCCTTCCCCGTATCCCCCCACCCCACCCCTACCACTGCTACATTATGTGTGCTAATTGTAATAGCCCTTTTTCCCCCTTATCCCTCCCTTCCCACCCATCCTCCCCAGTCCCTTTCCCTTTGGTAACTTTTAGTCCATTCTTGGGTTCTGTGAGTCTGCTGCTGTTTTGTTCCTTCAGTTTTTTTTCTTTGTTCTTATACTCCACATATGAGCGAAATCATTTGATACTTGTCTTTTTCGGCTTGGCTTATTTCACTGAGCATAATACCCTCTAGCTCCATCCAAGTTGTTGCAAATGGTAGGATTTGTTTTCTTCTTACGGCTGAATAATATTCCATTGTGTATATGTACCACATCTTCTTAATCCATTTATCTACTGATGGACACTTAGGTTGCTTCCATTTCTTGGCTATTGTAAATAGTGCTGCGATAAACATAGGGGTGCATATGTCTTTCAAACTGGGCTGCTGCATTCTTAGGGTAAATTCCTAGGAGTGGAATTCCTGGGTCAAATGGTATTTCTATTTTGAGTTTTGAGGAACCTCCATACTGCTTTCCACAATGGTTGTACTAATTTACATTCCCACCAGCAGTGTAGGAGGGTTCCCTTTTCTCCACATCCTCGCCAACATTTGTTGTTGTTTGTGTTTTGGATGTTGGCCATCCTAAATGGTGTGAGGTGATATCTCATTGTGGTTTTAATCTGCATTTCTCTGATGACCAGCGATGTGGAGCATCTTTTCATGTGCCTGTTGGCCATCTGAATTTCTTCTTTGGAGAAGTGTCTGTTCAGCTCCTCTGCCCATTTTTTAATTGGCTTATTTGCTTTTTGTTTGTTAAGGTGCGTGAGTTCTTTATATATTTTGGATGTCAACCCCTTATCGGATATGTCATTTATGAATATATTCTCCCATACTGTAAGATGTCTTTTTGTTTTACTGATGGTGTCCTTTGCTGTACAGAAGCTTTTAGTTTGATATAGTCCCATTTCTTCATTTTTGCTTTTCTTCCCCTTGCCTGGGGGATATGTTCATGAAGAAGTTGCTCATGTTTATGTCCAGCCATATTTGATTTTTAAACACATTTTTAAAACTATTTTTTTCTGAGTTAAATCATATAAAAGTGATATGATTGAAATGAAGTCAGATATTTCACTATCAGAAAACGAATTCTATTTTGGAATGTTTATATCGACCTTTAAAAAAATGTTCACAATTTTTTTCCTCAGGTTTTAGTGTTAGGTATTTCATTTGTTAATTCTTTCTTGCTTTCCCCATGGAAACAGGCTTTGTCTTAAACATTGAGACTCTGAAGACTGGCCTATATAGAAGTAAGAGTTTGGTTAAATGATACAAGAATTGGAATCCTCTCATATACTGTAAAATGCTCTATAGAAAGAAAAGAAAGTGTTTTTATTTTTACTTTTATAATGTTTACCATATATGCAGAATGAAAGAGATAGCCACAGGCTGTTAGAGTTTTTCTAGTCTCATGTCATCCACTTAAAACTGGACATCATATTTCAGTTTTTCAGGTATTGAGTTTACTGTCTACTTCAGAAGTATCATGTGTCTTATGATTTGACTGCAAATAAAATGTACCTTTGGATTTTGTTGTTGCTGGATTTGAGAGGTAGAAATATCATCAGCTATCTTGAGGTACAACTCTAAGCTAATGAATAATACCAGACTTTAGATGGCAAATATTGTATTTAGGTGGTAAATATTATCTAATGGGACAGTGTTTTCCAGTGTTCCATGGAAGGGCTCTACTTTTTACTGCCGCATACTCCTTACAAAGTGACCAGTTGTCCCACTGTATTTAGGGTTGCATTCCTGACCAAAGACTTGACATTAGATAAATAATAGACATTTCCAGGAATGAATTGTGAAAGCAAAAATATACTAGTAACCTTTGTAACAATTTAAAATGGAAAAAAAATCATGTTCCGAGTACGTATACTTTCTGAACTAGAAGAAACTTTACAGGTCATCTGGTCATAAAATCCTGGAGCTGAATGGATCCCTAAAGATCATTTAGTCCAACTTCCTATCTGCTGCATGGATTCCCTCTGAAAAGTGTATGATACAGTTCCTATCTCCTTAACTAGGGAAGCAGAACATCACAGAGCTCCTTATTTATGGTGAAGCCATTGTTTAATAGTCAACTCTAAAACTGAGACTTAAGTTACCTAATCAAATGTTTCCCATGGCTCCACTCTGGTTATCTTGTAAAAATTCCATTAAGTAGTCATGTTGATTATAAAAAGGCCTTTGGCCTGTGCTGAATTATACTTACACAAAAAGGTTACAACTCTACCAAGTTTGCTTGTTCTAAACTATTGCATTGGGTATAATAAATATTAGTCATACATACAGCACATTTAATGACCAATAATTTTGTCTCCTTGGAATTAAAGAGGGCTTTTAAAAGATAGTTTGACTGATTCATGCTTCTTAAAGTTTTGGGGTTTTCAGTAATGCCACTTTTCTTAGCCCTGATCAGCTTCACCAATGCCCAAAATTCAAGTGACCTGGTGGAATTGTGGTAAAGTCTGTTTTCCAGTGCTTTAAAGAATCACTCCATTGCCTTCTGGCTTGCAAAGATTCTGATGTAAGGTCTGCTATAATTTGTAGATTTGTTCTTCTATATGTAATGTTTTTGTGTATTTTTTTGACTGCCTTCAAAATTTCTTCTTGATTTATGGTTTTCAGAAGTCTTACTATGATGTGCCTAAGTGCATTTCTCTTTATAATTATACTCCTTGGTATTCTCTGAGCCTCTTGAATTTTTTTTTTGCTGTTTTTTATTAATTGTGGAGTAGTCCCAGACATTATACCATCAAATATTTTTCTGCTATGTTTTCTCTCCTCCTTCTAGGATTTTAATTAGACATATGTTAGACCATTTGATATTGTCACACAGCTCCATTGGGCACACTTTTCTGTTATATTCACTCTATTTTTCTCTTGGTTTCAGTTGGAATCATTTCACTGGACCTACTTCAGGTTCACTGATTCTTTCTTGTGCTGTGTCCAATCTGCTGATTAGCCTGTTAAAATGATTCTTTATCTCTTATTGTATTTTTATTTCTTTTTAAATTTTGTTTATATTCTTATATTTATTTCCATGTAACTCTTTTTGATAGTTTCTGTCTCTCTGCTGCAAGTTTCAACCTGTTTTTGCATGCCGTTCACGTGTTCCACTAGATCTTTTAGCATTTTAATCATAGTTACTTTAAAGTTCCTGTTGGGTAGTATCAATATCTGAGCCATCTTTGGATCTAATTCTTTTGACCATCTTGTCTCTTGATAATGGGTTGTCATTTTGCTTGCTTTTTAATGTATCTTGTAATCTTCGATTGAATGCCAAACATTGATGTTAAAGAACAACAGAAATTGAGGTAAATTATTTATACCTGCAAATGGACAAACTCCTTCTTTATGCTATTAGTATGGGGGGACTGAGTACCTCTCATCAGTATTGATCTGGGTTTGAGTTTAATTGTTGGTATCATTACCTTCAGTATATCACAGATGTCAAATTTCCCCACTGGTAGTAGACTGCTGCTACTTTGTATTTGGTGTGTGGCCTGAAATGCCAGAGAGTTTTTCTCAGTGTCCCTGCTTAACTGTCAGCTCAGCAGACTGTGTATCTTTACCACAGGAGGGATTGCTCTCTGTGGTCCTGCCTGTCCCTCGGCTGTAGGGATCTGTTGCTTGGTTCTTTGTACAAGGCTTATGCTCACGGCAGCAATGTTCTTTCTCTAGCCTCAGTCTCTGCGTGGTAATGGGAGGGTGGTCGTAAATAAGAGCAAGTTTTCTGTCCCTCTCTCACTGGCCGCAGACCTCTGGTTTGTATCTGTGCAGAATCCTGGTCACAGTGGGTTTCCTGTCCCCCTCCAGCATCTGATGGCTTTTTAACTCCTCCACCACAGCCAGCCTTTTCCTGGGATCAGTGGATCAATGGAAGACTTAATACCAACCCTCCAGAGGCAGATGGCTTTTTCTTCATATGAAGAAAAGACATAGGCTTCCCCTCCCTGCCCCAGTGACAGCAGGCTGTCATATGCATGCCCTTGACACCACGGGGAGGCTCTTCTGGTTCTCCTCATGCCACCAGGAGCGCCCCCCAGTGGAGGCCCATGGAAAAGAGCTGGCAAGAGGTCGGGGGCAGACTCGCCTTGTGTCTGTGGCTCCCAGGAACTCTGAGCTATCACACTAGCCCACACTTGGGCTTTAAGCCTTTGTTAAAGTTTGTTTTTTTCCTTATGTCTTTGGCTGCTGCACTTCCTCTTGTATGCTTCCCAAAGCACCAGTTTCTGGGAACCGTGTTCCTTGGCCTTCTGAACCCTAAGTGCAACCGGAACTCATTGATTGCGTCCTTGTTGTCAACTATATTACTTGACAGAAAATTCCTCCACAATTTCTTCAATAGGTTGACAGAGATAAAACAAAAAACACTATTGATAATTATGGAAACCATAAAAGTAACTAACTCTCAAACTAACAAGTATAGCTGCTGAAATTAACTCAGTGGAAGGTTTTACAGCCAGTAAGACATAGTTGAAAAGTTAATGAAGAACATAGTGGAAGAATATCCCCAGAAGGAAACAATGAAGAGAAGAAAAGTCTGAAAATATGGGGGTGGGTGGGTAGATGTAGGGGATGCAGTAACAAGGGTTAATATAAATGTGTTAAGAGTTCCTGAAGCAAAGGAGAGAGAAAATGAGACAAGCAGTTTTTGAAAAGATAACAGAATTTTCCAGAACTGGTGAAACACATTAAGTCACAAATTAGGAATGCCAAGTAGAACTTAAAACAAAACTAGTCACATTCATAGTAAGTGAAAACCAAAGAGAAATACTTAATAAAACACAGAGAAAAAAACATTACCTTCAACATAGCAATGACTAAACATTGCTGATTTCTTAGGAAAAGCAATGAAAATCAGAAGACAAATAGAATATTCTCAAAGTGCTAAAGGAAAAAACCTGACAGTCTAGAATTCTATGCCCAGGACAAATGTTCTTCAAATTTACAAGGGAAATAAAGGCATCTCTGGATATAAAGCCTGAGAGAATTATTGGAAGCAGACCTACATTAAAGGAAATCCTGAAGAAAGTTCTTCAGGCAGAGGAAAATGAACCTAGATGGAAACTCAGAGGTGCAAGAGGAAAAGACTGGTGCAAAGGGGGGAGTGTATGGATAAAGCTCAATAAATAGTGACTACAACAGTGACGCCCTGTGGGGTTTAAATACATGTATAATGAAAACACACGACAATGGCATAAAAGGCAAGAGGGGCTTGTTGGAGTCAAAGTGTTGCAAGGTCATTGTATTGTCTAGAAGGACTGCTGGAAGTAGAGCTGACGGCCAAGTGGGTACTGGGAAAATGAATTTAAGTTGGATTGAAGGTCCCTCTGACCCAGATCCAGTTCCACTCCTTTCATGACATCTTTTATGATTTTCTTGTGCTCTTAACTCTTCGTATTTCTTAAGGTAGCAGCGTTCTGTAAAGGAAACAGCAAGGGCTTTCAAATTAGACCTGGGTTTGAATTCCTGCTTTTCTGCTCTCTGGGACCAGCAGTTTCCTTCTCTGAGCCTTCACTTTGCACATCTGTGAAATGGGAGGCACCAGAACCGGCCTCTCAAGATTACTGTGCACATTAGTTGAGAGCACACCGTGGAGCCCTGTGTGAGGCCCAGTACCGGGTACCGCGTGCCGCTCACAAGTCCTGCTCACGGACTGCCCTGTGCACCTGGGACCTGCTGAAACGCCCTCTCCGCGCTGTGTGTGTTACCTGTATGTTGCCCCTCCTTCCCCGACGAGACTGTGCTGTCCAGTGCTAGGACCCTCTCTCCTCTTCTCTTGTGCTCTTAGTTCAGTGAATGGTTCTTGGACTCGGTGTAATCCTTGTTGGAGGAAAGCATGTGTAAATGAGACAAAATATGTTCCTAAACTACACATTGTGTTGGAAGGTGCCTTTGTAGCAAGTCCACACAGAAGGACGTTTGAGACCCTGAAGAAAAGCCCTTCAGCTGACCATGAAAAGCATTGATGATGAGAATGTAACTATTTAATGGGAAGAGAGAGGTGCCGTTTTACCATTTGGGAACCCCCCGGTGTCAGGACTGCCGGGCTGGAGCCAGTGCTGAGTTACCACGGAGCTGCCCTTAAAACTAGCTTCTTGAGTCCTTCCTATACAATACCTTTCCTGGGCAGGAATTCCACCTGCTTCATCTCTGCTAAATGAGTGTGTATCAAATCTGACTGTTGAAAAACACCAAGCTCAATCGGACAGTTAAAAAAAAAAACCATGATGCCTGTAACTCGTTTAATTTATCTTTTCTTTCAGTAATCCCACACATTACCTACTTACTTGCTGTAATGAACATGCCAGTCAGCTAAGATCAGCTTAACTGCTTAAACCGTGGCATTACAGAAAGAGAACTTGAATGCCGCTTTGTGTTTCATCGCGAGGGTCAGCAGTTAGACGATCGGTGTTGTCTGTTCTTCCCATGGTTTCACCCGGGAGTAGCGCTCCCTAGCCGATTCGCCTGATGGAACGTTCGGAGTGGGAACATTCTACGTCTAGATTACAGGCTGGCAGCAATAACAGCCTTGGAAATCCAACCTGTTGGCTTTGTCAACACTCAAATCTCACTGCCCTTTGTGAAGCCCCCATCTGTTCTCATGGCGATGGGGCTCCGGCCTGCCGTGCACGCGATGGAGGCGAATTGGAAGGGGGCTTAGCCAGGTGCCCGGAGACCAGCACCGTGCTGACCCAGCGGGGACCAGAGCTCAGGAGAGTGACCCAACCCCACCAAGAGAAGGGATATTCTGTTCTCTGCCTCAAGGTCAAACCCACTTCATGAGATCTCTCGACAGTTCTAGTTCCACTCACCTCTTTTCCTTGAACTCTAATTGCAACTGTAGTCCCTACATTAGTTAAGGCGGGTTTTGAATCGACTTACAGGATTCCTATGAGCCAGCATTGCCTCTTCAGTTAGACCGCAAGTTCCCAGAAGTTGGGGACTAATATCTACATGGTCCTGAGCTTGTCACCATCCTGAGCCCACATGGTCCTGAGCCTCCTTAACTGCTTCTTAGAAATACCCTCTGTGATGTGACCCGTTCTGCCTGCCTGCATGGTCCAGCGTGGGGACCCCCAGTCCGGCTGAGCCTGGTGGGACCCCCACCCCGGTCAGGCCTCTCTTCCGTGGAGGATGTGCCGCTGCCCTGGTTCTCCGAGAGTCAGGGACGGAGAGTCCGTATGGCAACCCACAGATGTGTCCAGGCATTCATCGGTCTGTTCACTCAATATTTATTAAGTGTCTACTGAGTGCCAGGTCTTCTCAGAACTCTGAGAACTGAGAAACCCCTTGCTGACCATTTTGGCAGAAATGAGGAAAACAGTTTAAAAGAGCTGGACGGAAAGACCTCACACCACAATTCTGCAACTCCAGCTTTGGCGCAGGAGCCCGCGTCGGGAGAGCTTGCTCCCCCATGTGTGTCCACCCCTCCGCTCTCCTCTCCTACTCAGATAGCTGTGAGGGCCGCTGCCCCTTGTCTGCCTCCCTGGCAGGCCATTGAGGTTTTTTGTGTGGAACTGGTTTGCTCAGGTCTCTGCTCGCTGGTTGGACAGGTTCCTGGTATGCTCCTCCGGAGAGGATTTAGTGGGTCAGGATTCAGTGGGCGGGAAAAGGGTGGGGAGGAAAGAGTGAGATGAGGCTGGGTCTGCCCTCTCTGCCTAGAGGACTAGATGAATTGTTTAACGAATTGTAAGCAAACAAGGAGCCCTGCCTTGAATCTACCACCACCCCCAACCCAGTAACTGTTGCCCATGTTGTGTCACCCCCACTTTGCCCCTCCGTGGGGAGATCTGAGCCCGGTTTGCAGGGGCTGGAGCAGCGCCATCCAAGCTGGACGTCTTGGGAAACTTGGGAGTCCCTCTCTTGACAGCCGAGCCCAGTAGCCGTGCACCTTACTGCCTCACCTCCTTCATTTTCCTGCTCGAACAGGGGATGCACGTTAATGACAGACCACGGGAACCGAGGGGGCCTTAGCAGCCCTTGTTCCGGGCCTCCCCACTTCTCAGGTAGAGAAAGAACAGCTGGGCGAAGGGGTTGTGGCAGCAGGTGGGGGGCGGGGCAGAGCCGGGACTGTGACCCAGCCCCCCAGCTCCCAGGCCGGACTCGCCCCCGCTCACCGGGCAGTCCTCCGCCGCTGTTCCCAGGCCTCCTTTACTGCCTCTCAACTGCTTTTTCTCTTGACTGATTCATTTTACTGTTTTTCTTCCTCTTAGAATTTCAAAAGCAAAAACTACAGTGTAAGAAGAGAAACGACAAACATGAGCAGAACCGGCTTCCTCGACATTCTCCTCAACACCTTTGATTCGTCCGTGATTTGCTGGTATTTCGGATACGATGTGCGGAAGCATTCATCCCATCGCATTTACCGCGGACTCTCAGGAGTTTTTATAAGTCTGTTTCTAATAGGAAGACATGTTACTTAACCTTTTTTTTTTTTTTTTTGAGTTCAGCCCTTTGACCATAAGGGACAGAAACCCAACTCACAGTAGCTTAAGCACAGGGGAGTTACCGGGCCACGTGGCAGAGGTCTGGGAACTGGGGCGGCTCCCGCTTGGACTGGACGGGCCGCAGGAGGACTCCTGCCTGCCTGGGGGCGTCATCTGCGGGGCATCCGGCCGCAGGCAGGTGCCCTGCCCTTCCCTGGCAGGTCCAGTGGCCCCTCCCCATTCTTCCTGCAGCCTCCGGCCGAGGGCTGGGGAAGGGGCCCAACCACCCGGACCTGACACGCTGCTGCCTGAGGGGGACGCATTACCCCTGCCTCAGGCTCTGCACTTGGTAGGTCCAGCCACCGCTGCCCCGCATGCCCCATAGCCCGCACATCACCCCACACCCACACACGCTGCACACCCCACACCCCACACATGCTGCATACCCTACACACCCCACACACCACACACATCACCCCACACCCCACACATGCTGCATACCCTACACACCCCACACACCTCGCACATCACCCCACACCCCACACACGCTGCACACCCTACACACCCCACACATCACGCACATCACCCCACACCCCACACATACTGCACACCCTACACATCCCACACACCCCGCACATCACCGCACACCCCACACATGCACACCCTACACCCCACACACCCCGCACATCACCCCACACCCCACACACGCACACCCCACACAACCCGCACACCCCGCACAGCACCCCACACCCCACACACGCTGCACACCCTACACACCCCACACACGCCCCACACCCCACATACCGTGCACACACCATACTGTACACCCCACACCACACACACACACCACACACCCAACACACCCCACACATCACACCACACACCCTGCGCCCCACACACCTCACACCCCATACCCCACACCTACATGCACACACACACCCCTCTGTGTTCAAAGGGCAGAGTCCTGCAGTCTGGCAGGCTTGCCAAAGTCGGGGAGAGTGGCAGGACCAATTCCTTACAAAAAGAAACTCTCGAGAAGACAGTACTGGTAAACTCCTGCGTGACCCCCACCCGCCCCGGGAGCCGTGCGCTCCTGAGCCCTGTGGGGTGCGTCCCTATGGGACCCCAGCCGCTCCTGGGAGGTGCTCGCCTAGCCCTTCATGGCCGCTGGCAGGGTCTGCTTGCTGCTGCCGGCCCTGCTCTTTGTCCTTGACCCCTTAATGCCTTTCCAGGTGGATCTACTCGCACCACAGGTCTGATCTCGTTTGCTCATCTACTCAGAAGTCTTTACGACACTGTAGTCCTGTGAACCACGGAGATGCCACCGGACGATGAAACGGACCTGCCACGCAGCTGCCACGGCCACTGGCTGAATCCGCGCCTCAGGTGACGACAAGCACCCGAGCAGGGGCCCGGCCATCTCCACCCCAGATAAAGGCACCCCAGACCCCCAGGGGCCGTCCGTGTCACGTGTGCCGGGTTTGTGCTCTGGCTGCTGGCGAGTGTGGGCAGTGGGACTTCTCAGACGAGGTCTGCTGGCTGCATGTGTGTGAGACGGCGCTCTGAGCAGGGCCGGGGTGGGCAGGATGAGACCCGGTCCCGCCTCCCGCTTTTCTTTTCATTTCACACTACCCACTTCTGTGGGGCTGAACACCACGTTAAAATGCCCTCCACTGCCAAGATGGCATTGTTTTTTAAAAAGTCTGCTTGCCTCTCCTTTTCCTACAAACTAGTAGAGGAAGCAGCAGGTCGGTGGAAGGTTCAGTGGCAGAGGCTGCTCTTGGCCCGTCCGCTCTGCATTTCTTCCACAGTACAGAAGTTTCAGCTGGACACATAACTTCCCAGGCTAAAGACGTCTCCCAGCCTCCCTGGAAGCCAGGCGGGCCATCTGACTGCACGGTGGCCATAGGCTCCCAGCTGGAGTGTCACATGGCAACCCTAGGACCCTTGTTTTTGGAGAGAGCTGGTGTGGCTGCCCTAAAGGGAAACCCCCGTGGGTCTCCCTTACCCGCACCACTCAATTTGACCCCACCTCCACACCAGATTGTGGGGTTCCCACGCATGCATTGAGCAACTCTGGCACCAGCTGGCTGTCTGCAGTTTAGCTCAGCTCTGGCGTTACCTGGAGCTAGTGTCAGATCCCACAGGTCGAGGGCTCCGTCCCACCCGACCCTCCCACCCCCCACTTCAGATGCCAATTGTAAGGCCCAGGTTCTCACCCCTGCTTCTGACGGGCAGGCTACAGTCACGGTTCTTGTGACCCTTTTCTTGGGTTTGACGATTTGCCAGGATGGCTCAAAGAACTCAGGGAAACCCTTAATGTTTGTCTTTTTATTATATAAATGAGGGCGTGGTAAAGGATACAGGGGAAGAGACACGTGCAGGAGGGTCCCAAGGGCAGGAGCTGCTGGCCCTGTGGAACAGAGGTAGCTGCCCTCCCTATGTGTGGACGTTTGTCAACCTGGAAACTCCCCGAATCCCCCACACTTTGGGGATTTTTATGAATGCTTCTTCATGTAGGTATGATCAATTATTAACTCAATCTCCAGCCCCTTTCTGAACCTCCCCAGAGGATGGGAGGTGGGATTGAAAGTTCCAGCCTTCTAATAATGGTGTGGTCTTTCTGGACCAGCCCCCATTCTGAAGCCATCCAGGGGCCCACCAATTGCCTCATTAGAACAAAAGACACTCTTATCACCCAGGAAATTCCAAGGGACATAGGGGCTGTGCGTCAGGAACTGGGGTCAAAGACCACACATTAGAACAAGGGATGGTCCCAGTGTTGGCACTTAGGAAATTATAGGGATTTCAGGAGCCCCGTGTCAGGAAGTGGGGGCAGAGGCCAATATGTATGTGTTCTATCATTTCACAAGGCCCTTTATCTTTCCCCCCTCCCTCCATCCTGCTGCTTGGAATATGGCCATGATGGCTGGTGCTCCATCTTGAAAGGACAAGGGCCATGCACAGCAGGACAACAAGCCCCGTCCCTGACGCCATGGCCCCCTGCCAACTCAGGACTGTCCACTCCAATTTGATGTGAAGGAGGAAAAAACCTCCAACTGGCCTAAGCCACTATCATTTTGAGGGTGATTCCCAATTAAACCAGTGCCAACTGAGGCCGAGGAGGAGAGGAACTCTGTTTTGTACGGAGGGACAAGATAATGAGTTACATTGCCCCGGACGGGGGAGTGTGGGGTGGCCTGGTGTGAAAGCGTGAAAAGCTAGACACTAGGACTGGGGGATTGGTAGGAGCCACGCGACTTCCTAAAAGAAACTGAGGCCAGGGCTTTTGCACCCCCTTCTTTCTCTGCTGTTGGTCCACCATCTACCCAGGCAGATCCCTGGGGCATTCGGTGTCCATGCTGGTGAAATGACGGGTGCACGCTACTGTGCTTGGCTATTACTTTCACAAATAAGAACTAACTGGACCATTGAAAGATAAAAATGCACTCTCAGTTTGAAAATAGAAATACACTTAAAAGTAAATAATGACAAAAGAGAAGAACTCCAGCTTACTGATTTAAGTCTTTAATGTTTTAAGCACTGTGCTAAGTATTTTACAAACATGATCTCATTTAATCCTAACAACCATCCTATGTTGTTAAAAGAATTAAACACTCTTTTAGCTCCATTTTTTGCATGAGAAAAGTTATACTTAGAAAAATTAAGCGTAGCTAGACTCACACAGTTGATAACAGATCTGCATGGCCCCCAAACCCACACTCCTAAGCAGTATACTCATTGAAGTTGTGAAGAAAATATATTCTGTTAACTCAAGTTCTCTTTCAATAGCTTCATTCTGAAAAAGAGTGTCAGTTGGTGTTATCAGTCAGGTTCCTGGCAGGAAATAGAATTTGCCCCAGATAATCAATAAAGAGACTTTAACAAAGAGACTACCTCCAGAGGTGTGCAGAGTTGAGGAAAAGAACGAGGGATTTTGAGTCACCCAGAGTCCGGCACCAGCAGGAAGCTGTTGTTTCCCAGAAGGCTCAAGGGGCAAAGGGGGAAAAGATGGTGGTGGAGGCTGGGGAAGCTGGAGCATGAAAGATGGGCCACCAGAGGGGGTGCTTCACAGCGCTCAGCAGAGACAGAGCTCCTGGGCAGTGGGGTGGAGGAGAAAGCCTGTCCCCTCTCCTGCCGTGTCACCTGAAGGAGGCGGTCTCCTTGGGCACGGAGCAGGTTTGGAGAGGATGGAGAATGGACCTGCCCGGTCCATCTTGGAGCTACAGTACAGCAGCTGTATAATCCAGCATCACTCCGACTTCTGGAAAATGGACTCTGGGCAATTCTTTGAGGGAAAAACCCCACAAGACTGAGGGTAGTGCTCAGAGCTCAGGACCCACTCACTCTCTTTCCTTCTTTTTATCATAGTTGATACACAACATTATATTGGCTTCAGGTATACAACATAGTGATCTGACGATTATATGCATTCCTGAATGCTCACCACCGTAAATGTAGTTACCATCTGTCACCATACAAAGATGTTACGATATTATTGAATGTTTTCTATGCTGTATTTTTATCCCCATGATTAATTTATTTTATAACTGGAAGTTATAAACCTCTTTATCCCCTTCACCTATTTTACCCACCCTCTGCCCCCTCCCCTGTGGCACCACCAGTCTGTTTTCTGTGTTTATGACTATTTCTATTTTGTTCATTTGTTTTTTCCAGATGCCACAAGGAAGTATTGTCTCTCGTTGCCCAGCTCTTTCCCTGGCACGAAACCCTCCGGACTCACCTTACTCTGCTTTGCAGGGGTGAACCTGCCGGCGCAGGCAGTTCTGGGCTGCACTCGGAGTCGTGCCCCGAGTCGCCTCGCCAGCCATCTTTCGGGACAGCCTCCATCCTAATTGCTGTGCCCTTCATGCCCCAGGGAGGGGAAGCGCCTGTCAGAGCGTCCACGTGAGTAGATGAGAGGCCGGTGAGAAGCTGCTTCCATCGTTACACCTACTTCTTACTTGGGCCTAGTATAGTCATTTATTTTTGAAAAAAATCCATGAATATTCTATCAATAGGAACCAAAACTTTGTCCCAGACTGCGTAGATACCTCTTAAATGACCCGCGGGGACGGGCCAATGCCCGAACCACTATTTATGTGTTTATCTTATATTATTCCCCTGTTTCTGTTAAAGGGCCGTAAGAGAGGTTCAGGGAATCTGTAAGGTGGAACTAAGGATAAATAAATTGATAATCTACTGTCTTTTGATCTCTTAAGAAGGAAAGATTCTACAATCTGTACCTTCCTCTCAGAGAATATTTTATGCTCACTGACTCTGCACAACTTTGGTGCTGTGAAGAGAAGGAAAAGGTGGGTTCTGATCACATAAGCCTCTGGGAAGCACAAGGAATTAAGTGACACTGCTAGTTTAGAGTGTAATCCTTTCTTAATGAGAAACCTTAAAAAAAAACTCCGGCAGCCCACGCAGTCCCAGTCAAGGCTTTTACAAGCAGATACTGCCACCTTTGGGGCCGTTAGAAAACCCATTCAAGTCCTTGGGCAAATTATAAAGTGGTACTCTTAGGAATTATTAACTTAACAAGTCTTTCTACTTTAAAATATAGGGTATGAATTCATACTGTATCTCTGTTTTGTGGTAACATTTTATCTTTAAAGTATTTTTTAATGTTATACTTTGGTAAATTGTTTTTCTAACATTGTGTTCTTTGACACAACACTTTTATTATGTTTTTCTGTTTGTGATGGTCATTAAAGGGTTATTTTATATACATATAAGAGGGCTAATACCAATCCTGCCTTCAAAAGGCAAAAAATAAAATAATAATAATAGTAAAAAAGAAAAGAACATATTTCAGGTCCTTAAGCTTTTCCTTGGGCTTTTATCATGCCACAGAAAAAGAAAATGAGGACATCTAAGGAGAAAACTATTGACAACGATGGGGAGTTTCTTTCCGCAAAAGATGGCTGAGTTACTACATCAATATTTCCCCAAAAGCACTTTGGAGAATTATGGTCTTAAGAGATGCCACAGGGACATACACAGGCACACAATTCTGGATTCATTAACATATTAAAGGCTCTGAGAATTACTAAAAGAAATTTGCTAAACATTTTTCTCCTTCCATAAAACCCTATGAATCCACCATATGAGTGACTAAGAAAAAATAAAAAATATGCTTTGGGGAGCGCAGCCCTGAGCTGAAGTTCCTCTAGCCACAGTGTGATGCCCTGTAAAGATTTGTGTTATCAAACTGTTTTGAAAATTTTAAGCCATATCAGAATGATCCTCATTGCAAGAACAGTTCTTTGGGGACCACGTCTAATCATTAATCGGGGGGCCTGCCGGTATGCTTCCTTGGTCACGCCCGAGCTCCTGAGAAGTTGCTGAGCTCCTCTGCCTGAACTTTCCCCTCATCTCTTATTTTTGGCCTCACAAAAGCCCCTCAGGGGAAAAGCCGAAACCGCAGCACGCCCCCTTCTCCCCCAGGGTCGGCTCCCTGCTCTGATTCACAGTGAGCCCGCCAGTGCGCCCTCCTTCCAGCCCCTCCAGAAGGAATCCAGCCCGACTGGTTTATCCTGAAGCCCTGGTGCTGGACGGTGTCCACTCAGTCACGGAACAAATATTCCTGGGCCCCTAAAACGAGGCAGGCAGGATGCAGGCACGGGGGCTCCAGCAGGGACCCAGACGGACGTGGGACCGACTCACAGAGCTTTTGATCTAATGACAGTGAGGTGCTCTAGTCCCCAGCCAGGAACCAGGCGGGTCCCAGATGAAAAAACCAGCGATTACCAGGTGTTAAAGGGGAGGGAGACTGGAACCTAATTGTACATAGGCAATTAGATTGTATTTAAAATTTAAACTGTGTATCCTTTTTAATTGGGTGGTTATTATTTCTTGGTTTTAATTTCATACGAAAAGCAAAATTGCCTATAAAAGCATGATTATTTCCCTCTAGATTAACTGATCTTCTAGGTATTATAACCATAATCAAGTCCACCTGGTGGCTGCGAATCATGATTTTAGTAGAATAAGTGGAGAACAACCTGAAGCTCCAGAGCCACCGGTGTGACTGGAACGTTCTAAATGCTGAGGGGATGTGACACTCGCATGTGTAGAGACAAACACTTGTTACGAAGAACCTGGTTGGGTTCAAATGCTTTTGAGATGATTGCAATCCTTTTCAAGGCGCTCCTCAGCGTGGCGTGGGTCCTTGGGGAAGAGCGAGGGTCCTGGGGGCTGGAACAGAGCTGGGCTTCGGACAGAGCTCTGCCTTTCTCGGCTTGCTCTCTCTCTGTGAATACGAAACTGCCCACTCGAGCGTCCTCTCTCCTATTCCTGATTGTGAAGTGAAATGGGCCCCTTCCAGGGACGGCCCGGCTGCTCTGGAAGCCTTGGCTGGGCCCTCCCTCAGGAGCAGCAGGCTTAGGGGCCGTTGGGGAGGCGCTGCTTTGGGAGGAGGCGAGGCCAACCTCAACCCCGTCCTTTGGTCCAGGTGTAGTCGGAGCCGCTCAGAGAACCCTCCGCCTGACCTCAGGCTCCTGGCACCAGGGCAAGGCTCTTTGGTTTTGATGGTGGGTGTGTGTCTGGAGGGAGAAGGTGGCACAGGCTTCCTCTCGCTCCCATGCTCACCTCCATAAAATGTGGTCATTATGCCCAGCGAGCCTTGCGCACTGGCGGAGGAGGTGATCCTTGGCTCAAAAGTAGTGACCAGTCCTGGGGGTGCAAGGGAGGGCATGGCGACTCTGGTTGACAAGTGAGAGGGGAGATCTTAAAAGCGACCGCAGGAAAAGGCTCCCGTGACTGTGTGTGGTGATGGATATTAACCGGGCTTACCGCGGCGACCGTCTCAGGATGTGAACAAACACTGAATCATGTTGTGCACCTGAGAAACTCGCAGCATGTTGTGTCAATTACATCTCAGCTGAAAAACGCAAACAAGAGAGCCCCCTGAAAACCAAAAACAACCATGACAGCCCACCTGCCTGCCAACCCACCTCCCCAGCTTCTCCCTTTCTCCCCTTTCCCGATGTTGGAGGGCTTTCTTCTTTAACGGGCACATATCCCTCGGAGGCGTTACGTCTTATCAGATCACACGTCCAGAAGTGAATTTCCAATTTTCAGTCTCAGTAAATGGGTGCCAGTCCTCACACAGTTACTCAAACAAGAAGCACGCTCTTTCCCCCATGTACCTGACCCAGTCCGTGGCCCTTGGCAGTTTTTTTCCTCCCACATATGTCTCAAGTCTATCTGCTTCCCTCCCTTCCCACTGCCACCATCCTAGTCCAAGACGCCCTCTGCGCCCCTGCGCAGCGTCCTCCTCTGAGCCCCCAACTCCCCGCCTCCGCCCCTCCCCGCTCCCTTCCCCCTCTCCTGTACCCTGTGCTCAGATTGCTTCTTCCTCACCGGCTTCCTACGCAGGAGCTCAGGGCCTGGTCTGTGAAGTGCACCTGAGTGAAACTGTTTTCTAAGCCACTGCTGGAGACGAGAGGTTGTGAATTCTGTTTAGTACCCTCAACACGACTGTTCTTTCCCTGGGTCTGGCCTCTGGACATTGAAACATACTCACAGATATATTTTAAAGGATAATTTGGCCTGAAATGAATCCTAATGAGTTTAGACAGCAAAATATAGGAGTTAGGATCCAGGAAATGTTCTCAGCTTTACCTCTTAAAATATCTTTAGGGCTTTTTTTATCATGTTGAAATCCCTGATGAAGCACAGTGCAAAGGGTTTAAGAGATTCTAGGTAAAGTAAACAAACAGGATGCTTGTCTTGGGAATATCACTGATGTACAGTCTTATATTGGTTTCAGATGTACAACATAGTGATTCGATACTTATACACATTGCTGAATGCTCCCCACAGTGAGTGAGTGTAGTTACCCCCCTATTACCATACCAAGGTATTACACTATTATTAGTTATATTTCCTATGCTGCACTTCCATTCCTATGACTAATTTATATTTGAGGTTTGGACTGCTTTGCCCCTTCACCTATTTCACCCATCGCCCCACTTCCCTCCCCTATGGTAACTAACAATCTGTTGTCAGTATGTATGGGTCTATTTCTTTTTTTGTTTTGTTTTGTTTTAGATTCCACATATAAGTGGAATAAGAAATCATAGGGTATTTGTCTTTCTCTGCTCGGCTTATTTCACTTGCCTAACACCCTCTGGGTCCATCCATGTTGTCACAAATGGCATAATTTCTTTTTTATGTCTGAGTAACATTCCATCATGTATATGTACCACCGTTTCTCCATTCATTATCAGTGGGCGCTTGGGTAGCTTCCTCATCTGGGCTAGTGTGAATAATGCTGCGACAAACATAGGGGGGGCGACTCTCTTCTACAATTAGGGATTTTGTTTTCTTTGGGTAAAGTCCCAGGAAGGGAATTGCTGAATTGTATGGTATTTCTATTTTTAGTTCTTTGAAGAACTCCATACTGCTTCTACAGTGGCTGGGCCAGTTCACAGTGCCAGCAACAGTGTGGGAGGGTTCCAAACGGGGTGCTTTTGAATCAAGGCTGTTGGGTGCAGCCCATGTGAAGATCCCTTTTAAACTTTTGGACTTCAGGGTCAAGGTGTCAGGTGAGGAGAGAAAGCCACCTTCACATCTGGGTGACTGCGGGCTGACTGTGTGGTGTCTGATCTGGGTGACTGCAGGCTGATTGTGTGGCATCTGATCTGGGTGACTGCAGGCTGACTGTGTGGTGTCTGAATCTTCTCGTTCCTCATCCTTGCTCCTCCAGCTCCCTGCTTTCCTCCAATGCAGCATCCATGGGCCCATCTACCAGCAGATACACAGGAGAGGAGAAGAGATAAAAAGCTCAGAAAAGCTTATGTAGCATCTCTGAAGTTTAGCTGGGAGCAGGCTGACCTGAGTGTCACTGCCGCACCCAGGGTCCTTGGGCTTCAGAAGCCCCTGTGCCCTCCTTGCATCCGCTCTCTCCCTGTCTCCCTGGTCCGTCATTGTATTTCCCTATCCTTCCTCCGAAACATCTTGCTTTCTCAAACCACACTCTTCAAGCGAGAAGTGACTCAGAGTCTCTCTAGTATCTGGTTTAAAATCCCCTGCAGGGAAAACTGAGGCTCTGAGTGCTGACATGAGTTGCCCATAGTGGTCGGACACCAAGTCTGACTCGCGGCTCCAAGTCCGTCCTCCTGTGTGACACTGCCTCGCTCCTCTAAGGTGACAGCAAGGAGAAGGGAGACTCCAAGGCTTACAGAAAACATTTTTCTTTTTCTCTTATTTGGAAAGAAATAACAGTATCACCCATGCATTTGTGCTTTCAAAATATTAATTTCCTAAATTAAAACTTTATTTCCTAAATAAACCCATGTGAAAGAATAAAAGAAAACTCCCAATAAATTAGGAAATAAAAATACTTGGAGTATAAATTATCATTAGATTTCTGATCTGTTTCTCCAGTTAACTGTCAGCCGTTCAGCATTTCTTAAGTGCAAAACTCTGCCGGTGTCCTTCCAATCACACTCCGTTGGGCAGCGGAGACCCTCAGCCCTGGATGAATTCAAGCGGCTCAGAACTCTCTCACATGCCTTCCTTGGTTTCTTCACTTTCTTTCCATGGATCTGGCTGACTGCTTTCCTTTTACATTCTCAGATGTTTGAAAGGTACCATTCAAGCGTCTCTTTCTTTCAGATGCACCATAACAAAGTTGAAAGAAAAATGAAATATCAATTAGATTCCACTTGATAAAAATATTCCCAGGGAGGGCTGCTTGCAATGCAGTCTGTAAGTGCAGCCTGAGAACACAGGACCTGTGCTCAGTGGGGCCGAGACTGACACGAGCGTAATTGCTCGCAGCACGATGGGGTTTGCAGGGATCCCGAGTATCCGCTCAGTACCCCGGAGAGGAGCCTGTGCGCGCATGCGTAAAGCATCCCCCAGCACTCCGATCCAGGGGGTCAAAGCCCTCACTCTGCTTAGCTGCCACGGTTCTTGCAAACTGGCCCAGCTTGCTTCTCCCGGGCTCATCGCCGACCACCCTCCCTTGTTCAAGTTTCTTCCGACCTCTTGGGTTTGAAATGGGTTTACAGGTCCTTGTGTCACCCGACTTCACAACGAAGGTGCCTGGAGGAGTTAGGTGTCTGACTAGTCACGCTCCCCTCCAGATATGTTTTCTAAGAAGGCGTCCGCCCGCCCACAGGAGAAGGGGGAGGGTGGAGGAGAAGAGTGGAAGGGAAGAGGGAGAAGGGGAAGGACGGGAGAGGGAGAGCCGGACCCAGAGGACGCCTGGGGTGGGAGCGGTCTGCTTCCTTTTCCCGCTCAGGGGGCTACCGGATTCCAAGCCTGTGGCAGCTCTTTTCTGGAGGGGATTATGGCCTGAGGCACAGGGGGCCTCTCAGAGGAGGGCTTGGCAGCCAGAGGCGGGGACCAGAAAGGCTCTGACCCCGGGGCTGTGTGGTGGTGTCAACAACAGCTGACCTGTCATTAGACCTTCCGAAGGAAACCGATGGGATCTTGTTTCCAAGCATCTGGCGCCCAGCTAGCTCCCTGCTAGGTGCTTGGAAACAGACCGACTAACATAATGGAGCGATTTGGTAATCTGTCATAATACCATAAGCCACAGGTCCCCAGACTTTGACCCCTCGCAGGTATAATAAGCTCCTTCATTGGGCTGCACTTGTCCCCCTGTGGGGAGGTGGGGGGCCTTCTTCTAATCACATATCCAGAGCAGATGTTCTGCCTGAGAACAAAGCATATATTCATTAGCAACGGTCTTATCAACCAGGTTCTTGTTACTAGCCAGTTAGCTAACTGACAGTTAAGAATTTGTATTAATAATACGCTGCGGCTAGGCACTGCTTGATCTGACAGTTTCACTAAAAATGTAGGCAAGTGCTGTAAGCCAGCGTGCCTGTCAGCTTGTGTGCAGGAATTCTGCTTTCCAAGGATCTTAACATCACGCCCGCAGGCAAGTGTCCTCCCAGGTCGGAGCCCAGGAGTCAGCAGAGTTACTCGCTTGGATGGTTTTTTGTTGTTCCCTTTGTGATGCATCTGAACAAGGCAGTTATTTGGTCTGTTTGCTTAAAATCTCACTGCCATGGTTCATTCGTTCTGGAGCAAATTATCCAGGGACTGACCTATCCTGACTCTTCTTTCCTGCTTTTCTGTGTCCCTCACCCTCTTTTTAAAAAATTTTATTTTATAGGGTATAGAAAGACTACTTCTCAAGGCATTAGCAACTCTATCAAAAGTTGTGTAAGTGATGAGAGAGGTGGTAAAATTCAAAATCTTTCATGGCACTGCCCTTTCCAGTCTTTGCCTTTGACATTCTACCCATGTCTCCGGACCCAGCTTGAACACTCTCCCTGCTCTGACATCTTTAACCCCCCCACTGATGGAAACCGAGAACTGCCTCTACCACTCTCCCAGCACTTGCACCCAACTGCTCTTGTGGCCTGGACTCACCTCCCGAAATCCTTTGCAAATACTTACTAAATATTTGCCAAGTCAAACTGAATTTTCCCCCTACTGCTAGTGCTAGTCTCTGCTGGTCTGTAAACACCCTCGATCCCTGTCCTTTTCGTAACTATCTCTAGCATCCAGTCCTCTGCGGCAGGCCCTTGAAGACCTCTCGCCCGTCTCCCTGTTTCAGCATCTTGAGAGGGATCCTTCTAAGACATAAATATGACCGCCGGAATCCTGTGTTTAAAATCTGCCCACAGCTCATGCATGCATTCATTCATTCATTCATTCCCCAAATATTTACAGAGCTAGTATGCCAGGTGCTGTTAAGTGCTACGAGAAAAACAAGAGGGGGGATACGGGGTGAGGGAAGGGAAGGCCAGGGCCCTCTTGGGTGAGGTCGGGAAAGGCTTCTGGGTGAAGGCACTTTTGGGCAGGGGCTGGAGAAGTGCGAGGGGGAACCACGGGGCTGGGATGGGGGTGGTTCCCCACGCAGGGGCAGCTCAGGCAGGGGGCTGGGTGCCTTGGTGGGGATGGCTGGAGCAGAGCGAGGGCGAGAGGGAGGAGGTGGGGCACGCACCGGACTGGGTGGGTATGAGGGACTTGGGCTTTGCTCTGAGACCGGGAACTTGGGAGGGTTTTCAGCAGAGCAGAGTTTTGATCATCTGGCTGCTGTGTTGAGTAGAATGCTGGGGAGGGCTGGGAGGGGCGGACAGACGCAGGGAGGCCTGTTCAGAGGCGCTTGGGCCCAGACAGAGAGGTGGCAGTCGCGGACCGAGGTGTGAGAGGCACAGGGCTTGACATTTCTTGCGGGAGCCAAGAGGACTGACGGCGTGCCGTGGGAATGGGTGTCAGGGGAGGGAGAGAGAGGACAGTCAAGGCGACTTTGCTGCGTGCTTTAAACACTGCTCTCTGTTCTGTGCACCTGGAGGAATGGCTCAGGGTGAAGCCTCTGGGCTTTCGTCCCAGGGCTCTAGGTGGCCCGTCACCAGTGTTGCCACCTGTCCCCCTCCCCACCGTGTTCTCTGCCCGCAGACCTGCTCCTCCCCGTGCCACACTCCCCTTCTTGCACATGCCTGAGTCTTTGCTCGGAACAGTCCCGCCGAAGTGTGGTCATCTGTCCACAGGCAAAGCCCTATCGCTCCTTTGAGATTTCTCAAGTGACACGTCCTCCCAAGGGTCTGCTTTCTTTTGCCGGCAAACACCCCTGAGCAGGTACAGCCACACCCCCTCCTTCCTGTGGCCCTTTGTGAATGAGTCTCCTGCCCGTCACTCACCCATTTGTTTGGGGCCTCCTGGAGAAGGCGTGTTCCCTGAGCGGGCGCTGTGCCCGGCTGTCACTCTAACCCCGCCGCAGGAGGTGGAACATGGCGCAGCGCCTGCAGGTGTTTGTTGAATCAACCAATGAATGGGAGGGAATCCTGAGGGGTGTGACTCACCCTCCAAACCCCCTTCCTCCTCTCCTGCACCTCCACTTAAAAAACTCGTGGTTTTCCTGCTCAGTAACCGTATAAGCACTCATGTTGCCTGGCAGGGCATGGGATGGAGGCACTCGCTTGGATAAACACAGACTTGATTTAGAAATGCAGAAATAAATTTTGTTTGTACCTTAAGTATGTTAAAAAATGATCCAGTGGACCTAAAGCTGCCTTAACTCTCCCCCCAATTGGGCTGTGTTGTAAGGAAGGTCAGCCTCTGCATTCACTCCTGGGGAAGATTTTCAGGTCATGGGATAGAAAGGTTCATGGACCAAATTAATGGCTCAAATCACATGTTTTATTGGATCTATTCAAAACACAGAATGGGAAGCAGAGAGACACAGATGGGGTGGGTTACCACTTTTACAACAGGGAGCAAGTGGTGTGAAAGGCAGGTAAAAGCCAACACCTCTCTCTCTGCCTGGGCTGTAGTTAGGAGGACCAGGTTGAGGTTGGACAAGGTGGGGTGAGGTCAGCAGAAAGAAGGTGACTGGAACCACCTTCCTCCTTGGGAAGACACAGGGCAAGTATGCCTGGACAGAGCTGGAGCTGGCCGGTTCGTCTGCCGAACAGCCGTGGGTCTATCTGCATTTCTGGGCCAGAGTGTATGTGGGGCCAAGAAGGGTGATACTGAGATGCTGAAAAATGGACAACTTACAGATGACGTGATTATTGGCCTCAAGGTAGCATAATCCGTACTTTATGATAGGTCCTTCCCTCCCTTTCTGCCATAAGGAACACTCCTGTTGTTCTGTCCCTTTTAACGTGTGGCATATTTCACAGGTTGCCAGTTTACTTATCACCTAATGCTGAGCACATCTTAGGAATTCTATCTGTGTTTCTTGGGCTCTCTGCTCACTCATCTATATTTAACAGATCTTGAGTTTCTCTCGCATGAGCTACTCATTTTATTTTGTATTCATACTGAACCCTTCTTATGAGCTCTATCCATCTTATGTGGTTTTCTTCAGAATTGGATATTCTTAAATAACACAGCAAACACACTACAGGCTGGAAAAGAGAGATTCTAAAATGCCATGGACGTGTATCTGTGCCCTGATGCAACGTCTCAGGCGGTGATGACATCCAGTGATTCATGCCTCTCACCGCCTACCATGTTCCCGTGATAGGCTTATTGACAAACGTGTTTACAGGCAAAAGAAAAACAGAAGACATAAAGGCCTCTGGTATTATTAATTATGTAAACCCATGCTGGCTGCCTAATGATCATGATAGTAGGAAAATTTTGTTTCCAGTCACCCTAGTAACCCAGAATCTTTTCCTTTTCCTGCTTAGTCCCTAAAAGTCCTAAAATCTTCCCAAAGGGTATTGTTGAGCTGAAAGAAAGGAAGTCCAGGACTGGCTATTTGCTTGTTTTAGATTCAGTCAATATTTTTTATTATGCGAATTATTCCTTAAAAATAAACTGCTTTGAGGTTCACTTTGCAGTTATACCTGATAATCTGTGTTTGGGGGCAGACTTGGGAATTTTACCATGTTGGGTGACGGATATTTTTGAATTTTTATAAATATTCTTCAACATTGTTTGGAAATGCAGTTGTTACTTGGAAATCATTTGATGCTTTTGTGTCTTGTGTTTAAGATACTTTGGATTATTGCAGAGTACTGTTTTGTGCAGGGCTAATAATCATTCTCCATTATTAAGGACCCTTAATATGCATTATGAGGTTTTCTAGTCTGGTTGGTGGGAATAGACACTATTCCTAGCCCTGTGCCAGCGCCAGTTACTATTCTTTCTGACCCTCTTAGAAAGCTCTCTCTCCATCCTTGACTCACTGTATCACCAGCCTATACTGACAGATACTCTCTGGGGTTCTCTCTCTGTGCACCTCTCTGTTCTCTGGCACTCCGTCCTCTGAACTGTAGTTGTGCTGGTCTCCCCAGACTCTCGGCTCCATCTCCTCAGTTCAGGGAGTCCAACAGGACCCCAAGAGTCCCACTCGCTGTTGCTATGGCCTGGAAAACCAGCCCCGTAGGAAGCTGGAGCAAGCATTGGACTCACCTCATGGGTTTCCCATCCTTTGGGCATCACAGTCTTTCTTTGCCTGATAGCAGTTGTTTCACATGTTTAATCTAGTGGTTGTTGCTTAGGTGGGAGGTAAATTCAATCCGGTTACTCCATCGTGGCTGAAAGCAGAAATCCTAGTCTCCTTGAGACCTGCTCAGAAAAGGCTTAAAAGAAAGCATTGAAAATGTCAAATAACTTAGCTGCATGTCAGAAAAAAGTCCAAAAATTCTTTAAGAATACAACAAATCCAGTGTCCAGTGATGTAAAACCCACAATGTCTGGCATCTAATAAAAATTACCAGGTATACAAAGAAGCAGGAAAATATGACCCACAGCCCAGAGAAAATTCAACCAACCGAGACAGATCTAGAAGTGACAGAGGTAATGGAACCAGCAGACAAAGAACTTAAAATACATTGTGAATTAAATTGTGTAAGTACACTCAAGGACATAAAGGAAAACATGAGCATGGTGAGGGAACAGACGAAAGAAATGCATCTTGAAAAGAACCGGAGACTCGGACCCCAGGATCGGTGCTTCTGCAGGCTGGCTCTTGAGAATACCTCTCCCCTCTCTGGGAGTCCCTGCTGAGACTTTCCTCCTTTCAATCACTTTTTCATCCATAATTTCTACATCCTAAATATCTACCTGTCTCCGTCTGACTTCCCAAGCTCCCGTCCCCTAGATTACGGCGAGTCTCCCGTCCTAACCACCACCACGCCTGATCGTGTTCTCTCACAACACAGCTGGAGCGATTTTTCTGAAATGAAAAATGAGCCAGGCCTCTCTCCTGTCCTTCACGGCTCTCGGGGTAAGGCCTACACCCTGCCCTGCAGGGTCTTCTTGGTCCTGTCCCACCCTGCTTGTCCCCTTGACCATCCTTCCCTTCCCCTCATGGCTCTGTTCCTGCCCTTTCCTCCTGAGGCTTTCTGCCTGGAATGTTTCCCCCGGTGAATTTTCACTCGGTTAATGTCTGATTCTTCATTCATTCCCAGCTTAAACACCACGTCCTCGGGGAAAGCGTCCCTGACGCCCTGCCCGCCTCCCCATCCTCAGGGGCGGTTCCTGTGGCGTCCTCTCATGTTCCTGTGAGCCAGTGGTCACCGCACGATGTCACCACATTAGAGCTGCGCGGCCGTCTCTTCCCATCCCGGCCTCCGTGCCCGCTCCCCCAGGTATCTCAGCACCTAACCCACTGTCTGGTCCCAAGAAGGATGAATGAGTGTTGTCCTCTGCAGCATCCCAGGCATGCTTCTTCCGCCTCAGCCCCAGGAGCCCGTCCTAGGCTGGCCCTAGATTCCTGGAGGCCTCAGGCCACACCCCCTGCCTGAGTCTCCTTCACCCCATGCACCCACCCCAGAGGAGCACAGCTCACTGCCCTCGAGCATCATTTGGATCATCTCTCCCCTTCTTAGAGGCCTACAGTAGCTCCAACTGCCTCTTGAATTAAATTAAAACTCCTAATCATGGGCTTCAAGGGTCTCTGCCAACTAGGTGGCTCCCGTCCCCCACACCTCACTGCTGTCACCTCTTTGCGGGGCCTCAGCGTGCCTCCCCTGCAGGTCTGCCCCCCGGCCACCTCCCTCCTAAGTCGGCCCCTGGGACAGGCACCCCTTCGTAACTCCCGTAGCTTTCTCCTGCACTCGTTTTTCTCCCAAATCACATCCCGTCCCCCACTTCAAAAATATTGCCGCACAATCATTTCCTTTATGACTGTTTCCCAAGTCAACCCCGTGTGGCTTTCACGGCCTGTTTTCGGGTGTGTAGAATATTCGTGCTCATGTATGTGTTGTTTGTGTCCCGTGTCCTGTGGCATCGGCTGACTTGTTCGAGGCTCTGTCTGCCCCGCTAGGCGGGGCCAATCCAAGGACAGGGGGCTGTGTTTTCATCCCTGGAAGTCCCTGTGATCCTCAGGCACGCTCTGTGCCCCAGGTCCCTGCTTACCTGTGCAACAGAGATGGAGGAGAGACCAGGGACTGAGTTCCTAAAGGCAGCTTTTCCTTCCAGTTTCCCACGCAGACTCCAGGCAGTCTGACACGTGTGGCCCCAACTGAGCGGCACGTCAGCTGTGCTCAGCACCCCATCATGGGGGATGTCAGCGTGGTGGTGACGAGGAAGGGTAAGACAAATATTCTGAGTGCCCACTTGTGGCAGACACTGCGCCTGGAGCTTTATACAAGATAGGCCGCGTCTGCCTCCCAACAGCCTGCGGATTTAGCAATGATTATTCCTGACTTGCAAGGACATTAGGAGTCAGAGAGGTGCATCTAAGCTGCCTTGTCCCTGAATCGGGTCTCCCCGGTCCAAAAGGCGTGGCTCTGTTCCCACGCTGGGGGAGACATGCTTCTGGACGAGGGGACCTCCTGCCCCGAATCAAAACCACCATCACCAGAATGCATGGCCACCCACCATACATACAACGTACACGACGCTGCCACCACTTTATGTCTGAAGAAGATGCTCAGCCAGCCCGCGCTCCCTGGCTTTGCTCACCCTGCTTGCTTGTCTAGCCCTCTTGAGACAAGCCTCTTCTTATAAATGATCACTTTTTAAATTTTAGTCAAAGGTTCCTTTAAGATTTTGGTGAAAGCCCTGGACTCTCTCTTCAGGACAATTACATAACATTGACATTTATGTACAAATCAGAGTGTTCCCAGGCACCCTTCCACTTACTTCTAGCCATAGGTTCATCTAGAGTCCAGGCCTTTCCCATTTTACAGAATTCAGAGCCTATGAAAGGTAAATTTCTGAGGACCTCGTGTCAATGTTATTTATGTACATGTTCAAATGATGTCCTAGTAAATCTTGGTTATTTAAGGATGCAAAGGCTAGCTTAACATGGAGACCTAAGAGAAAATGAAGAGATTGAAAAGAAGTTAGAGAAGGGACTTTGGGGAAAATAAAGTTCATGGTCCTTCACAGGATGGGTTGCGCCCATTTTAATCTGTGGTCCCTACCGCTGGTCTGAGCCACAGCGCCTTGATTTCACTGTGGTCATGTGAATGACACTATCACTCCATTTCGCCTTAACTGTTCGTGCCAGAATCTGCTTTACCTACTTTCCAAACAGTAAGGTCATTTTTCTGGGAGACACTTCGCTTTGTAATTGAGGGGAAAGGCAAAGAGAGGAGTGCTGTTGAGGCTGGAGAGTGACATCTCTTGGTGGGGAGGTAGAAGGGGCTTCTTATTAGGCCACATTTAACTGGGACACGGAGACCAAGCAGCCATGGCTTCAGAGTGGACATGCACCCCCTAAAGGTGTGTGCAAGTCTGGGGTGTGAATTGTGCATTCTTCTGAAAAATTGGTCCAGAGGTTCATCAGGCTCTCAAAGGGTTCTTTGCTCATGAAGGGTTAGTTAAAGTTCACTGGGTCGGGCCTGGGTTTTCTTAAAGTGTTTGAGGTCAGGAGATTGTCTGCAGCGGAACCACTGAGTGGAGCTTGTTAAAAACTCATATTCCAGGGCCCCGCTCCCAATCTTATGGATTAGAATCTCTAAGGGTATGCCCTGGGACTCTGAATCTTTAGCATCTTATCTAGGCGATTTGGTTAAATTTCTGAATTAGCTAGGAGGTTTCACATGTTTATCATCACCTGTTAGAATAAGATCAGTGACTACAGTGTAGGGAAGTACTTACATTTACCCAAATAGGTTTGGGTTCAAATCCTGGTCCTGCTACCTGCTAGGTCTGTAACTTGGGCAAAGTAGGAATCTCTCTGAACCTTAGTAGCCTCATCTGTAATATGGGACTAAATGATTGATCTTGAGCTAATATTGCCTAATGCATAGTAGGAGTCCAAAAAGTATTATTTACTATCCATAGCTTCTCTTAAACACTGAGCATCCCCCAGACTCTCCATGTCCAATTTTAAGTGCCTTATGAGGTCTTTTTCATAAAGATACTGTCAGTAAACAAAACAGAACAGGTTAATCATTTCCTACAATGAGCTACCAGCCATATTCAAAGGATTGTGTAACGTCAGCAAACATGCTTGAACTCTGAACTGAAATTTTCTTTGTCTCACCTTAGCAGGCAAATTAACAATATTCATGTTCTGCAGGCTCTACCACACGGCAGCTCCCTCTCTAGACCCCTAGTGATTTTAGCAAACGCAAAGCATAAATACCAGAATTTACCAACAAGTGCAAAGCCTTACATATTTAATAGTCACATTATTGAGAATGTTTAATTGAGAATCTACTCACTAGTACATCTCCAGAAGCAAACAGCGCAAAGGAGAGAAGAAATTTTTGCAAAACTAGTTGTAAAACCCTGTGTTTGGTAAGAATGCCCTCATGCTCACACACTGGATTGTTTTGAGCAAATTCCTTCCCTCTGGTGATTTTGCAGCTCTGTTTTCTAGTACAGCTGTAGTACAGATTTTCCACTCTATCACTGGAAAATCATTTACACAAATGCTCATTTTTTACAGACCAAAGAACACTTACCCTTGCTCACGCTGTAAGCAGAAAATCTGCAAGAAATACTTTAAAACAACAAACTCTCCTGATTCATTTTCACGTGGAGTAACCAAAGTTCTCACCTGGTTAGCTGGAGTCCAAGCATTTGTCCCTGGTGGCTTTTTAGAGGTTAGACATATATTTCCGTCACTGGTGGAAGAAGACTTAACTGTTTAGAGCGTGAGGAATTGTGAGTCTGTGAAGAACTGATTCAGGGGGTAGATGGCAGTGGTCTGCCCACCTTACGTTTATCATCATATCACTCATCGTATCACTCTTGAATCTGCCGACATCCTAACTAGGACAGGGTTTGTATTCTTTGACTGCCATCTGCTGGTGGTACTCCACAGCAGAAAATAAAAATTCCCAGGAAGACCGCACCAGCTTGCTTATTGCTGGATTTAAGTAGTTCTCGCAACCCCAGAGAGAACAGTATTTTAGTACCCACGATGACACCAGAGAATCCTGCCAAAGTTCCAGAGAACCTGCCTCTCAGAAACTTACCTGGTGTAGGTGTTTCCTGGGAAGTGAGCTGCACAGCTGTTAGGCATCACTCTGCAGGGCCAGGGGCTCATTCTCAGACTTCATTTTTTAGAGCAATTTTAGGTTGACAGCAAAATTGAGCGGAGGGTCCTGGGACTTCCCATATGCCCCCTGCCTCCCCCGACCCCCAGCTTCCCCCTCTGTCAACAGCAGGCACCCAAGGGCACATGGTTAGTCGGTGACCCTACACTGACACATCCCTACCACCCCGAATCCATAGTTTGCATGAAGGTTTACTCTTTGTATTGTACATTCTATGGATTTTGACAAATGTGTAGTGCCATGTACCCACGATTGTAGTGTCATACAGGATAGTCGCAGGGCCCTGAACGCCCTCTGTGCTCTGCCTATTCATGCCTCCCTAACCCCTGGCAAACTGATCTTTCTACTGTCTCTATAGTTTGCCTTCTCTAGAATGTCATATAGTTGACAGCATACAGTACGAAGCCTTTCCAGATGGGCTCCTTTCCTTTAGGAATACGTAATCTAAGTGTCCTCCTTGTCTTTTCATGGCTCGGTAGCTCATTTCTTTTTAGCACGGGGTATATCCTATTGTCTGGGTGCAGCGGTTTATCTGTCCGCCCGCCTGCTGCACCTCGGGACATCTTGGTGGCTCCCAGGTTTTGACAGTGATGAATAAGGCTGCTGTGGACATTCAAGTGCAGGGTTTTGTGTGGATGTAAGTTTTCAACTTGATAAATACCAAGGAGGATAGTCGCTATGGTAAGAGTTGCTCCTTTTTCAGGGCAGTGCTGGCCATGAATGTCTGTAATAAGAGAACTCTTAATCATTAGTCCCCAGGCCTGTGAGAGGCTTCGGTGTTCAGGAATCCTGCCCAAATCATACACAAGCTGCTGGGTACTGTTAACCTTAAAAATAAAACAGTCTGTTATTTTACCAGCAAAATTGGTTTATCTGGGAATAGCTAAGAATTCAATTTGGGACGTGCAAGCTATGGCCAAACTGTAGGCAGCCCAATAAGCAAAGGAGAGGAACTTCACTTTATGGAGAAGGAGGCAGTTGTGAGGGCCTGTTTTGAATGAAAGTCCTTTGGAGAAAAGCAAGGGTTCAGGCTGATGGCGGCTTCTCACTGGCTGAGTTGATTTCTCCTAGGAGAGGCAACGTCCCTCTTTCTCTGTTGGGGCCTGTGACTCATGATTCCTTCCTGTGGTGGGCTTTTCTCTGGGGTCCGCAATGGACAGTTCTTCCTGTCATTGGCGAGGGGTGGCACTGGCTCCTTCTTCTAGCTCTGGGCCCCTTTTATCCCTTTTCTCGGGTAACGCTGCTCTTTTCTCGGGGGATGTTTCCGTCAGGGGCTCAAACGCGGCTGTGGCTCAGGAAACACAAGCTTTGAAAGAAGTATGGTCACAGTGCCTGCACAGGAGCTAGGAGAGGCCTGGAGTGGCTCTTTGCCATAGGGCATCCATTATAGGCTTTGGAATTGGAAAGTAAGAAAGCCAGCGTTCCTGGAGAACTTAACATGTGCCTGGTGCTCTCTGACAGCGTCCACATTTGAAAAAAGCAATAGCTGGGATTTATTAAGAATCCACCAAGCTAAACAGTTTGACTTTATTACTGTATCTCCAATCTTGCAATGCCCTATGCTTAGAAATAATTGCCATTTTATAAAAATGGCTGATATCAGAAATATTACATTGTCCAAATGGGTTCAGCTGATCATGGTCCTGAAATTCGAATGCAGACCTGTTTAGACTCCACTCTTCAATAATGAAGACAATAAAACAACAGTTCTGCCGTCAATGGCTCCCATGAAGGAAGAAAGCGCTGCACGCATCTGTGATGAGGAACGGGGCCCTGGCTCTCTTGCCGGGGGCAGACCCGGGGAGCCCCAGAGAAGAGGAGATGGCTGAGTGAAGTCTTGAAAGGCAATAAAGACCTGGCTGGTGAGAGAAGATGGGGGCACACATGGAATTCCACGTAAGGAAACAGCGCCTGCCAGCGCACAGAACACGAGACAGAGGCTGGCGGAAAGTTCCAGAGCAGCCCTGCGATGCGCAGAGGGAACGAATCCTGACCAGCTCTTACGGCAGTAAGACAAAGACCGATCATTTCTGGTCTCAAAAAGAAGAACGTTCAAAGTGAACTCAAAATAGTGAACTGGACTTCATCGAAGATATGAACATTTGTGCTTCAAAAGACACCATCAAAAAAGTGAAAAGATAACCCACGGAATGGGAGAAACTATTTCCAGGTCATATATCTAATAGGGAACTTGTATCAGAATATATCAGCAACTTTTACAACTCATCAGTAAAAAGACATCCCAATATTTTTTAATTAAGGCATCATTGATATGCAATCTTATGAAGGTTTCACATGAACAACACTGTGGTTTCAACATTCACCCATACAATCAAGTCCTCACCGCCCGCCCACCATTACAGGCACTGTCAGTGGAGTTACATGCTATAGAGTCATCACGTGTCTTCTCTGTGCCATACTGCCTTCCCTGTGACCTACCTATATTGTGATTGCTAATTCTAGTGCCCCTTTATCCCCTTCTCCCTTCCTCCCCCACCACCCTCCCCAACCCCTCCTCTTTGGTAACGGCTAGTCCCTTCTTGAAGTCGGTGAGTCTGCTGCTGTTTTGTTTCTTCAGTTTTGCTTTGTTCTCATACTCCACAAATGAGGGAAATCATTTGGTACTTGTCTTTCTCCACCTGGCTTATTTCACTGAGCATAATACCCTCTAGATCTATCCATGTTGTTGTAAATGGAAGGATTTCTTTTCTTTTTATGGCTGAATAGTATTCCATTGTGTATATGTACCACATCATCTTTATCCATTCATCTACTGATGGACACTTAGGTTGCTTCCATGTCTTGGCTATTGTAAATAGTGCAGCGATAAACATAGCAGTGCATATGTCTTTTCAGATCAGGGATCTTGATTTCTTTGGGTAAATTCCTAGGAGTGGAATTCCTGGATCAAATGGTATTTCTAGTTTTAGTTTTTTGAGGAATCTCTGTATTGCTTTCCACAACAGTTGAACCAATTTACATTCCCACCAACAGTTTAGGAGGGTTCTCATTTCTCTGCATTTGTTGTTTCTTGTCTTTTGGATGTTGGCCATCCTACCTGGTGTGAGGTGATATCTCAGTGTGGTTTTAATTGGCGTTACCTTATGATTAGCGATGTGGAGCATCTTTTCATGTGCCTGTTGGCCATTTGTATTTCTTCTTTAGAAGTGTCTATTCAGATCCTTATCCCATTTCTTAATTTAGTTATTTGTGTTTTGGGTGTTGAGGCATGTGAGTTCTTTATATATTTTGGATGTTAACCTCTTATCAGATAAGTCATTTATGAATATATTCTCCCATACTTTAGGATGCTTTTTGTTCTGCTGATGGAGTCCTTTGCTGTACAGAAGCTTTTTAGTTTGGTGTAGTCCCACTTGTTCATTTTTGCTTTTGTTTCCCTTGCCTGAGGAGATCTGTTCAGGAAAAAGTTGCTCATGTTTATATTCAAGAGATTTTTGTCTATGAGTTTTATGGTTTCATGACTTACATTCAGGTCTTTGATCCATTTCAAGTATACTTTTGTGTATGGAGTTAGACAATAATCCAGTTTCATTCCAGTTGTTGAAGAGGCTGTCTTTTTTCCCCATTGTATATTCGTGGCTCCTTTATTGTATATTAATTGACCATATATGTGTGGGTTTATGTCTGGGCACTCTATTCTGTTCCTTTGATCTATGGGTCTGTTCTTGTGCCAGTACCAAATTGTTTTGATTATGGTGGCTTTGTAGGATAGCTTAAAGTCAGGGAGTGTAATTCCCCCAGCTTTGTTCTTCCTTCTTAGGATTGCTTTGGCTATTTGGGGTCTTTTGTGGTTCCATATGAATTTTAGAACTATTTGTTCTAGTTCATCGAAGAATGCCATTGGTATTTTGATAGGGATTGCATTGCTTTAGGCAGGATGGCCATTTTGACAATATTAATTCTTCCTATCCATGAGCATGGGATAGATTTCTACTTATTTGTGTATGCTTTAATTTGTGTCATGAGTGTCTTGTAGTCTTCAGAGTACAGAGGTCTTTCACCTCATTGGTTAGGTTTATTCCTAGGTATTTTATTCTTTTTGATGTAGTTGGAAATGGAGTTGTTTTCCTGATTTATCTTTCTGCTAATTCATTGTTAATATATAGGAATGCAACAGATTTCTGTGTATTAATTTTATATCCTACAATTTTGCTGAATCCAGTTATTAGTTCTAATAGTTTTTTGGTGAATTCTTTAGGGTTTTCTATGTATGATATCATGTTATCTGCAAATAGTTACAGTTTAACTTCTTCTTTACCAGTGTGGATGCCTTTTATCTCTTTGTGTTGTGGGATTGCCCTGGCTAGGACCTCCAGAACTAGGACATCCCCATTTTTAAAAGGGCAAAGGATTTGGATAGACATGTCTCCAAAGAGGACATTCAAGTGGCCAATAATCATATGATGAGATGCTTAGCATCATTAGTCATTAGGCAGATGCAAAGCAAAACCACAATTAGATACCATTTTCTGCCCAGTCTGATGGCTAAAATATAAAAGACAATGACAAATGAGGATGTGGTGAAATTGTAACCCTCATACATTGCTGGTGGGGTTGCAAATGGTGCAGCCGCTTGGAAAACAGTTTGGCAGTTCCTCAAAATGTTAAATACAGAGTTAGTAGATGACTGAGCAATTCCACTCCCAGACAGCCAAGAGAATTGAAAACACACATCCATGCAGAAACCTGTACATGAATGCTCATAGCAGCATTGTTCAGCCAAACAGTAGAAACAACCCAAATGTCCATCAATGGACAATTGGATAAACAAAATATGGGATGTCCATATATTAGAAATACTATTCAGCTAGAAAAAGGAATGAAGTACTGACACATACTACAACATAGATGAACCTTGAAAACATTATGTGAATTGAAAGAAGCCAGATACAAAGACCACATGTTATATGATTCCATTCCTATGAGCCTATGAGGTACTCAAAATAGGCAAATCCACAGAGACAGAAAGGTTTGGGGTTGCCAGGAGCTCACGGACAGGGAACGAGGAACGGCTGCCAATGGGTACAGAATGTCTTTGTGGGTGATGCAAATGTTCTAAAATTAGATAATGGTGATGGATGCACAACTCTGTGGCTATGTTGAAAACCACTGAATTACACAGTTTAATGATGAATTTGATGGCATGTGAATATATCTGAAAGCCGTTGTTTAAAGGTGGGGAGGGTCGCTTCTGAAGCAGAGTTGTCTGATGCGTGGGGCTGCATCACAACAGGCAAAGGGAGGGAGGGACTTCAGGTAAACACAACGGTAACAAGCGAGCTTTATGCCCTTCACACTATTTACTGAGGCTGGGGACACAGAGAAACAAGACACGCAAAATCTCTGTCTCCATGAAGACCCTATTCTAACTGGGGAAACAGGCAGTAAGCAAATAAGCCAATAGGATAGCACGTGCTTAGTGTTACTCAGAAAAATAAAGGGCGGGGGCTGGAAAGAGCTGGGAAAGGGAGGCATTATGTTAGAGAGGCCTCGGAAGGCCTCTAGGAGGGGGCATTTGCACAGAGACCCAAGCAAAGTGAATTTTGTCCAGCATTTCCCTGTGTAGTTTCAACGACCTGTGAGGTACATACTACTGTTATCCTCATTCTGCTGGGGAGAAAATGGAAGCAGAGAGCCATGAAGCTGGTATTCAAACCCAGGTGTTGTCCTTTCATGACTTTTCAAGTCTCCTTCATGCACATGGAATAATATATGCGGAAGGACCTGGTGGGTGATGAACTCCTGTGCAAATGTAAGTAACTGTAACTATTTTAATATAATCTGATTTGACCTCCATGCCGTCCTTGTGAGGATAAGGTGTGTAATATTTTGCCATTCTGTAGACAAACACACCTAATGGTGAAGTGCAACGTAAAGTGACTTGCCAAAGTTCACAAAGTTAGTTGGTGGCATATTCAGGACCAGTAGCCACGTGTTCAAAGCTTTGTACTTTTATCTCTTGGGAAGATAAATTCTGCTATTTTTCTCGCCAAGTTTATTTATGACCACATTAATTATTAGAGTTAAAAACGGCTTGGTGCTCATAAATGACTCCTGAAATCACTCCTTTGGTGTCTCTGATTGCGTCCCTCCTCAGGCTCCTTCCTTCTCATCCCCATCTTCTCCCCATTCCCTGATTCTCCCAGACGCCAGTGCACCCTCCCAGAAGTGCACATCCCAGGAACCAGGAAGAGGCCATGCAGGCTTCACGTTCCTCTTAGTTAACACAGGGAAGAGGCATTTATCCTCTTAACAGAATGAGACCAGATCATTAGCTGTCAGGATAGAGTCAAAGTGCAGTTCCTGGGAGAAATATGGATTTCTCAAGGTGACTGCACAGGTTTGAAAATTCACTCTTCAAGGTGATGCAAGGTGCTTGGTCTTAGATGCTCCAGGTCAGAGGGAATCAGCAACAGCCCCAAAGTAAGACACAGTGAGGACAACGGGTAGCGTTTATTCTTCCCTATATCCATGGGGCCAGAGCTCAGCTCTTTGCTGGCCATGGAGGACCATAGCCAGGGGCTGTGCAACTGTAAGATTTGAGAAAAACCCACTGTCAGGATTTGGTTTCTGAATGGCATGTGGAAGCAAAGGGGCTGATTAGGGGCCTGAGGATAATTACCTTAACTAGCCACCTCCCACCTCCCATCCTCTATAAAGCTGGGTTCTGATTTCTTTCCTGAACCTTTGAGTAAATTACCACTTAAACCTTCTGTAGGGGTTGGAGATAAATAATTTGGGAAACCTCACATCTTCTGCCTCATCTAAGAGATGCACATTCCTGTTAACCTATCAAGGATTTGGGGTGTACTTTACGCCCTCTCTTCTCTTTCTCTGTCCCTGCCTGAGTTCAGATTAGGACACCTTCATCTGACCTCTGCGGTAAGAAGTGGGTCACAGCAGCTGTAAAACTGGGTGTACAACAGTTACCACGACAGCCTGATAGCCACTCACTTATGCCTGTTTATTGATTGGAGAAGCATCTCTGTCTGAAGTACCAGGGACGCCCCATCGCTAGTTTGGAACCCGTGTCTGCAGGCCCTGCCAGCCTGGGCAAACTGCCTGAAATGGAACTTTTTCTTCTCTTTGCTGTTTTTATCCTCACCCGTGGGCCATTACATTAGTGATATAGTTGTAGAATTTGCGTAATAGGTCCAGATTCCTTCTTCTGATCTTCCTTTACAAACGGGCCCTGCCATTATCATCTTAATTCCATAACTGGGTGACTGCAGGGCCAGAGTGGAGACTCAAGTACTCTAAGAGAGTGCAGCCTGGTGACCCTCTTCGCCTTGTGGCTATTTGCATTCACAGACATGCATCAGAATTGAGGGGCCCAGCGGGTAAAATACTTGAACCCTGTCCACAGTTGAGCTTAAGACACATACAGACGTGTCTGATAAACTGGGGGTCCCAGGTGGAAGGCAGGTTTCTGGGGAAATGCAGTGGTAAGTATGAGGGATCTGGTGTAGGAAGCAGGAGAGGCAGTGGTCACAAAGGGCAAATTCTCCATCCAGAAGTCAGACCGCTTGGGTTCCCAACTCACCACTGCTTCTTCCTGTGTGTCCCCGGGTGTGTTTCTTCATCTCTCAAAGCCTCCTTGTTCTCAGGTGAAAATGGGTGCAGTTCTAGTACCCACTTCATAGGGCTGCTGGAGGCTGCAGTCAGCTAGTATGGGTAAAGCACTAGGCAAATGCTCCTGCTAACAGTAATACGCTCGAGCATCGAGGAGCCGGTAGGGAGCAGTTCTGGGCAGGGTGGAGGTGGACCCTGGAACTTCCACATCACTTGTGTGCTCTGGAGAAAGGATGCCTCTGGATGTGAACAGCTTCTGTGGTTGTCTGGCACTCAAGAATCCTTTCTGTGACCTTCACCACTGGCTCCTTTGTCCCCAACTTCAGAGAACATTCTCTTGCCATCACCAAATCCCTGACAAATGACACAGTAATACTAGGGTATAGTCTTTTTGTAAGAACAACGACATGGGTTTCAACAATCAAATGCAAAGGCTCCAGCATTTAGGCGGTGGCAAGGATTGTGGTGAGGCTGGACAGTGACCCCTTCCGGGTCCCGTTGTAGCTGAACCTGCAGAGTGGTGACCCAGTCATGGCGGAGAGCCATGCGCGAGACCGAAATGGGCATCCAAAGATCGTGCTCTAGTGCAGCCAACTGCATGGCTAACTCGTGTCTGAGGCAAGGCAGTGTTCCGGCGCCTCAGCCCGAGAGATCACATCGCTGCGCTGACTGCATAGTCCTCTCCCCTCACGTCTGTTTTTTCCCTTGGATTAAGGGTCTTTGAAAACTTTATGCAGAGAAAACGATTTTCTGGAATTTCCTTTCAAAATGGGTGGATAGGACATTTGAAATGAAGAGAGAATATAGGTGGATGTAACCTATTATAAAGGGAAGTATGGCTGCTGATAATAAATAGTGGTTTCGGGAGTGAAATAAGAGAGGACCCACGGCCAGATTTCTGGAAGGCTTACTGGAAGGAACTTCGTGAACTATAGTCTCAAAATGAGCTGTAACAAATGCCGCGTAGTGGGCGGCGGTAGCTTATCGCCCAGCTCTCCCCGGGGGAAGGCTCTTCCCGGTGGTTCCCTCCCAGGTTCCTGACTCTCCGCGCGGCGGGCCTGCCCGGGGTGCAGCTCCCCGTCGCGGCGGCCGCTCGGGTGCAGCCCGGCCGTTCGCTGTGGTGGGCCCGGCCTCGTGGCGGGGGGAAGAACTTGCCGGGGACCCTGAGCTCCGGGGCGGCAGGTCCCCATCTCGGCCGGGCTGGGGGTCTCCGCCTGCAAAGAGGCACCGCGGAGCCGGCAGCCTCCGGAGCAAACTGCTCTGCGCGCAGCAACACGACAGAACCGCCGCCACCCGCGGCGCCACCCTTGTTTCCCGCGCGGGGCCGGACCTACGGGGTCGCTGTCAGAGGGAGAGGGCGGGCGGGGCAGCAGGCAGGGGAGCCTTCGCGCTGCTCGGCCCGGGCCTCCGCCGGGACCGCACACGCACACGCGTGGAGCTGCGGAGGAAGCGGAGCAGGAAGAGGACCTCCGGGGCTCCCGGGCTGGGGGCGGGCTCGGGGAGGATGAGCCCTCGGGGGCGGGGCTGCGGCCTGGGGGCGGGACAGGGGGCGGAGCCTCGCCGGGTTCCACGGCTGCGCGCGCCACGTCTCCCTTAAGCACCCGCGTCGAGGCGCGGCGGGGGAGGGAAACTCAGCGGGGCGGCAGCTGTCTCTTCTCGCGAGAGCTGGCGGCGGCGGTGGCGGCGGCGGCGTGTCCGCGCGAGTAGCGTGGGGGCGGGGAGCAGAGGCGGCGCGGCGGCGTCCGAGCTGCGCCACACGGGGCCGGCGCCGGGAGCTGGGCGCGGAGCGGGGTCGTGGCGGCGGTGAGGGGCGGGAGGCGGCGGAGGGGGCGCCATGGCGGGGCAGCAGTTCCAGTACGATGACAGCGGGAACACCTTCTTCTACTTCCTCACCTCCTTCGTGGGGCTCATCGTGATCCCGGCCACATACTACCTCTGGCCCCGGGACCAGAATGCCGGTGAGTCCCGCCGGCGGCCGCCCGCCACCCGCGCAGGCCCCGTCCGCTCGGCACAGCCCGGCCCGCCGCGCCGGTGCCGCCGCCCTCGGCTCCGCTCCCGGCCCGCCTCCGTCGTCCTCCCTCCCATTGTTCCGGACGCCCTGGGCATCCTCTGCTTCTTTGTCCGCCCCTGGGTTTGTGGGGTGTTTGCCTCTGGAGGGAGCCGGATGGGGACTGGAGACGAGAGGAGCCGGCCGAGGAAGCCGGGCGTGCCGGCTCATTCCGGGCCCCCGGGCCGTGGCCTCTCCCCGACACCCCGCTGCCCGGGTGCGGGGTGGCCACCGCGCCGTGCGGCGCCGTCCGAGGCGCTGGCCTGTGCAGGACAACAGTTGAGCTCGCCAGCAGCCCTTCCCCCGGCTTCTTTTTCATTTGTTTGCTCACACTGGGGGCTGGAGGCAGTGCCGTTATTCCCCTTAGCAGAAATAAATAGGCCTTTCCGTATTTCCTTTTCTTTGGACTTTACTGTTTATGGTGTAAAAAGTGCAAGTTGAAGGATTAAGTCTTGCGGGTAGTTCCTCTTGTAGGTAGGTGTGAGGTGGCCGGTCCATTTGTTTTTAGCTCCAAGTCTTCACATTGTAGCATGGGATTAGATCACAGAATCCAGATTCTTTTCAAGGTGCTTGTGTGGCCCTCTACTAGGACATATGGCAAGTGATATTCTTAAAGCTGATGGGATTGCAGGGCGCTAATAGGTTATTTATGGTAGTGTTAACAATAACTAGTAGGTTTTGAGCATTGACATTTAGGGAAAGCCTACTTCACAAGAACTATGGCAACTTGATTAAATATCTTCTCTCAGGTTGGATGTGGTAGGGGTCTAGGTTGTCCAGGTAATAAATACACTGTACTTTGGGGAAATTGGTAACAGCGAGGCATTGAGAGGCATTGATCAGGTCAGAACTTGTTATGCTTTAAGACTGGTTCAATGCTCTGTAAAATAAAATTCTTGAGTTACATGATTAAATTGAATTTAGGGTAAATAATAACAAAGGACTCCATCTTTTTTTGTCCATTTGACAATAAGTTTAAATATCCATTAGGTGCAAAAATCTGCCCTTCAGTTACTCATTTCCTCATTTAGTGGCAATTTATGGAGATTGGGTTTTGGACTATTGTGCCTTCTTTTTATAAGTACTTAAATTGGGTTCTTTGGACAGTGACTGCATACAAATGATGAAGTCGTAATATTTTATTGGTTTCCCTTATCCGCAAAACGTTGGCCGTTCTAATCATCTTGAGTTAAAAGAGTGCACCGATCCGTAAAGTAGTTTATTTTCACTTATCACCCATTTGTGTGTGCAGTTGGTTGTGTGGAAGACAAAAAGGTTTTGGGAGATCAGGTAGGTTTGGTTAGAGTGTTTTTCTAGAAGCTGTTCTGATTTCAAAAATAAGACATGTTAATCTACACTGGATTTGTGAAATGTGAAACTCATAGTTTCATGGTAGGTTTTGTGTCATAAAATTTGCCTGATATCTTATAAGCAAGTCATATTTGAGCCCCTTCAGTATATAGCTGGTCTTTGGAGAAGTGGTAGGGAATTAATATTGGCTATTTATAAATCATGGACTTCAAATATTACTTTATTTAAAAATACAATGAAGTAGGTACTATTTTTATCATCTCCATCCTTACATGAAGAAACTGGAGTTTGAGAAGTTAAGTAACTTGTGGTGGAGCCTGGCCTGCTTAGGTTCAAAGCCCTCTGTTGTTTCCATATTGCTGGATAGAAAGGTGTTCTTCCCATCTGGCTCTCTGCTCAAGACTTGCCTTAGTCAGTAAACGTGCACATATGGATGTATTTGTTTGATCTTGCCCAAAACTGCATTATGAAACGTAGGGTAGACACTTAAATACTATTCTAATCATCATGAAAATTGGTGGACACCACTTGGACTTTGTGTGTATTCGCCATAGCTTGAGTTGTTTCACAGTGGTGCTAGAAGGATGTTTTTATCATGGTGACTTTTTTCTGACATCCAAGTTGCGGTGTCTTGAATATCAAAGAGAGATCTTGAATTACAGCTTCACCCAAAGCTCTGAAAAAGGAAGTTTTTTCAGATGTTTGTAGCAAAATTATTTGGTGACTTGCATGGACAGACTGCTTAAATCTTTATTCATCTCACTTAGAAAATAGTCATATTTTGCTGTTGGACTATTAATTCATTTTTTGGTATCCTTTTATACCCTGGAGGGCTGGTTAGGGTAGAAACACTATTAACTTTCTAAAATATGAAAAATTCTGAAATAAATCTGTCCTCAAGTGTTTTGAATAAAGGATGTGGACCTGCAGTAGTATTTTTGAATAACACAACAGGATATTTTAATATTTAATTTTGAAGCTTATTTGGTTTTCCTGTAAAACTGTAAGTAGCCAAGTACAAAAGTGTAGGTGAGTGAATTCAGAGCACTTAGGGAAGTTTTGACTTTTCAGGGATAGACTGTGTATTGAATCATGAAAAGATTTTTTGAAATTAATTGAAGTACAGTTGACATAAAATATTAGTTTCAGGTGTACAACATAGTAATTGGACAATTATATACATTACAAAATATGCACTATGATGAGATAGTTGCCATTTGACAATATTACTGACTATATTCCCTGTGCTGCATTTTTAATTGCCCCGACTTAAATTGATAGTTTGTAGCTCTTCCTCCTATTCATTCATTTTGAGCCCCTCATATCTTACTAACTCTCTTGGTTGTTTGCAAATTGGCTGAGATGATTTTTTCAGATCATTATGGAGAAAAGCCTGCATGAAGAAATAGCAGAGGATGTATTAGTGGTTCTCAGCCCTGGCTACACATGAGAATCACTTGGGCAGTTTCTAAAAACGCTTACACCCCTCCCCAGATACTCTCTGATTTAGTTGGTCTGGAGTGGGCGCTGTGATTGTTTTTTTTTTTAAAGGTCCTTGTGTGATTGTAAATTGTAGCTAGGTTTGAGAAGCGCTGCTAAGAGAACTTCCGGAGGAGTGGTCTTTTGCTGGAGTTGTTATTTTGGGAGGTGGTGTAAATATTTTGATATGTGCTCTTTGCTTAAAAAAACAAAACCAAAAAACCCTAACATTTTAGTCTTTGTTTTACAAAGCTAGAAGCACTTACTGTAGAATAGTGCTGTAAGTTCTTGTAATTGAAAGTCAAATGTGTTTGTTAAAACGGTTTTAATAGTATAGGTTTATTTACAATATTTGACATGAAAAAATAACTGCTTGTAATTAGAATTTCAGATAATCACAAGCATGCTTTTGTTTTTTCCAACGGTTAAGGATTATAGATCCTTTGAAATGAGACGAAATATATTATTACTTTTTCCAAGTTTCTGTTTTTTGATTCATTGATCTTCTTGGATCTACTGCTTACTGTGTGATCTTAACAAGTTACTTAACTTCTATGTGTTTTAGTTACTCATTTATAAATTAGCGAGTAGCTCTCTGTTTCATAGAATTTAAGTGAGGTCTAAACTAATAGATATGTGCCAGGTGTTTAGAAGAGTGTCTGGCACATAGTGAGGCCGTCGCTCCTACTCTTTCTGCTGGTTACATAGGCTTTCGACAATTTGATTTGGCACTTAAGTACTCAGATTTTCTTTCCCTTGATTGAAAGGCTTAATCAAACTTTTTAAAACTACGTTTCTTTTTTCTTTCCTTGCTCCCTGTCAAACAGTGCACAGGTGATTCAGTTCTCTGACTTGGGAATGCTAGTAGGAGTCCACTTTTAGTGCTTAGAGTATAGAAAGAAAGCTCTGATTTTGCCCAGTTAGAAGTTGTGGGCTTAAGTTTCAGCCTAGTCCCTACTTAGTTATTTTTGAACTCTCAGCCTGCTGTTCTCAGGATATATGGTAACTTGCCTCCCTACCCAAAAAGTGATTATGAAAAGAAAAGGCATAAATGAATGTAAACATGTTTTCAAAACTAAAGGCATTGTAAATTCCTTCATGAGCAGATACTTAAAGAGCATTAACTTTGTGCTAGATGCTGTTTTTAGGTGATGGGTCAGAGTTTTTAAGTGATAACGTTTTCTTAATAAGTTGCATATATTCACTGCAGAGAAGCATAAAAGAACAGAACAAAAGTTGCTTGTAATTCCATCATGCAAATTACCCAGAAGTGATTAAACATTTTATGTCTATATCTCTCCTTTTTCCCCCTGTGGGGAAGACTTTAGATATGTGCTTCCTCTGGCTGGGAGGGCTCTGCATCCCCTCAACACAGAGACAGGTAACTGTGATCCTCCTCATCTCAGCCTTGCTGCTGCTCTTTGAATGTTCACTAGCCTCAGGGTGGTAGTGCTGACAGCATTCTCAGTAGCACTCTGAGCTAGACTCCTGTATTATTCCAATTTTATTAGTGAGAAAACTGGGTCCTAGAGGAGGTTGCCAACTTGCCTGAAGCCATATAGCTACTAGGTGGAAGCTTGGGTGTTGGGCCCAATCTGTCATCGCCAGAGCTTCTCTTCTGATATCCACTACGCAGTACTGCCTCCTGTAATTAATACAACATATTATAGTGAGTATTAAAATGGCAAGTGGAAGTGCTGTGGGAGCGCAGAGGAAGGTGTGAGCAACTCAGTTTCGGGCTTTTGGACGTTTACGCAGAGGAGGTGATTTGAGATAAGTCTTAAAAGTAAGTGGGAGGCATTTGACAAAATTCAGCATCCATTTTTGATTAAAACTCTCAACAGAATGGGTATAGATGGCAAGTACCTCAACATCATAAAGGCTATATATGACAAACCCACAGCTAACATACTTAATAGCAAGAAGCTGAAAGCTTTTCATCTAAGATCGGGAACAAGACAGGGGTGCCCACTCTCTCCACTGTTATTCAACATAGTACTGGAGGTCCTAGCCACGGCAATCAGACAAAACAAAGACATACAAGGCATCCAGATTGGTAAAGAAGAAGTCAAATTGTCACTATTTGCAGATGATATGATACTGTATATAAAAAACCCTAAAGACTCCACTCCAAAACTACTAGAACTAATATCTGAATTCAGCAAAGTTGCAGAATATAAAATTAACACACAGAAATCTGTTGCTTTCCTATACACTAATGATGAGCTAACAGAGAAATCAGAAAAACAATTCCATTCACAATTGCACCTAAAAGAATAAAATACCTAGGAATAAACCTAACCAAGGAAGTGAAAGACCTGTACTCTGAAAACTACAAGACACTCCTAGGAGAAATTAAGGAAGACACTAACAAATGGAAATGCATCCCATGCTCTTGGCTAGGAAGAATCAATATTGTCAAAATGGCAATACTACCTAAAGCAATCTACAGATTCAACGCAATCCCTATCAAACTACCAACAGCTTTCTTCAATGAACTGGAACAAATAATTCTAAAATTCATATGGAACTACAAAAGACCCCGAATAGCCAAAACAATCCTGAGAAGGAGGAATCAAACAGGGGGAATTACACTCCCTGACTTCAAGCTCTACTACAAAGCCACAGTAATCAAGACAATTTGGTACTGGCACAAAAACAGACCCACAGACCAGTGGAACAGAATAGAAAATCCAAACATTAACCCAAATACCTATAGTCAATTAATATTTGATAAAGGAGCCCTGGATATACAATGGGGAGAGGACAGCCTCTTCAGCAGCTGGTGTTGGAAAAACTGGACAGCTACATGTAAGAGAATGAAACTGGACTACTGTCTAACCCCATACACAAAGGTAAACTCAAGGTGGATCAAAGACCTGAATGTAAGTCATGAAACCATAAAACTCTTAGGAAAAAACATAGGCAAAAATCTCTTGGACATAAACATGAGCGACTTCTTCATGAACATAATCCCCCCAGGCAAGGGAAACAAAAGCAAAAATGAACAAATGGGACTATATCAAGTTGAAAAGCTTCTGTACAGCAAAGGACACTATCAGTAGAACAAAAAGACATCCTACAATATGGGAAAATATATTCATAAATGATGTATCTGATAAGGGGTTGACATCCAAAATATACAAAGAACTCACGCACCTTAACAAACAAAAAGCAAATAACCCAATTAAGAAATGGGCACAGGACATGAATAGACACTTCTCTAAAGAAGAAATTCAGATGGCCAACAGGCACATGAAAAGATGCTCCACATCGCTAATCATCAGAGAAATGCAAATTAAAACCACAATGAGATATCACCTCACACCAGTGAGGATGGCCAGCATCCAAAACACAAACAACAACAAATGTTGGCGAGGATGTGGAGAGAGGGGAACCCTCCTACATTGCTGGTGGGAATGCAAATTAGTTCAACCATTGTGGAAAGCAGTATGGAGGTTCCTCAAAAAACTCAAAATAGAAATACCATATGACCCAGGAATCCCACTCCTAGGAATTTACCCCAAGAATGCAGCAGCCCAGTTTCAAAAGGACAGATGCACCCCTATGTTTATTGCAGCACTATTTACAATAGCCAAGAAATGGAAGCAACCTAAGTGCCCATTAGTAGATGAATGGATTAAGAAGAGGTGGTACATATACACAATGGAATATTATTCAGCCATAAGAAAAAAACAGATCCTACCATTTGCAACAACATGGATGGAGTTGGAGGGTATTATGCTCAGTGAAATAAGCCAGGCCGAAAAAGACAAGTACCAAATGATCTCACTCATATGTGGAATATAAGAACAAAGAACAACAACAACAAAAAAAGGTGAAGGAACAAAACAGCAGCAGACTCACAGAACCCAAGAATGGACTAACAGTTACCAAAGGGAAAGGGACTGGGGACGAAGGGCGGGAAGGGAGGGATAGGAAGGTTAAAGGGGCATTACGATTGGCAGACATAGGGTGGGGGGGCACGGGGGGGACTGTACAGCTCAGAGAAGACAAGTAGTGATTCTCATCTCACTACACTGATGGAGAGTGACTGTGGTGGGGTTGGTGGGGGGGACCAGATGAAGGGGGTAGTTTAATCATCACAATATTGCTCATGTAATTGTAAGTTAATGATACTAAAATAAAATAAATTGTAAAAAAAAAAAAATAAGTGGGAGAAGTGGATTCTAGATGTAAGGGAAAGAATGGGCCAAGGTGTGGAGACTATACTAAGTGGTAAAGATTTAAGGATTAAAGTGATTGCCAATTAGCACATCAGTCATTTTAGGAGGTTTATACTTTACTCAGTGAATTATTGGGTAAACATTGGAGGTTTCTAAGTAGGCCAGTGACTGGTCAGTTTTGCTTTTGTGGAGCATTGTGTGGAGAATGGTTTGGTGGAAGGGGTGGGGTGAGAGGAGGTGGTGACTGGGTGGGGAAAAACTAGATGGAGAAAGAGTCTTATTTCAGAGGTTTGTTTTTCCATTAAGGTGTCAGGATGTAGGGGAGTGGGCAGGTTAGAAAGAGAATTCTAAGGTGGGTTGGGATGTTTGTGGAATATAATCTTCCTAAGACCTTCGATCTTAAGGGATACTGGAGATCTGAGAAGTCTGAATTGTTTTAAAATAAAGTCATTCCCTCTGTGTTTTATTCTGAGAGAAAGGGGTATCAGACCTGTAGCATGTGTACCCTCAAGTCCTCTGCAGTGGAGAAAACTAACTGGGAACCTGGCAGTCTGAATTATGGTACAATACTTAAGCTTTAAAGTTGTGGTTTCAAACGCTGAATTACTAAGTGTATTATATAAAAGTGTTTTGTTTAAAGGTCATATTGCATACTTGCTTGATCTTGGAGGCTCTGAAAAACAAAGTTAGGCTAATGTTCATTTTCTCAGATGTTTTGTTGTTGGGCAGTCCAATTTGGGGAGATCTTCCTGTGCTCTAGGTGAGACCTCAACCTGGGAGAGGGTTCTTCTTGCCTCTGATTGAGAAAGAATTCAGAGCAGGTTGAGTAGGTACAAGCACAGAGTAGTTATTAATAAGGTGGAAGCATACACTCAAGGAGGCAGTGCAGGCACGCTCCAGAGGTGGACAGCCCAGTATTCAGTAGCGCAAATACACAGTCGAGGAGGGAGTTCCAGAGATGAGTTGCACACTGAGTGTCAGGCTGGGTGATCTTACAGCTGGAGTTTAAGCAGGGGGTAGAATATTCACCGGGACAGGTGGGGTTTTCTTGGAGAAGGGAGAGGATTTCCAGGAAATTGTGTGACACGCTCTTTTTGTCCTTAGATGTTCTCCCTCAGAACTGTCTTGTGGCCAAGGGGTGTGACTGTCAGTGTGCTGATGCAGGTATAATGTGCTTTGAGGCCAAGTCAGGGTCCCTTCTCCATGTTTGAACCAGTCTGTATCTCTCCCCCCACCCCACCCCACTCATGTCTGGCTATGCACCTTTGCTCCCTTAATCATACTTTTTATTAAGACATGAAGAAGGTCAGAACAAATATATCCATGTTAAATTCGGACTAATTTTTAAAAAATGTTTCCTGTTACCAGACTTAATTGATGAGAAGTGTTAAGCTGTCTCACCATGACATTGTTTCTTTGAAAGGTGGTGTTAGTTGTTCATTCTGTTAAGAAGGTGTTCCTTAACATACTGGAATTGTGTTTGTGTTAGTGTGGATGAAAGAATTTTCTCATGTAGATTTTGGATCTTTTTGGCCTTAGAATCCTGCCTGTTTGGTTAAACCTAGTAGTTATTGGTTGTGCAGTCGCTGTTTGCATCAGGAACAGCAGGCAACACAAAGATGAGTGCAGTGCAGATAGTCTAGTTTTGGTAGAGTTTGTGATTGGGTCGGGTGGGAGGCTTAGGATTAGACAGATACGTGAATTACTGTATCCAGAGCATAGCAAAGGGAATGGATGAGATGTGACAACAAGTGCTGTGGAAGTATTTTCATCCAGTTGGTAATGATCCACAAATATTGGGGATCTAGAGGTCAGGAAAGGCTCTTCAAGGTTATTAAAGGATGAGAAAGATTGAATGGTTATAATTGCTGGGCAGCTGCGTCTGGGGAGGTGTCTCCCTGTGCTCTAGGCGAAACCTCAGTCTGAACTGGGGAGGGTGCTTCACTCCGGTGGCAAAAGAATTCTCAAACAGGCCTGGCAAGTGTAGCTAAGGAAGGAATTCATTAAGGCGAGAGTAGTGAATGGCAGTGGCCGTGCAGGCAGCAGAGAGCACGAAGAGCAGAGGGAGGAAGGGAAGCCCAGTGAACTCATGCTCAGCGCAGGGCACATCCCCTGCCAACTCCCAGAGCCAGGGTCACCTGGCGCCCAGTGTCCGTTTGAAGTTGCATGGTGTGGGAACTAAGTCCGCTACCACCTCAGGATTTGGGGGCGCTGTAGAGCACTGGACGGTGTGAAATTATGTTCTGAGAACTTCCCAAAGGCAAAGAAAGGAGATTTTCAGGTAGGCTACTAAGGAGCCCGATCGTGCAGCTGCAGCCCAGTGTGGGTCACCCAGGCGAGAGGAACTTGCAAGCCCAAATCAGAGCTCTTAGTAGCCCCTCCCTACTTGCCTGGAGTAGGACAGACAGAGTGACCCACTTGAAGAGAGGAGAGTGTGGGCAACTTCAGAGAGGAGGAGGTGTGCTTAAGGCTTTGGGTCTGGGGTTTTATAGGGCCTTTTGGGTAGGGGTCAGCATGAGGCATGATGTATACAGGTGATTCATAATTCCTTTGAAGCTTTGTCTTAAGAATAGGGTTATTTAGGTGACTGTGTTGGTCCAGATCTCAGCATTCTTTATCCACATAGATTTATTTACACTTCAGAGGTCTATCTCCTGCCGTGGTTACACAGTTACTTAATTGATTAAGGGGCTAGAAGAAGAAGAAGAATGGCATATAGATTAAGTTAAATAACAAGTTGGGCCTTTTTCACAGGCTAAGTAGATTTTACAATGGCATGACCCTTGTTCCATTTCCCTGTTGTATCTCAGAGTGGTGGGAGGGGGTGCAAGAAGAAATCAATAAGCAAAGTATAGAGGCTGGAAAGCATGTGTTCAGAGTATAGGTCAGATGAGTTACAGCAGAGCTCAGAGTGCAGAAGTGGGAAAAAAGGCCAGAAAGGTTGAGTTAAGTCATTGGGGAGCCTTGTATGTCCAGCTGATGAGTTTGTAAGTCATATGCTTGACAGTCTGTTGATCTTGGACATTTTAGGGCATTTCTGCAGCTGTGCTTTATGTAAGTTAATGTAATAACATCTCATAGAACGAGAATAAACAGAGATTAAGAAGTGGGCAGGATATAATATGGGCCTGAACAATGGTGGTGGCAATAGGAAGGTAAGGGACATACTTGAGATATAACTGAGTTAGTATCTTTCCTTTCTTTTAAAAAATTTTTATTGTGGTAAGTACATATAATATAAAATTTGTAGTTTTAATCATTTTAAATATATAATTCAATAGCATTAATTACATCCACAATGCTGTGCACCAACCCCACTGTTCCCAGATTTTTTTGTCACCGCAAACAAACTCTATACTTATTGAGCATAACTCCCAATTCTCTCTACACCAGCCCCTGGGAAACGCTAATCTTTTCATCTCTGTAAATTTGCCTATTCTAGATATTTCATTTAAGTGAAATCATACACTACTTGTCCTTTGTGTCTGGTTTATTTCATTTAGCAGGATGTTTTCAGAACATGTACCAAACTCATTCTTTTTATGGCTGAGTAATACTCCATTATTTGGATGTACCACATTTTTATCCTTTCATCTATTGATGAATACTTGAGTTGTTTCCACTCCGTTTATTATGAATAATGCTGTAATGAACATTGGCATACAAGTATCTAAATCCTTATTTTCAATGATTTTGGGTATATTCCTAGGAGTCGAATTGCCATGTCATTTGGTAATGCTGCTGTGTATGTGGGTTCCAATTTCTGCACATCCTCCTCAGTACTTTTTTTCCCATTAAAAAAAAAACTAGCCATCGTAGTAGGTGTGGAGTGGTATTTTCATTTTGGTTTCAGTTTGCATTTCCATATGGCTGATAATGTTGAGCGTCTTTTCATGTGTTTTTTGGGCATTAAAGTGTCTTTGGAGAAATGTCTGTTCAAATCCTTTGCCCATTTTTATCTTTTTCTTGTTCATTTATTTGTAGGTGTCCTTCGTATATTCTGGATATGAATCCTATATTAGATACATGGTTTGCATATATTTTTTCTCATTCTGTAGATTGTCTTTTCACTTTTATTATGTCATTTGATGTGCAAAAGTTTTTAATTTTGATGAAGTCCATTTTTTCTATGTTTTCTTTTATTGCTCATGTTTTTGCTGTCATCTGAGAATTCATTGGCAAATCCAAAGTCAAGAAAATTTATCCTTGTGTTTTCTTGTAAGAGAATTACGGTTTTAGCTCTTACATTTGGGTCTGTGATTCATTTAGAATTAATTTTTTTATGTGACGTGAGGTAGGGGGTCCAATTTCAGTATTTTCCATGTGGAAATCCTGTTGTCCCAGCACTATTTTTTGAAGAGACTGTTCTTTCTCCATTGAGTGGGTTTGGCACCCTTTTCAAAAATAAGTTGGCTATAGATGTAGGGGTAGAATCTATTTTTATGAGATAAGTTTTGAATATGGTTTAGCAGTAAAGACTTCTTAATATCAGAATATCTTAAGGCCAACTTGGGCCCTTTTGCCAGCAGGTACCAAAAAACCAATCACCCAGGCTGACATTAAATATTTTTGCAGACAGAAAGATTTAATGTCAGGAGGCTGCACCAGGAAACCTTAGGCAGGGCTCAAACCTGTCTCCCTGACCTCAGTTGGAGTACAGAATCTATGCAGGTGGCTTATGCATATTTAGCAGGGGCTGGTGTAATTAAAAGAGTTGGGGCAGAACTTTTCTCCTGTACCTGTGTAGCATGTTAACACGTTACTACATATACCGTATGTTCAAAAATGGCTAAAGTCTGCCCAGAGGTGGACATTTTAGTATGTAATGAGGAAGAGGTAACCTCAGGTCATCTGAAACTGTTTCTTGGAAGACTCACATGAGGGTGGTTGGCTTGACCAGTTTGACCTGGTCTGCTCTGAGTGAGGCTGGCTCCAAGGGTCTTGCGAAACGACTCATGGCTTCTTTGTCTTAGAAAAGACAGAACAGAAAGCTGTAATGAATTTTAACAATGTTGTAATGGGCAGGAAATGACATTTGGCTTTTTAATTAAAAGGCCATGGTTTCACGTCTATACCTACTTCTTTGGTGATCTCATCCAGTCTCATGGTTTTAAATATCATCTATGTGATGAGGATTCCCAAATTTGTATTTCCAGTTTAGAGCTCTTTCCTTAACTCCAGACTTCCGTATATGTAAGTGCCCAGTTCACATTTCCATTTGGCTAATAGCCATCTTAATATGCACAAAACTGATGTGATTTCTATCTTCCCTCTCTTCAATTGTTCAGGCAAGAATTCTTGGAGATCCTTCGAGTTATTTTTGTGTCATACGCTGTCCCATATTCTACTTCCAGACTGTTATCATCCCTGTTGGCCCCGCCTTCACATTATATCCAGTCTGACCATTCCTTCTAACTCCACCACAGCCACCGTCGTCATCCTGCGTTATTGCCTGGGTCATCACTAGCCTCCTAACTAGTCTCCTTGTTTCTGCCCTTGCTTCATGCAGCGTGTTTTCAAAATAGTAATAGAGTGATCCTTTCAGCCCTGAGGCCAGCCCATGTCAGTCCTCTGCTGGGAACCCTTCAGGACTTTCCCTGTCGGTCACTGTAGAGCTGAAGTCTTCAGTGTCCTGGGAAGTCCTTCGAGCCCTGGACTTCATTTCTTACCGCTCCTTCCTTCCCCTGAGCTGGTCTGAGACCCGAGGCCGCACTCCCCCACCCCCACGTGCTGGTCTTAGAGACCCGCGGCCGCGCCTCCCCCGCCCCTGTTTGTCTGAGACCCCCCCAGGCCGCACCTCCCCCCCTGCAGGGCTTAGAGACCCGAGGCCGCGCCTTTCTCCAGGCCTTGGCGGTTGCGGCCCCCTTGGCTTGGGGCGCTTCTCCTCAGGACGCCCAGCATATTCTGCATGTCCTTTCCCAAACTCCATCTTCCCACCGATGTCTTCCTCGAGCACCCTATTTAAAGTTGTGATATGTTTTTCTACCTCTAAGCAAGCGATTCCTTTTTTTCTGCTTCCTCTTCTTAGCACTTACTATCTCCTAATATACCGTGCAGCTTCCTTATTGTATCTATCACTCTCTCCTGCGCTGGAGCACATGATCTGTGCTAGCAGGGGTTTTTGTTTTCCGCTGTATACTAAGTGTCCATAGAAGCCCTGGCACATAGTAGGTGCGCACCAGAAATCTGTTTAATAAAAGGGTAGTTGTCTACAAATATTTATGTAGTGCCTGCTGTTCCTGGGCAGTGGACTGTGGAATTCCTTGGTTCTTGTCTTAAAGGGAAGAAGTCCCTCAAGAGACCCGGTAGAGAGTTAAAGCCGCAAAGGGTGTTTTTATTTAGCGGAAGGAAAGTACGCTGCGGTGCAGGCTGACCCTGAGGGTGGGTAGCCACCCGCTAGGTTTTATATAGTGTATTTTTATGGGAGTTTATTTGGTTTCCACCTTCCCATTTTGTCATTTTCACACCATGCTTTGGATCTGCCTTGGTTCCTCGTTTTCAGCCTCTTTGCTCAAGTTTGTATTCATCATCTTTCCAATGAGCACCTAAGCAAAAACCCAGGGCGGGGCCAAACGGCAGCGGTCCTTGTGCGGAGCCTCGGCGTCTTGCCCTCCTCTCTGCCCTCCTGCTCGGGGCTGTGCGGCTGCCTATGCTAACACTGCCGTATTCCAGGTGCCTGAGAGGGCTGAGGTGATTCCTTATGGATGAGATAACGACCTCTGTCTGCCCCTAAAGAGTTTGAGTATGGATGAGTAGGAATTGGTTTTAGAATTGGTTGCTGGAGAATGGAGGTGCCATTCACAAAAACTTATGACAAGAGTGTAAAGTCCTACTTCCTTTTTTAGGGAGCTATAATTGTTAAAATTTTTTAAACCTACTAATTCCACTTCTGGGACTAATTCCGCTACTTAGAGGACACTATTACTTACTGTAAGTTATAAAAAGTGTATGTTTGGTCATTCCGATGAACAAAGCATATTTCTTGTATATATTTGGTCTTTGTCCACAGTTCCTGGCTCACAGCTCCTAAAACGTTTGGAATTTTCCAAGTCGAGAGTAATAAAGGTGGCTTTTGTTATGTTAATGAGACGACTTTTGGAAACACCTCTAAGGTTGGCTGGCTGGCTGCCTGGAGAACCCACCTTGTGGTCAGAGAGAGGGCTGGGGACCGAGTTCAGTGGCTAGTGGCTTAATGGATCACGCCTCTGTAATGAAGCCTCCGTAAAAGCCCGAAGGCAGTGTGCGGAGAGCTTCCGCTTTGGCGACCGCTTGGAGAGTGGTGTCCCGGGGGGCATGGGGGCTCCGCCCCCCCCCGCCTCCCCTTGCCCTACGCATCTCTCCCATCTGGCTGCGTTACAGCCTTTCTAATAAACTGGTGATCTAGTAAGTAAAATGTTTCTCCGAGTTCTGTGAGCCACTCTAGCAAATAATTGAACCCAAGGAGGGAGCTGGACCCCCCCAGTCTGCGGCCAGTCAGTCAGAAGCTCGGTGATAGCCTGGTTTTGTGGATGGCGTCTGAAGCCGGGGCTGTGTGTGTGCCTGTGTGTGTATGCAGGTGTGAGTGGCTTAGAGGACTGAGCCTTTAACCTGTGGAATCTGATGCCGTCTTCAAGTAGATAGTGTCAGAACTGAGCTGAATTCATGGGCACCCAAACCCAGCTGGTGTTCAGAAAATTGCTTGTTGGAAGTGTGGGGAACGCACCCCACCATGCTGGAAACTGAGACTCAGAACACCCTATTTAGGTAACTATAATATTTAATACTTAGATACCCAAAATACAAGAAGCAGTTTATATGTCTAATTTTAGGACAGTAGGTATTTAATAGTGTCTTTATTCATTTGTTTAATAGCAGTCATTAAGTGATGTTTATGATGAATTTCTAAACATGAAGATAGAAATTTAATTAAAAATTAGAGGTAATGTGACCTTAACACAAACTTCAGCTTTATGTGTTTGTGTCTCTCTGTGCACAAGGGCATCATAGGGTGCTGCCTTTAAATTAGCCTTTGTCTGCGAAACTGTCGCTGGGGCAGCTGCTGCTCTGGGCAGAGGTGGTGGGGTTATTGGTACTGTGGGAATGACCTTGAGAGCCCTGGCTGAGGCAGTGCCCAGCCTCTAACTGAGGGAAGCATGCTGCCCCTGGAGGGGAGCTGCTGGAGCTTCCTTGTTCAGAGATGTCTCTCCTGAGTGTGGACCCTCAGCCTTGCCACTCCTTCCTTTCTTCTTCCCAAATACTCTCCTAAGGAGGACTAAAAGGAAACATAAAAATGCTGTTTGTGATTATTATCTGGGTGTTGGAATGGTGAATATTTTCTTCCTTCTGCTGTCATGTATATGTTGAGATTGCTGTATGGATTTGTGTGAACATCCAAAAGCTTACTTAAACACTCTCTGGCTAGATTGGCTGTGATCTTGAGCAGGACATTCTCTGTACCTCTTATCTCTAGAGGCCTTTTCAGCTAGGTGAATTTTTTTACTTTGGGATATGTAGTGTTTAAGTTCGCAGTGGGACATACTTCCTTGTAAGCGCTTTAAGTTGCCTTCTCTTTTTTAAAAGCTAGCATTTCTTTAACAGTACTTGAGCTTCTTTATTTCTTTTTCTCTTGTTTTGTCTTGTAGAAATAGTTAACCTTTGACTTGGGCTATGAATTATTACTATAAGATTAGGGTGAGAAGAAAAACAGGAGATGATAATGGTAGAGGATTAGATGAAGAGAGAATAGCTAACAGGGTAGATGTGTTGGCAGCTGAGATGGCAGAGTAGAGAAGACCCTTAGAATGTGGGGTCATGTTTGAGAGTATGCTAAGGAGACAGAGCAGCCTTCTTAGAGACCCTGTTGGAGCACACTGTAGTTTATTTATAATCCTCTGCTATCTTATATGTCTAGTTCAGCTTGAGAAATGCAACTTGGAAAGAATCATTCCTACAGTTTAGATTCCCCTTTCCTTAGTATGATCTTCTGGCTTAGAGACAAATGGCTCATAAAAATCCCTGTGTCCTATGGATATGAAGGGTGGACGTTTACTTTTTCTTTGGACCTTGACACTTCTGTAATAAATTGAGCTAAAACAAAAAAAGAACAGGTTTGCCATTTTCCCCTCAGATTTAGGAATGTACATGCTACATTGTTTCTTCCCATACTGTTAAGCACAGAAGTCTGCAGTTTTATTTCTGGCATTTTTTTTTTTTTTTTTTGGTCTGTAACCTTCTGTTTCACCAGATCTTTGATTAGAGCTATCATTTAATCAGTTTTTTAAGCTACCCCTTGTTCTTAAATTTTTTGACTTGGATTTCTTCCTATTATATTTTGTGCTTTGGAGATACAGTATGATAGGTGTGATTAATGAGAACAGGGACATGGTATAATTTAGCTACTTTTGAGACTTATTTAGGCAATCTAGTTATTCTGTTATTTGGGAAAGGCAGTTAAAATGATGGGATTAAGTGCATAGGCCTGTGAATTTAAATGTGGCCCAAGTCCCATCTCTGTTCTTTAGTGGTTATTTGCTATTCCTTTAGTACCATCTGTAACTTCGGGCAAGTTTCTCAACCTCTCTGGGCCTCAGGGCTTTTTTAATCATAATAATACATTCCCCACTGCCTCGTGGTTGGGAGGACTAAATGAAATAATTCATACATTCACCAAGTATTTATTAAGCACCTACTCTTTGCCAGGCATTGTGTTAGGCAGTGGAATATGGGGTGAAAATATAGATGGGATCCCTGCTGTCTTGAATTGACATACTATATATAAACAATAAAAAATACCAGCTAGTGATAAATATCTGTAGAGAAGGATTCAGAGAAAGTCTTCCTGAGAACATTTCTTTAAGCTGAGCGACAAAGGGAGCTGGCTGTTCAAGGACCTGGACTGTTTCAAGCCGGGGGCACAGTTGTGTACAAAAGCCTTTAAGGTAAGGAAGGTAAGGAAGAGTTGAGCATGTTCCTCAAACAGATCAAAACTGCGGGAGGTGGCAGGTGAGAATAATCTGGGGTAAAGTCAGAGGTAGAGCTGGGGTGCAGATTGTGTATGTAAACCAGAGTTAGAAGGCTGAATTTTATTTTAGGTGCAGTGGGAAGCTTTTGGAGGTTTTTAAGCAGAGAAATGACAAGATCTGACTTACCAATTCTCCTATTTCTTAAGGAGATGGAAAAGGTTTTTGGCCATCTTGAATACATATCCTTTTAAGGATGAAGCCTTAGCTACTTAAAATGTTCACAAATTTTAGTTGCATATTTAAAAATCACACTATAAAATAGAGTTCAGACAGTCCCTGGTTTATGATGGTTCGATTTAGGATTATTTGACTTGAGGATGGTGGGAAAGCCTGGGCTAGCAGTGTACATGCCATGCTCTCCCGATGCTGGGTGAGCAGCACTCCCAGGCGGCTCCGTGAGCATGGGGGTAAGCAGCCGGCACACTCACAGCCATTCTGACCCACACAGCCATTCTGTTTTTCACTTTTAGTACAGGATTCAATAAATTACATGAGATATTCAACACTTTATTATAGAATAGGCTTTGTGTTAGATGAGTTTCCCTAACTGTAGGCCGATGTAAGTGTTCTGAGCATGTGTAAGGTAGGCGAGGCTCTAATGTTTGGTGGGTTAGGTGTATTGTCAATTGATGGTGGGTTTAATGGATGTAACCACCTTCTAAATTGAGGGGATTGTAATTTAAAGGTACAGCTTTATCCAAGGGGAAAACAGTTATTTTCACATTCCTCATGTCCCAAACCTCGGTGTCTCTGATCACCAGAACTGTTTTCTGAGTCATCCTCTAGTTCTTAAGAATATACGCATGTTTGTTTGGGGTATAGTGCTTTTGGGTTCTGAATGCGATACTATCACTGGACATTCTGTGCCGAGCCACAGATGCAGCGCCACGCAGCGTCAGGTATCTGGATCCTCGTGTGGTATACATTATTAATCTTGGGGGAGTTACTCAAACCAAGAGATTGTGGTGAGTTTAGTAAAGTAATACATGGTATTTTGGCTTTGGTTTAATTCCTTTTTAATTAAATTGCAGAACTATCCTGGGGACTAAAAGCCTTTTGTCATATGCTTGCAGAACCTATTGTAACTTCTTACGGGTTTGGGTGACTTTTTTAGTTTACCATAATTATTTTCATGTTACAAGGATATCATTTCTGCTTAGCTTCCTTAATAAACTGAATGTTTCAACTATCTTATACTTGTTATATAGCAGAAAGGAAAGGAGAATTTCTCAGAGATTGCTAATGTGACTAAATATTTTGGGTTCAAGTCAGTTTTTATGTTTTTCAATTAGAGGTTATTTAAGCCTCACATGACAAATAATTGTTTGGTAGTTGAATAAAATTTTCCAGATAGAGTGTTCATTCTAAGTGGCAGAAAACTTAACCTATCCTGTGGATTTTTCTTAAAGGTTATTTAAGCAGGCAATACTTTTGTGTTCCAATAAAATATTAGCGTGGTAATGAAGGTTAGTATGGCATTAACCGTAGCTGTGCCTTCACTGTGAAAGCTGGCTTAACTTACCACCTCATTTTTCTTTTTTGACAGAGCAAATTCGACTAAAGAATATCAGAAAAGTATATGGAAGATGTATGTGGTATCGCTTACGGTTATTAAAACCCCAGCCAAATATTATTCCTACAGTAAAGTAAGTAGTTGGTTTTAATAAAAAATCATAGTGCTTACTCTTAGCTGTGTATCATATAAAACAGGTACAGTGATGAGTAAAATGTGATTGTGAAGAAATTGCAGCTTTAGTAGGGGTAAGGTGGGGATTGTAAGATTGAGAGCTGTCTGTACTCAGTGGCTCAGAAGTTCACAGAGAGCGTATTTACTTCTGACTCGGGGAGTGAGTGGAGAAAGAGAAGTTGGAATTTGAAGATGACCCTGTGCATCCTGTGCCATGATTTTGAATTTTGTCTCAAAGAGTATGGGGGAACTTTAAAAGGTTATCCAAAGCGAGCAGGTGACATGGTCAAGTTCTCACTTGACTGTGACAGTCAGTTTATCGAGCGCGTGTACTGTGTGCCAGGTGTGTGCCAGGGCTTTTATTCATCTCATGAGTTTTATGTCAGCCTCCAGGTGGTGGGTGCTTTTGCTTTTTTTCAGATGAGGAAGGTGAGTCTAAGGAGATGAGCTGACTTGGCCAGGATCCTGCAGCTACAAGTGGTGGAGAGGGGCCTCGCCGCCCTGTATTGTGGCAGCCCCATCTGCTCAGACAGGCCGCGGGCGTGCTCACAGTGGGCCTGGTTGGTTTTGTGAGGCTGTGGGATGTGCTAGTTTGGAGCCTCGGCTTTGGACCTTCACCCTCTGGCATCTGTTCTGAGGTAATAGGTGAAAGTGCCAGTAGGTGAGAGCCGCCCCTCTTGGACTGCATCTCTCTGTGCAGTAGGAGAGAGGGGAAGACCTAGCAGAGGAAATAGTGAAAGTAGAGCCATTTATTTTTTAATCTTGGTTTAAATGATGATGGTTGTTTTCAGCATATCTGTGTAACTTTAAATAGTTTTTGTTTGTAAGATTTGACTTTGCCTGGTTTTGTTCCTTTATTGAGAGAGGGATCTTAGCTTTAGTGTTAAGGGTTCTTTAATGATGTGAAACTAGAAGGCTAAAAATCAGTGTTTTCAGAAGTAGTGTCATGTTCACTGTTTGTTTTTTGCTGTCATTTTAAATTGAACTTTCATGAGGCACCGCGGCCAATCTGTTTGCCTCCCAATCTCTTCTTTTTGGGCTTTGGTCAACCCTGTGTGGGTATCTGAACCTTGGCTTTCAAGAAGAAAACCCTAACTCTGGGACGGTTTCTCCTCAGTGATTAGCAGACTGATTTATTTAAATAAGAGTACAGATTAAAGATGTTTAAAGAAGAATTAACTAGATCCTGGTAACAATTTAGATAAGGTCAGAAACCATCAAAACCTTTTTGCTACTTAACCCTGAAGCATTCTTTCAAAATTAAGCTGTCATTGTGTAATGCTGTGATTGCTGGAAGTTGCTTCCAAAATGACTTTTAAAGTATGCTTAAAGAAAAAAAACCACTAGACTTCAAAAGTTAATTGCTAAAGCTACACGTAGGGAAAACACCTTTTTAGAGAAGCTAAACGTGATGTAAGAGAACAGGGCACAGAGTGCGATGCGCTGCCACTCTGTCTCCACCTTTGCTGTGGCTCTCGGGGTGAGCCGTGGTCTCCCTGCTGTGGGGGTTCCGGCGTGAGCCTCTCCTCTCCATTCACGGCCTCGGAGAGCCAGGTGCAGTAGTATATCCTAGGCATGTTGCTACCTTTCTCTTCTACCCTTATTAGCTTTTAAATCTTGCATTAGTGGTTTTCAGCTTCACCGTGTATCTGTTTTCTGAGCCATGTTAGCCTTTGGGAGACTTGGCAAAACAAAGTGTAGAGTTATTAATTTGTCTGGGGATAAAGTATATTTTCAAGTGTTCTTTAGCATATTGAGGGTCTTAACAAACTTTGGATTTAAGTTAAAATTACTGTTTAAAATATTAGTCATTGAGTAAGTAAGTATTGTGTGAACACTGTGAGTCACAATTAGACGTGGTTCAACATAGTCTTGGGGGTTACTGGCAAGTAAGCAATAATGGTACAGTGTTCAGGAAGGGCTGGGAGAGGGAAGTCATGAGTAGAGGAAGGGCTCTTGACTGTGGCTCCAGATGGAGTAGGCTTCCCTAAGTAAATGAGGTCCGATCTGAGATTTGGGGAAGAGTTGCTATGAACAGCAAATACAGATTGATTGTTTACTGTCTGTGAGACACCGTCTAGGTGCTTTATATACCTAATCTCACTAACTTCTCACACGTGCCTTGGAAGTTGGAAACAGTTATAGAATGCTATGTAACTTGCCAAGATCTCTCAGTTCTTAAGTGGGGAAAGCTGGGATTTGATCCCAGGTAGCTTTGTTACAGAGCCTAGGGTCTTGACTAACTGCCTAGTCAGCCAGGTCAAAGTGGGAGTGTTCCAGGGGCTCCATCTTGGTCCTTGGGCATATAGGTAGTGTGGAGCCCAGCTTACCGTATTCCGTCCTTAATAAGGTTTAGAGCATTGTTTTGGCCAGATGGAAAGAAATGTGCATCTGAGTACCAACTGTGTGGGAGCTGCTGTGAGTCGGTTAAAACCGAGTAAGACCCTTTCCGTGTGCTCGAGGAGCTGGCAGCGAGTCCAAAGAGGAAGGTCGTGTTTGTGCTTCTTGACTGTAACCACTCACCGGCTTGGCGAGGGTCATGAATTGCTTCTTGGAGGGTGGATGATTTGAATTGAATTGCAAGTCGAGTAGAGTTTGGATAGGCAGAGATGGGAATTCTAGGTAGGAGGATCCAGATGCAGAAGCATGGTGGTGGGAAAGCTTAGGGAACGTTGGGACGGGGATTCATTTTGTTTGAAAAATCAGTGTGATAAAGGTAAGCCGGGTAGGTTGAACTGGATGCTGGAGGCTCATTTCAAATAACCATGTTTAAGCTAGGTTCCTTTCAAGAGAGTGTAAACACATGGAACATTTTCATTGCCTTTGAAAACAGGCCATTCCACAATTCTGTTTGATTAGGCCTCCTGTGGTTCATTTTATGTCTTTGTTTAGCAATTCCTACTCAGTGAAACAAATTGTAATAAAAAGGATATAAAAAAATAATTATTTCATCACTTAAAGGTAGCTATTAAGATGATTTACCTTGTATATATGTATTTATAATAAACTTTTTTAGTTACATACATACAGCTTTGAAAACTGTTTTTCCTTTTTTTAATTTAGGAATACAAGGTAGATAATATTCCACAGCAAATATTATTTTAGTGGCTAGACAGTATTATTTTACTGTATGGATGTACTGTTAATTTATTTGTCCAGTAATTTATTGATGGGTATTTGTGTGTGTGTGTGTTCTCTGCTATATTTTATTATCTATGACTACCCTTTTATATTTTATGTACTTAGTTCTAGTTTATTTCCTTCTCAGTTTCTTGAAGTGGAGTAGTTTGATGGTTAAAAGGGTCTGTACCTATTTTGGGCTTTTGATACCTTATTGTCAGATACTCTTCAGAGTGAAGGATGTGTCGGTTACTTTCTCTTTAGTCTCTCCAACACTGGTAGTATCAGTCTTTTAGATATTTTTACTAAGCAAAAAATATTGGAGAGAAGAAATATTTTTTTCAAACTATATGCTCTTTTAGATCTTTTTTTAACCTGTTGTGCACATCTTTATTTATCTATTGGCTAAAAAATGTTCCATTATGTGGCTTTATCTTAGTTCATTTAATTAGTTCTCTGTAAATGAGTATTTAGGTTGTTTACAAAGTTTTGCTATTATAAAGAAGGCTGTTTATTCACCTTTGTGCAATTGACCCATTATTTTCTGTAGGTTATCTTACTGAAAATGTAATTTCAAGATCAAGAGCAATTCTTTTTTACATTAAATGGTTTATTGAGTAGCTAGAATTAATATATTTTGATGTAATAGGTCTAATAAGTTGAATTAACTTCTTTACATAAAATTCTGCAGATAGTAACTGAGAAAATATTACACACAAGGCACTGTCCAGATTCTAGAGAATTCAGAGGTAAGAAAGACACTGTACTTGGCATGACAGCCTCCAGCCCAGAGACCTCAGGATTTGGGTCAGTAGCATAGTGCTGTGGGACTACTCAGATAGTTTTATGCCTTGATCTTACCTAATGTCTTTAGACCCCTAAAGGGAAACCATGCAAGTGTATTTATTCAATTTTCACTTATCTTTTTCCTTAACAGGAAAATAGTTCTGCTTGCAGGGTGGGCATTGTTCTTATTCCTTGCATACAAAGTTTCCAAAACAGACCGAGAATATCAAGAATACAATCCTTATGAAGTATTAAATTTGGATCCCGTAAGTAGTATTTTTATATAATGCTCGCTGGTTTATTGATCCCATGAAAATAATATAGGCCCACATCCTAAAAGAAAGTGGACTGGGCCTGAAGAAATCAAACTTTGGTCAGTTAAATTTTTTTGTTAAAATAACATATCTATTCCATTATTATTCTAATGTATATATATATATATATATATATATATATATTATTTTTAAACTGCAGATGTTGATTGCCATCCTTTTAAGGACTGGATTGTAATTAATTGCTAGAATGTAAGAATATTTAAAGATGAGATGAGAAGTTAGTATATTTTTAAAAGATATGTAAGGTTGGTTTAATGCAAAGTTTAAAACCAGAAGATTTCTTTATGTTAGTGATATGGTAGATCTCACAAGCCTGCATCAGTTGGCACTAAGGCGTGTGGTGAGTCTGTCTCGTGAACAGCGGGTGTTACTGTCTTTCAGGTTAACCTTGGGTGTGCCTCTTAGGTGATTTCTTGCCTCAACTTGATTGATCCCAATAGAAAATTAGTCTTTTAGGCATATCAGTGGAAAGTTAGAAATGAAATGAATGCTAGGGATCATCTCCTCTTCTTCCAGTGGAGAAAATGAGGTCTGGAAAATTTGTGTCTTGTCTGCGGTCCCATGACTCTTTAGTAGCCAGCCTGAATCTAGTGTTCTTTCCATTTTTTTCCCCAAACCACTTTCTTTTACTTATAGTCTGTGCTCAGTAGATGGCTTTACAGAGATTTGTATAATACAAAGTAGGAATGTATCTTCTAGTTGATTGCATATCATCTGATTTTTCTCATGGTCATCAAGAGATTTTTTTAAGATCAAAAGGTTTTGGGGATTTAATGCCATAAAAAATCAATATGAAAAATATAATAATAGGAACTAAGTCTAATTAGAAAACAACTAAGGTAAACTTAATAAATGTTTACTTAATATTAAAATATTGACAAGTAGATGAAACCAGATATTCTTCAGATTATTTCTTAGAAAGGAAGTTAACCTTTGATTTGAGGGTTTTTTAGCCAGGCTTCATTTACCATGATCATTCTTTGATATTTAAATATCATTATCCTTTATTTAAATATAGCATTTTTATAGTTTCACCCTCAATCATCAGTGCCTAGTGTTCTGCACAGCACATAGTAGGTATTGGGCAAAACAAGTATATTTTTATTAAAAAGTACATAGGGTGAAATTTTGGGGACAAAATATATAGAATGAAAATTTGATTTTCTCTTCCTGAAAATACTGAATAGTTCATATTTTAAGTTCAAAATTGGATGGATTATGTTTTTATTGCATTGTGCTTATTTTTACTGAAATAAAGCTTTCCCTTTTAGGGAGCAACAGTAGCAGAAATTAAGAAACAGTATCGTTTGCTGTCACTTAAATACCATCCGGATAAAGGAGGTGATGAAGTTCTTTTCATGAGGATAGCGAAAGCTTATGCGGCGTGAGTATCATAGGGCCCCTTACACCTTTTTGAGAATGGTAGAGATAGTTTTCTAATTAAATAAGATTCTTCAGGACTCAGAATAGCTACATCAGCACACCGCTCTTAGGTTGAATTAAAGAGTAAAATACAGACAAGGTGTCTGTTTTTTGAGGACTTAGTGTAGAATTCTGTGAGCTAATTTAAAAAATATAATAGGATACTCAGATATAATAGCAAACTGAAAGTGGCACATGAATGACAGAAATTTGGGAAATACTGTCTTACTCATTTTTGTGCTTAGTAAGAGTATATTGCCCATGTCTTCCTCTGCCCCCTTTTCTGTGGATTGCCTGTTATCCATGTGCATATGATTCTGTGACAGAGCAGTGCCTTCAGGAGCTTCCGAGGTGTGGACTGTATCTTTCCTTCTGCACAACAGGTGCCTTGCAGGTGCTGCCCTTCCTCAGCGTCTCCTTCCCCCTTTCCCACGTGTCCCCTCAGGCATTCACTCTGCTCACGCAGTATCGCAGCAATTTAGCTGCTGTCCTCAGGTAATTTAAGAATTAAAGGATCCCAGAGGAAGTCAGATAGCCAAGGTTCTTTTTTAATTAGTAGTTTTAATTTTAGTGCTTTTGGTGCAGCTGTTTTTTCCTCTTGTAACGTTTTCAAGTTTGTGATTTTGTTCTCAGGTTACTGGAAATCTGACTCTTTATTAGTATGGTCACCATTCTAAAAGGTACAGAAGAATAATGTATGACCTTTTGGTTTTAACTCACTTATATGATCAGTGTATAGAATGTTTTGTATGTGAAATGTCTTAAATAATTGATGGTCTGTCAGACAAATGAAAAAAGTAAAATGATGATGGGATGCAGAACTTTGAGATCTTAACAGCTTATACAAGTGTAACTAGATTAGGTTAAAGTGTACATTTTACTAAATGTAAGTTCTGAGTATTGTAATTGAGAGTCCCATCTTATGTATAACTCTAGCAGCGTAAGTATAACTCAGACAACCTTTCAAATGCAGATACAGGCTTTGATCTACAAAGTTTTTAAGAATTTTCTTTTGTTATTCAGGATATTTTCTCATATTTTCCCATTGTAATAAACAAGCCAGGTTATTCTGATTTCTCCATAACAGATTCTAGCTTAATGAAAAGGAGGTCTGCTAATTTTTGAGGAGTTAGACCAGCTACTGAATTTTCTGGTTCATTCTTTTGGATTTAGTTTGGATTTAACTCTCAGGTATAAAACCCATCTTTAAGCTACTTTGTAACAAGTGGACAGCATAGACATTAGCTTAAAGCTATTTTAATTTTTAAAAAGTGTGTTTTCATGGATTCCTACACATGAATATGAAACTTAGCTCTACATAGTCAATTCAGGGTCACTCATATATGATTTAGTGAAAGCATTCTCTAGATCAAGATTTATAATCTGGGATTCCCCTGATATTGTATACGGAATTTATGTGTATTTGTAAATGTGCATTTTTTTCCAGGGCAAAAGGGACACAGATTTTATTAGATTTGTAATTCAGCTGCAAGTTAGGAGCTGTAATCATGTTTAGGAAACTTTATACTCAATGGATTTTTAAAAACTATGTTAGCAGCATTAGTCCTGTTTAAATTTGTTATGCATGAATTATACTAAAATCACATAGTTTTTAAGTACTTTGAGTCTTAGGGATGGTATGCTGAAACACTACTAAGTATAAAAATCCCGTTGCGTTCTCACACTGACTTTTAAAGGGCTGATGATTCCTTTGATTTGTGTGAGTATCCAGCCTGGTGCCTGTCATTCAGCAGTCGCACAAGTAAGTCAGTTTAATGGTTGAGTCGGTGGAATTGCAGTCAGGGTGTGTGTAGGTTGAAGAATCAAGTGCTGCTAAGATGTGAGCTGTGCTTTATTTCTCAGAATCTGAGGGCACTGTATAGAAAACAGTACAGCTTATTATGCTGCCATCATCAGAAAGCCAAAAGGGGACAGATAGTTGTTTTTGGGGAACAGAATCTGATTAGAAGACAGAGTATTGAGAAAAATAATAACTAAAGCTCTGGATAGGTGGACAACTGGATAGGGAAACAGGGCAAAATTTTTTGAGGAACCTCCCTCTCTTAGCGGTAACTAAAGCTCTGGATAGGTGGACAACTGGACAGGGAAACGGCAAAATTTTTTGAGGAACCTCCCTCTCTTAGCGGAAAAGAATCTTAGCACCTCTTCTTAATATCTTGCAGTCTCTAATAATGCTTTTCATTGGCTCCTGTATTTAATTGTAGCCTTAGGTCAAATAGTATACATGGAGTGATGGTTATATAAGGACTATGATGTACTTATTTTCATAAATAAACAAATCGAAAAGTTTAAGAATATTTTCCAATCATTGAAAGTTTTTGCTGTTTTACAAAGGTACTTCTGCATTCTCTTTTTTGACTTGGCACTTTATTGAACAGAAGCTATATTGTATCCTAAGTGTATATGTTCTGGGAAATGGAAATATGACTAAAATTAGATTTGGACATAATGTAATATGTGCCAGTTGGTCCGCAAGAATGCTTTCCTTATTGTATTATCGTGGTTTTTTTTGGTGTGTCTACCTGTCTCCTTAACAACATTGTAAAGTTTCTGAAGGAGTTGTAATTTTCTTTCAATGTTTTTTTAACATCTATACTGGAACCTGGAATAAAACCGCTCTCATTCTGTGCCTTGAGCCTCTGCCCCACAACTCCCACTTCCCAAATCAGGTGTTTAAAAAATCAGTGTCGCTTTTATTTTGTCTGGGTGAGGAAGATGTTGCTGTAGCAGGTATTTTATGAATCCTGTTGGCAGTTGTCTTGGGAGAAAATTGTGATTTCAGCATAATGTAAATGATCTTTGCCATAGTAGTGGAGTTTTAACAGGTGTTCTTCATTTTTTTTCTTTGAGAATGTGATGGCCAATTTTAGAGGGATTATTATTATTAATTATGTTTTAAGTTTACATTTAAAAAATAGGTATATGTCATTAGTAAAGTATAAATATGCTCATTGAAGAGATTTTGGGAAATGCATGCACATATAAGAAGAAGAGTCACCTAAAAGCCCTGCCTTCTCAGAAAATGGTGGCCTTCAAAGTTTCATCTGGCTTGAGCTGGTGAAGGCTGAGAGCCCTGGGCCGGTCAGGAGTCTGTATAGAGGCTCAGTAGGTGGCATTTTCTGTTAATGCAGAATTCCTCCCTCCTCCTCCCTCCTTTTCTCTGATTTCAGAGAGGCTTTTCTTGATTCTCTGAAATTAATATCTTTAAGAAATGAATTGGTTGGTTAATGGAGTTTGTATATATGAATGTTATTTATTAGATGTCTCTTTCTAATTTTGCAACTTTGTTTTCTCAATGTTAGCTTAACTGATGAAGAGTCCCGGAAAAATTGGGAAGAGTTTGGGAATCCAGATGGACCTCAAGGTGTGGTAAATGATGATTTAAAAATACTGGGGGTGTGGTGTATACTGAAAATACTAACGAGATTGAAAAGAATATTTTTATTTTTTTTGTCAGTGGATAGGCAGTTTACAACCAGAAGGGATTAAACAGAGAGGTAAACTGAGTTCCCTTTAATTAATTTTTACTCTATATTTCTTTCTAGAGGCTAGTTTGAAAGTTAGAACTTTGTTTAGTCGATGAGAAGAGTAGTTATTGTCACTATTCATTATTTCCAGTTACTACTTGATAAACAGTGGAAGAAGGAATTCATGTACTTGGATTGAGTTTTTTTCCCTTCTAGGAAAATTTTAAGTTTCAGATATAAACCATATCCGTTACTTTTGTGTGATAGGGACACACATAAGATAATCTTTCTCAAAGCTTTTTTTGGTGAGATGATAGGAGGCAGAATTTTGGGATATGAATAAATCTGGAAATGGAGACTCTTCAGAAATATTTTTCCTACTTTAGCCACGAGCTTTGGAATTGCCTTGCCAGCTTGGATAGTTGACCAGAAAAATTCAATTTTGGTGAGTGCATTTAAGTAAGACACTTTATAATGTGTTTCACATATCTTGGTAATATAAAGAGAGCTATTACAAAGAAAATATTGTTATGATGGTTTTGATTTAACTCTGTATTGTGAAAACTGTTTTTATATAATGTAGAAAATTGGTTCCACTATTAGGTTGCAGGTTTAGGGCAGTGTGTTCTAAATGTAATTTTAAAGGTTTAAAATTGGTTTGGGGAGCTACAGTTTTTTATGGTGTCTACATTTACCCTAGGTAGTGCTAAAAATTTTAATTATCCTTCATGTCACATTTACCCAAGCTGTTATTTTTAATGTATGCTCGCTAATGGTATCTATTCCATAAGAGGCAGTAGGGAATCAGACTTCAATCAATAATGGATGTTGGAACCCTAAAACAAAAGGAATTGCCTTAACCTGTTGTACAGGACTAGATGATTCTCTGCTTCAACTTTTTTGAAAATAATTATCTAGGAGCTATCTTTGAGGCAATAAAAAAAAAATCTATACAGTCTGTAATTTGTTTTGAAAATGGCTGTTTAATGTTATTTTATGGCAGATTAACATTCATTATCTTCAAGGATATATTATTGTATATATTGTATATAAACTTATTGTACTTATTGTATATAATGTATATAAACATGGTTATCATGCTTAGCATTACTCTGGGCATACTAGAGAAGAGAAAGATAGTTACCAAATTTGGGATCAAGCAATAGGAGAAAAATGTAAGACCAATGGGCAGAAATTACTTAAACAGAACATTATGAAGTTGCTCCTTGATATTTAGGCCAAGGAATCAGGCCTCTATCACTATTTTCTGAGGCACTAGCTACTTGCCAAGGAGTGGATGCATAAGTCTCTGACTGGAAGAAAAATATAATTGAGGAAGCTGCTCTGCTCATGTCACCCACAGAGCAAATTAAAAGGTAGTTTACTGTAGTGCACAGAGCATGTGTCCAGAGTTGGAATGCCTGGATTCTAGTCCATCACCTACTAGTGGTGTGACCTGGGACAAGCAATGTAACCTATATATGCTGCAGGTTCCCTGTCTGCAAGGAAAGGAACAGCGATGCCTGCCTTTGGGGTTTGAGAATAAGGATTACGTGAAATGATGCATGAGGGTCCTTTAATAGTGCTCCCCCTGTAAGCCTAAAAATAAACGTTCATGGATGTTGTTGGAACATACATGTGAAGGCCACAGTTTTTTCTCTCTTCAATTCTAGGTTCTACTTGTATATGGATTGGCATTCATGGTTATCCTTCCCGTTGTTGTGGTAAGTTCTGCTTTTTATTAACAGAATTCTTAGAAAGGGAATTGGGGCATGCGTTGGAGTCTCCCTGTAAGGTTGTAATTTGTATTGAGATATAATCCATTGATCCTTCAGGTTTAAGAATCTTTTATTCTAAAGGTTACATCAGTTGAGTATGTTGAAGTGTATCTCCTCCCAGTCCAAAGTCACCAACAACTGAGATAAATGCAGATGTATTTAGAGATTAAAATGAAAGTTTTCATTTACCACTTCTCTCAACTCCATTTCTCTGTTGGAGAAAGTGTTTCCCTTCACATATTTTTCTGTGCATTATGTCTGCATACACATACATTTAAAAAGAACCGTGATCTTATTATCATATCGTCCCGTGCCTCTTTCTTGCTCCATATATTAGGGGCACAGCATATAAAGCAGCCTCATTTTTAAAAATACAGCTGCATGGAACTAAGATGGAGGCACCATAAAGATTGTGATTTACTGTTCACCACTTCTGTGACTGCCGGTGCCCGTTTTGATCATACACTTTTTCTCATTCTCATTGATAAGGAGGCTGATAACTACCTACTCTTGTCTTCTTCATACGATTGTTGTGTGAGGATCCACTTGTATGGAGTGATACGAATGACAGTAGCGTATCAGCTGCGCGATCGCTCCTACACTCACTCACCAGATATTCATCAAAGACACTCTGTGCACCAGGGACCAGTTTGTTGCTTAAAGGAATGTGTCATTTCATTCCTATTTGTCTTCAAACAATTTCTGGTTGAAACTTACTTGTTTTAGTCACATACATGTAGTGAGGTAGGTTGGTGTTTAAGCATCAGTCAGTATAACTATTTGCTAAATAAACCATTTAACATATGTAACAAAGACATTTATTCAAAAGCTCATGTATTTTTATTGGTTTATGAATTTAGAAAACTTGACCATAAACATTTTCATTGACTTTAACATTTTTTCATGCTTTATTTCTTGTTTAATTTTTAATTTTATTATTTGTTTTTTAGGGCTCATGGTGGTACCGCTCAATACGCTATAGTGGAGACCAGATTCTAATACGCACAACGCAAATTTATACATATTTTGTTTATAAAACCCGAAATATGGATATGAAACGTAAGTAAATTTAAGTAACTGATATCAGATTTTTTTTTACTTATTGGTGTGGAGTTGGTATATATTCAACTGGAGAAATTCCATTTTACAGTTTCATAGATACTCAGTTCATGTAACTAAAGGTGGAGGAATATGCTAACACCCTTCATCACATTTTTTTATCTGTATTTCTAGTACCCTTTATTCAGCACTCTCTCTATATATACATATATACACACACATACACTTGTAAGAGATTTTCTGGTGAAGTTCCATGTGGGCTAATTTTGTAATGTTACCAGCTAACATTTCTTGAGTATTTGTTGTGTGCTAGGCATTGCTAGGGAAGACCGTCCATGTATTAACTGATTTAATCTTTGTATGCCCTCATAAGTAAGTGCTGTTTTTAAGCACATTTTGTAGATGAGGAAACTGAGCCCAAGGATACACAGTGAATAACAGAGCCAGGGTCAAGCCCAATCTGGTTCCTGAGCCCTAAAGTACATTATCCTGTTTTGATGATAGTAAAATAAGTATAGGTCTTGGGTGTGTTGAAAGAAAACTGCCAGAATATTTCATCCCCAGAGTCTTATTTCAGAATTTCTTATGGGAAAAAAATCATCCTAAATACTTTGACCCCATAAAGCTTAGCACTGTAAATTTTATTCCTGAAATAGGAATAGTGTTGCTTTTGAACCACTCTGCAGAAATCATAGCCCCCCCTTTCCCCTCCTTAAGAAAAAAAAGACCTAAGTTTTAAATTGTGCCTCACCAAAGAATGCATTTCTGTTGCGAAACATGAATGAGCTTTCCTGTGTTTTGTATTCGCCAATTTTACTGACTTTCTTGGGACTAGGAAGGAGACACCTCAGGATCACATGACTGTGAACAGAGTTGTGTTTCCAAGGATCGCGCAGCTGTTTCACTCTGAGGAATGAATGAACATTACTCTCCCTCAGGCACACACACTGCTTTTCCTTAGGCTGGGTTGAAATATTAACATAAGACTTTCTCCCTTATGGAAATATTTGATGTTTATTATCTGTTTGAATGTTTTTTTGCATCAGTGATCTTGATTTCTGTTCCATTTCTGAGCGTGGTACTTAGCCTGACCCAACTAATTCTATCAGAAGAGGGCTGCTGAGCTTGTGGTTGGTTTTATATATCCTTGGTTACTTTAGCTTTGGTACCATTTTATGTAGCTGACGTAGGCACAGTTGTTGCCATGAAAGCAGTTGCGGGTGGTAATAGTAACAGCTCGCACATTACTGTGTTTGCTGTGTGTCAGGCACATGTCAGGAAACTGAGGCCCATAGAGAGGTGAAGAGTATTGTCGGAGGACATTTAGCTAGGAAGTGAAAACTCCAGGGTCTGTGCACGTAACCTCTGTTCTGTGTATATGGGAGTCCACTGCTTGTATTTTCTGCTGTCAGGTGGTTGATGACTACAGTAGCAGTGATTATAAAGAGCTTGTGTAGGCTACCGGGTAATGCTGACACATCTGGCTGTGATCATGTGTATTTCAAGGAGCACTATTCCCATAAAACCCTCCCAGATTCCATAATAAAAATTTTTGTAAATTACAGTGTATTTCAGTTTACTTAGGGCTCTGAGAAATTGTGAAGAAATATAAAACTCTTAACTCCTTATTTCTCAGCCTACTTAATCATGGTATCTCTCCTTTTAACATAATAGGTATTAAAATTGCATGGAATACTTAATGGTCTATAGAAAATACTGTGCAACACACACTTAAGTCTAGAAACAGGTGCTATTTAAGTGACTGTAATGCATCCAGGGCTTTGGGGCCCTTAATTTGATATATATGCCTGTACACTTGTGATAGGTAGCACTGCACACATTTAAGAAAAGTTGAGGCATTCCTTTTTTTGTGGATAAATTCTTGCTAGTAGTGGGGTTCAGATAATTTTTAGCCTTTTGTCCAATTGGAAAACTGCCTAGCTCAAGGATTAATGAAGACTCATAGGAGGGGAGATTAATAGGTGAGCAAATTATTTATTTACCTTCATTTTTCTTTTCTTTTCTTAGGTCTTATCATGGTATTGGCTGGAGCCTCTGAATTTGATCCTCAGTATAATAAAGATGCTACAAGCAGACCAACAGATAATATTCTAATACCTCAGGTTAGGCCCATCTCCTAAATTTCTTGATAGGCATTTAAGTATTAAAATTAATGCTTCTCCAGGGCTGTACTTTTTGAATGATTATTTTATTTACTCTAGCTAATCAGAGAGATTGGAAGCATTAACTTAAAGAAGAATGAACCTCCACTCACCTGCCCGTATAGCCTGAAGGCCAGAGTTCTTTTACTGTGTCATCTTGCACGAATGAAAATCCCTGAGACCCTTGAGGAAGGTATTTGTAACTCTGACACCTGCAAGGGTTCGGTGGTAATGCAGCAGTGGATTTAATCAGTCCTCATGAGGCAGTGTTTCTGTCTGTTCTTTTCTGCTCAATCAAGTAATTACTCAAGGACCTTTTAAAAAGGAATCTATATGCAACATAATTACTTCACAAATATTTTGAAGGTCTAAGTAAGTCACGTTTTGATGAATGTTAAACTTTAGCCTTTCAGGGTGAGAGATTACTCTGTATGAGAGACGTTTAGTCATTGGTAGATTATGCAATAATTTCTGAAGACTTTTTAAAAAAGGATTTTGTAAGCTTTTTGGGGTGAGAAAAATTAGCTTTACTACCAATACCTCCAGCTGCTCCGCCAGCAGCAGCGTGCAGCAGTGGCCACTAGTAGTGTCTGTTGCTCTTCATGTCAAGCTTTATAGGTACTTGATGGCATCTATTCTGTTTAAGAGAAAAGTACTGGATTGGAGCAGTGGTATCTTCGTGGGTATCATGAATTTGCGTGTCATCTCTTCTTCATTTGCATATCTTCCACTGAAGTTTTAAAAGAAAATAAATATCCCTAGGGAATAAATGTTCTTTTTGAATGAGACTCCCTTTTAAGACAATAACGCAGTCACATGCCTCTGAAAAGAAGGCTTGCTGGTGCAGGGTAATTGGTGATGGGGTGAGGTGCTTGTGATAGAGTGAAGGAGCGCTGGGAGGCGCTGTTACCGGGGTGGCAGGTCAGCTAGGACGTCTGTGCCTAATGCTCCATGCGGATGTGAGCATCTCCCTTCTTACCCATTGTCTCAGATGGAACGGGGTTGTGTGCCGCCCCAGCAGACCATCTTAGTGGTTAACTGTGGGGTGCAATAAAAGTCAGAGGCTCTCTGTTGCTCTCCTGCCTCCCCTGCCCTCTCTCCTGCTCTGTGTTTAGTTGACTTACTCTCACATTTAGACTTTGGACTTAGCCATAATTATACTTACAGAAACTTAGGTGCACAAAAAGAGAATTCTTAAAGTTCTTAAATATAGTAAGGTTAGAATTAAGTTTAAGACTGTTTCCCCAAAAAAGGTGTAAGGAGTTAACTTATAAAGCCCAACTCCATGATATTAGAATTTGTCTTTGAAACCTGTAGTCTGTTGGGCTTTTCTGACTGATTGTTGACACAGTGCTACTGAGGAGAAAGTTTTGCATCAACCTGTAAAATTCTGAGGTCATGTGAAACATTTTGGGGGACAGTTTAAATTTTGTATTAGTCTTGGACTGCAGGTAGTAAAGATGTCTTAACTAGAAAAGTAGAATGGTTTGTTTCAGGTGTTGTATTGTTCTGCAGATCAGCAATTTATGCTGAAAAAATGTCCTGCCCTACTTCAAGAAATGGTGAATGTAATCTGCCAACTAATAATAATGGCCCGGAGCCGTGAAGGTGAGTGGGAAACGTAATTAATTACATTTTCTTTTTCTTGCAAGCGTATGCAGATTATACTTTGTCATTTTAAGATTCATGGGTACCTGTTGTAATTCCATCTGTAAGTTGAATCATCTTTCTCAATTTGTTCATTTTTATTTCTTTCCTATATTTTACATTATGTAAAGTATCATAACTCATTGTTTTTAATTTGTTCAGTTTTACTGTTTATTGTTATTTTTTGCTTGCAAAGATTTAACATATCCTTTTCCTTCCTCTGAATATTTTTAGAGCTGGGTTATTCTGTATTTTAACAATGAGTGTGAAGTAATTCTTTAGGTGATGTAACAGTTCATCTGACAGGTAGTGTTTGTGGCATGAAGGGAAGAAGGAACGAGGGGTTTGTGCCCAGTAAGGGAAAGGGGCCCATAAAGAAGAAGGAAGTGGTTGGGGTTTGGTTGTGGTGGCATTGTGTCTGTGTTTTCTTGATGATTGTCTGATAATTGACTGTTTTGGGAGGTGATGCAAAGAGTTTTTCTATTAAAGCAATGGTTGTTGCTGGATAATGTGCATTTGTGTATTTTTAATGTTCAGTAACTTTTGAAGGAAAACCAACACTATGATCTTAAATATGTGAGATGCTGAGGATGTTCACCTGTGTCTTGATTTTGTGGTGAATTGTATGCTCTTGAACATGTAAAAAGTCCAGCCCTTTTTTCCCTTTTCTTCCTATTCTTTCTAAGAAAGGGAGTTTCGTGCTCCAACTTTGGCGTCCCTAGAAAACTGCATGAAGCTTTCCCAGATGGCTGTGCAAGGCCTCCAGCAGTTCAAGTCTCCCCTCCTGCAGCTCCCTCACATCGAAGAGGATACTCTCAGAAGGGTTTCCAATCATAAAAAGGTAATTCTTTGGTACTTGAAAATCCATTTTAAACAGTTTGTCATGTCACTTAAAAGTAACAAGAATATAAAGTTTTCTATAAATGGTTATTATAAATTTAGATTTAGAATGTCTTAAACACTGAAGATATTCTAAAATTATTCCTCAACTGTTTCTGGTAACATTTTCTTGTTTAGGTTCTCTATTTCACTACTGTAAGTGATTTTACTAATTTGGGGTTCCGTGCATTTTAGCTGTTAATACTTTTTTCCTTTTATTATGTTACCAAAAATAAATGTACCAAGTAGAAGTACAGTGTATGCTTTCCATTCATTTCATGTGTGGCTTCATCGTTGGGCAGTGATTTATTTGGCTGAGTGTGAACAAAAAAACATTAAATACTCAAAAATAAGTAGTCAAATAAACACAGTTCTTGTTTAGAAAATACATTCTCTATGATAAATACAGGATAATGATTCTTAAGATATAGCAAAAATATATATAAATGAAAAACTAAAGGAAATATAAGAAAAAATGGAATGAAATTATAGTTTTGGTAGGAGATTTTAAACATTTTGTGTGCACTAGACAAAGTGGGTGAAGATAGACATTGGATTTGATAGTGTGTTAGGGTGGAACTAATAAATGTATATTAGAGATTTACATGAGAGTTCTCTGTCCTTTCAAGTAAATTGTGTCACCCTTGTAAGTCTGATCACGCTTTAAGTCATAATTGAAAACTTCAGAATCCAGAAATGGTCATTTCACATGCCTCACAATCTGATCCCTGCCTGTGAAAGTAAAAATTAATGACTAGCACCAGCACCTGGAAGTTAAAGAACACTCTCCTAGGTGTCCATTTAGCCAGCATGGGTATTACTGCAATAGCAGACAGCTGTGTATTTAGAAAATAACAAAAGTGAGAATATTGAATAGTAAGACCTTAAGGGTATAGTTGTACCTGGAGATAAGTTCATACTATTAAAGGTTTTATTGTTAAAGTTGAGAGTAAGGGTCAGCAATCTGAGCACATCGAATGACGTTAGTTCTTCCTCCAGTCAAGATTCTATGTGAATGTTAGTGTTTTTTCCCTCTAACTTTATTTTTTCTAATTAAAAAAAAAAACACCATGTATTAACCTTGTAATAAAAAATTCTAAATTTAAATTTCCTTGGAGAAAAAGACTGTGAACTGCTATAAAGCTGTATTTTCTGCTTTGAATATATATGTATACATATATATACAGATCTTCAAGTTATGATAGGGTTATGTCCGATAAACTCATATTAAGTTGAAAATATCTAAGCTGAAACTATATTTAATATGCCTAACTTACCAAACGTCATAGCTTAGCCTAGCCCACCTTAAATATGCTCAGAACTTGTACATTAGCCTATAGTTGGACAAAATCATCTAACACAAAGCCTGTTAGTGTTGCATATCCCATGTAATTCATTGACTCCTGTACTGAAGGCGGAAGTGAGAGTGGCTGTGTGGGTCAGAATGGCAGTCAGGGCGTCGGTCGTCTGTCACTGTGATCGTGTGGCCGACTGGGAGTTGGGATCACTGCTACTACCCAGTATCAGGGTGGAGAACTGTACTGTGTATCAATAGCCCAGGGAAAATATAAAAATGTATAATTTGAAGTATGGTTTCTACTGAATGTACAACACTTTCACACCATCATAAAGTTGACAAATTGTTAAGTTAAACAATTTTAAGTTGGGGACACTCTGTAATCTTACCATTTTTCTAAAAGATGGATTTTGCTTTAATGAACATGCTCATTTTTCCTTTTATGAAAAGATTTTATGACTTTGTGATTTATTTTCTCTCTCTTTCCTTAAACTTAGTACAAAATTAAAACTATCCAGGCCTTGGTGAGTTTAAAAGAATCAGATCGTCACAATCTACTGCATTTCCTTGAAGATGAGAAATATGAAGAGGTGATGGCTGTCCTTGGAAGTTTCCCATACGTCACAATGGACATAAAGTCACAGGGTAAGTGGGCAGTCTCCCTGGTGAATGTCGCTTCCCTGTTGGTACACTCGCTCTTGGTCATTGTCTCAAGGTTCTCAAAGTACTTCCGTTTGATGATATAACTTGTAATAGACTTCCCAGAACTGTGGTTCACCTGTCTGATTTGCTGTGATAGAACATGATGCATATTGACAACTTTTGAGAACACTGATCGGGTCCTACTTGTATGACCCTCATAGTGAGGTGAAGTTTGAGGACTCTTCTGTTCTGTAGTTCAATTTTCAGAAATATCTTAACTTTCAAAGAATGAAAGAGATTTCCAGATATAATGAAGATACTTGAAATATATATTGTTAGTGTGAAAGAAATAGCTGCTTAATTCTAAAATTAATTAAAAAAACCCCAGCTTATTTGTTAATTAAGCCTTGACAGTGACCATGTTCTCTGCCACGTTTTGTGTGTTTTTCTTAACTTACCTCTATCATTATGTCTGTTTGGAGTGAAAAAATAGAGATGATTTTTCTAGTTACACAATTGCCCTTTGAGTTCCCATTTTAATAGCTGAGTAATAGTATCTTAGAATGGCAACAGAGATGGAGATTACCTGCTCTGTTTCTTCACTGTGACGTTGTTCTGAGCTTTGGCATTTGCCAGTTACTGTTGGGAGAACCCTGTGGGATCAGAAATACAAGGATGCATTAGGGATGATTCAGACTTCAAGGGCTTATGGTCTAGTTGAGTAAATAGGACATAAAACATAGGATTACAACCAAGGAAACATAGGCCAGATTTGATTTGAGAAAATGGAGACTTCCAGGCAGAAGAAGGGATATGACACCCTTTCTTGGTGCCCAGCTGTCGTGCCTCGCAGCCTGCAGGGGAGGAGACAGCATGAGAGGCAGTCGGAGGCCATTCTTTCCGGCAGGTGGTGTTTCAGTCCAGACCGGATCAGACTGTGCTCTCCTCAGTCTGTGTACAGTAAACATAGTAAACTTAGAAAAACCTATAGGCAGAAATACATAGTGAAGAAAACTCTGAACAGATAAAATCTGTAGGAAGAAACGAATCATAGCCACATTTAAATATGGTAAGTTATATTAATTTTATTATTTTAATATTCATTTTAATGTTTATTATTGTAATGTTATGATTATTATTAGACTTTGGGGGATTTGTGGACAAGTGTGGTTTTAAAAAACATTTGCAAAAACAAAAAAATATTAAGGTGCTTTTTAAATATAAACTATTATGGAGTTCTCACCTTAAAAATATAAATCTCTTTAATATGGCTTGGAATACTAGTTTAAATTATTTTATTCTGACAGATGAGCATAGATCATACAGGATAAAATCTTGTGAATGCAGGGTTTTTGCACAGTTGAATAGAGTGACAGAACCCTGTTTATATAACGAAGAGAGAAAGCTGTGGTATGGGAGTTCTTACATTAGACTTGCATTAAAAGACCTGGGTTTGAAACATGGCAGTGCCAATATAGCCATTATGTGACTTTAGGCATTTTACTTTATTTCTGAACCTCAGTTTCTTTAAAGTGAAAATAATAATGCTTCATAGCTATTTTAAGGATTAAGTGAATACATTATTGAAGGCATCTACTGGAGAAAGTTACACAGAGTAGGAAGTCATTATATTGTTTTTATTGAGTAAGTTCAAAATACAGCATGTTTGAAACATTGAAGTACCAAACTGATTTGCGCAGTAAGTTTTGCTGTTTATGCTGACATAGGGCTCAGTGCTGCTTTCTTGCGCGTTTCCCCTCTCGCCTTGCAGTTCTGGATGATGAAGATAGCAACGACATCACGGTGGGGTCCCTAGTGACGGTGTTGGTGAGGCTGACAAGGCAGACGATGGCAGTGAGTAATCGTGTGCTTTTGTGCTTTAAGAGTTAGGTATTAAGATTTTTATATTTTCTCATTTTAAGTCATATGTTCTCAGAGTCAAAGCTCTTGTAGCAAAACCTGATTTTCCAAGTTCTGTTACCTGTTTTGAAATGTTAGTTTTCATAGTTTTCAATTAAGTTTTCACACATACAAAAGCCTTTGGAAAATAGATCGATTCTTCATGTGATGATTTAATTCCCTATGGAACAGTATAATAGGGTAATGTGGGTATACTGCTTAAACTGTAAAGTGCTATACAAAGGTTGATTATTGATTATTGTTAAGAATTTCATCACCTACTCATTTGTAGCAAGTTCTTTAGAGGATTAACTTCCTTTATTTTTAATTAAAAAAATTACAATGAAAATAACTTTTTTTTCTAATTACGTGACAACTTCATGCTGTCCAGAAAAAAAACGTATAAGAAGGAATTAAAATCAACTAGACTCCTACTACTCTGAGATGATCAATTTGAAGCTTATTTCTTTGGCTGTCCTAATGCGTGACACCTGTAGAGCTAAGTGATGTTTCTGTCCCCGTCCCTTCTCTTACCTCCCTCAGGAGACCCCTTGTGAGCCCCAGGTGACCACCATTCAGTCCTGTGTTTATTCGTCCCATATCTTTCTTCATACTCTTATTTACTATCTGTACCTTTACAGTATGTATAGATGTATACTAGTACTTTTTTCATTCTTTTTCACTAAATCTGACTATACTGTATGTGCTGCCTGCATCTTGTTTTTCTCAGTTTCTATTGCATATTTTATTACCTCCCAAGTCACAACTGCAGTTTTTTAATAGACTGGTATAGGAATGCATTGTTTTTAAATAGACTGTGGTATTCAATTCAGTTGATTCAACCAGTGCTAGATTTTAGCCTGTTCTTCTCCAGTCTGTGATCATCTGTAGGAAACATGCTACATTTGAACCCCATGACTGGAACTTCTGGTAGGAAAGGTATATTTTGTAGTGGGACATATCAGATCAAAAATGTTGATTTTATGGTAGCAAGTGGTAAGGAAGCATTTGTGTTACAGATTCTGGATGGGAGGTGTCTCCTGCAGGAGAGAACTCTAAGCCGGTGGCTGCGCTTTGGTTTAGAATCCAAATTTACACTACCCACATGCTTTGGATTCCAAGCCTGAGAAATGAGCAAAAAATTGGCCTTGGGCTGTCGACACTTCTGGGGTAGTTGGTAGGACAAAAAGCAGAACTTCTCTGCAGGAAGGGAAGGAATTGGGTGTTCATCCTGCAGTGCTTACGAGAACTGTACCTCAAAGCAGCAAGTATGAGAACCTGCTAGTGATTGCAGAAAGGAAGCCGAGATGGCAGAATCAGTCTAGGGGTTGGGAAGCTTTTTCTGTAGGTCCCGTTAGTAAATATTTTAGGTCTTATAGGCCATGCAGCCTCTGGCAACTACTGAGCTCCCTGTGGGCGTGGCTGTGTCGCAATAGGACTTGGTCTGAAAACTGGGCCAGGGGCCATAGTTTGCTGATTCCTGAATTAGACCAACAGTTTAGAGCCTAATCATTACCATTGTTTTTACTTGTTAGCTTTAATAATTCCAGGGAGTTTATTAAACATAACCCCTGTCACTTGTCATTTGCCAGTGTAGATTATTACTGTATTCTTACTGGAATTTAAATCCTGTATTTGTTGATTCTGTACTGATTCTGAAGAAATTATATGGTAAGTGGATATGTCTTTAGGATAGTGGATTTTCTTGGTGTTTCACTTTTACTTACAGATCCAATGAGCACTATTGCTGACAATAATGAATAAACTAATGTTGGTCTGTCTAATTGAAGTCTTAATGTTAGAAAATAATGTAATGTATTTAAGTTCCCATAACATAAAAGCAGTCATGTCTGATTACTATTAGAATAATGTAGAATATTTAAACTGAGATATTGTTGACTTCATAATGAGTTTATAAATCTTAAATTATTGCATTTGTAAATTTAAGAAGATGATATTTTTCAAAATACATTCAGGGCAGGAGATTTCAGAAGGTAACTTCTGAAAGTATTATCCAGTGATTGCTAAAATCTCCTTTCTATCCTTCCAAACCCCACAGTTGTGATCAGTGAAAAAACTTACTGGTAATATATTTTGAAAGATTTCTTTGTTTATCTGAAAGATAAATAACAGTTGACTGACTTCATGTTTTTCTTCTCACTACCTCTAGGAAGTATTTGAAAAGGAGCAGTCCATCTGTGCTGCAGAGGAACAGCCAGCAGAAGATGCGGTAAACACCTGGGTTTTCTCATGTCTCTGTCCTGGTGAAGGAAATGTTCTGTTCAGTTCTCTGATTTCTGTTGCTGTGGGAGAGTAATTCAGTTTATGAAAACATTTCATTAGGCATTGCCATCTAAAAATTACTGGGAACCCCAAATGAACCTTGCTGTGACTTCTGAGTGTGCGTGTGTGCTGTGATTTGTAGCAGGGCGACACCAACAGGAACAGGACAAGAGGAGGATGGCAGCAGAAAAGTAAAGGACCCAAGAAAATGGCTAAATCAAAAAAAAAGAAATCTTTAAAAAAAAAGCCTACACCTGTGCCCTTACCACAGTCAAAGCAACAGAAACAGAAGCAGGCAAATGGAGTCGTTGGGAGTGTAAGTTCATTACTCTTATTGTCAACATTGTCTATTTCGAGGTATAGGCTGAAATATTCAAATCTTAGTGTACAGCTCCCGAAGTTTATATGTGTAGGTACCCATGATACCCAGATCACGATGTAAAACCTGCCCGGTGCCCTGGAAACCTGAGCCCTTCTCCATCAGCAGCCCCTCCATGCAGCTCCCACCGTCCCCACGTCTGTTATTACCGTGGACGAGAGGGGTGTTTGCTCTCTTTCGGCACAGTGACCATGGCGTTCACTGTGTGTGTGTATCCATGCTCCATTCATGTGTGTGTGTGATCCCACTGTGTGTGTGTACCACAGTTTACCTGTCCTGTGGTTGTGGGGCATTTGGGTTACTTGTAGTTTTTGGATATTCTATTTGTCTGTTATGGATAAGGGCACTCTGCTTATTCTTGTACATGTGGGACTACTGGGTCATAAGATAGGTGTATGTTTAACTCATTGAAAGAGCCCATTTTCCAAAGTTTTACCATTTTATGCTCCTACACACCAGATATGTGTCCAGTTGTTCCACATCCTTACCCATACTTGGTTTTCAGTCTCTTTATCTTGGTCGCTGTGGCAGCTCTAGTGGTGCCTCTGTGTGTGGCTCTGCCTGTGTTTACCTGGTAGCTGGTGACACGAAGCGTCTTTTCACATGCTTACTGGCCACTGGGGCATCCTCTTTTCTGTTGGGTTGTCGGTCTGCTTATGGATTTGCAGGATTCCTTTTTATATCCTGGATAGGAGTTGGATTTTACTCTCTGCACAGTAGCTTTGGGTGGTTTGTGATTTTCACAAGGTCTCTCTATCAGCCTTTCATGGTCGGCGTGTTGCTGTCCCCTTGGACATCGCTGCCTGTCCTCAGGACACAAGGACATGCAGATACTTGTTTTCTTCCAGAAGTTGTATTATTTTACCATTACCTTTTGCTCTGTGATGCATCTGAATGAACTTTTGTGACTAGTGTGAGATGGGGATCGTGGACCATTTATTCACTTGAGCATCACTTACTGAAAAGACCTCCTTTCCTCTGAACTGCTGTGGTGATGGTCACAAAGCAAGTGACCATAGCTATGTTTGTGCAGATCTGTTTTGGACTCTCTCTCTGGTCTATTAAATGAATTGTCTATACTCTTGTGCTAGTATCACAGTGTCTTAATTTTTGTGGCTTTATGTAAAGCCTTGAAACATGGTTATGTAAGTCCTCAAGCTCTTCTTTTACTTCTTCAAAATTAGCCCTTTGCATTTCCAGCTGAATTTTTAGAATAAGCTTGACAATTTCCACCCCAAAAAAAGTTGCCAGGATTTAGATTGGTATTCAGAAGGGGGAAAATTCATGTTAATAATACTGTCTTTTTATTCATAATCATGGTTTATTTTTATTTATTTGGAGCTTCCTTAATTTTTCCCAGCAGTCATTTGTAATTCCCAGGGGTGGAGGTTTGGCATATCTTCCATTAGGTTTGCTCCTGTGTAGTTGATGTTTTCTGGTGCTGTAGCAAGTAACAGTTTAAAAAAAAAATCCCATTCTTCAATATATATTGCTGGTGTATAGAAACATAGTTGCTTTCTAAATATTGATTTTGTATCAAGGAGCCCTTATGAGTTGACAGTAATTGTAACCATTGTAGATTTTTTAAAAAGATTTTCTCTGCACATAATCCACCTAGGGGCAAAGACAGTTCTTGCCTTCTTCTGTCTTTATGCTTTTCTCCCTTCCTGTCTTACTGTACTGGTTAGAACTTAAGTGTAATGGGATTAGACATGAGGGTAGTGGTCACCCTTGTCTTGTTGATCTCAGGGAGAAAGCAGACATTACTTCCTTTCTAAGTGTGATGCCAGCTCCAGAGTAGTTATAGACAGTCCTTGTCAGGTTAGGGGAGTGTTCCATTCTGTTCCCAGTTTGCTGAGAATTTTTATCATGAGCAGATACTGAATTTTATTATATGCTTTTCCTTCATCTATTGAGATGATCGTCTGATTTTTCTTCTTTCTGTTAATGTGGTGGGTTATATTGATGTATTTAAAATTTTTTAATTAACCTTGTGTTCCTGGAACAAATCTTGTTTGGTCATAACATAGTATGCTTTTTTGTATTTATCTGCATTTGATAACATTTTCTTTAGGATTCTTGCATCTATTTTTATGAAAGAATATTGATCTGTCATTCTCCTTCCTTGAAATATCCTTGGCAGGTTCTGTGTTAGGCTTATGCTAGCCTCCTTCAGCACGTTAGGAAGTATTCTACTCTCTTTTTTCTGCAAGAGTTTGTGTAAGACTGGATGTTTCTGATTCAGAAGAATTATCTAGAGAAGCCATCTAGGCTTGGAGTTCTTAAAAATAGTTTAGTTATAGAATCCATTTCTTTCACATATTCTACTTTTTGTCTTGTATCAGTTTTAGTAAGTCGTGTTTTTTAAGGAATTTGTCCTTTCCTGTAAGTTATCAAATTTATTGATGAAGTTATTCAAAGTCTCCCTTATTTTCAGTGTCTTTTGGATCTGTAGTTATGTCTCTCTTACTCCTAATACTGGTAATTTGTATTGTCTCTTTTTTCCTTCAGTTAGTCTTGCCAGGTAAAATTCATCAGTTCTGTTAATCTTTCCTAGAACCAGCTTTGGGTTTTGTTTGGGTTTCCCTTTGGCATATATGCTTTCTGTTTAATTGATTTCTGGTCTGCGCTATTCCCCTTCTACTTCCTTTGCATTTCGTTTGTTGTTCTTTTTCTTCCTTCTTGAAATGGGCTCATAAGTATGTTGTCTGGGATATCGGCTTTTCATTCCTGCATTATACTCTTGTCAGTTACAGAAGGTAATATTAGACTCTCAAAGCAGTACCTTCCTGTAAACGTCCCATTTCTCCTCCTCAGATAAAATAAATTGTATAATGAATGTTTTTGGAAGATGAACCATCTTAGATATTGTGCTGTAGTATACTTTGCAAAGAAATAAAATACTTCTATTTACAATAGACAGATGAGCTGAATGGTAGTCTTCAGTCTGACTCCCACATGCTTATAGACTTGTAAAGAAGAGTGTGTTTTAATTCTCTAAAATTGGATAGTGAATGGAGTCAGCTGAAGTGTAATGACACTCGGCCCATTTTGGGGACTCCGCGATGTGTTCACCGAGATGCTCAGGACGTCTGTGGTTGTGGTTCCCTTTCAGGAAGCCACAGTAAAGGAAGACGAAGAGGAAGTTTCTGTCAAAGGCAGTGAGTCCGAGGAAGAAGAAACCAACAGAGAGTCCCAGAGTGAGAGAGACGACGGCAGTGACAGAGACTCCGATAGAGAGCAGGACGAAAAGCAGAACAAAGATGACGAAGCAGTGAGCCTTCTGGGTTTAAATAACTGGAATTGTACCTCTGGGATAGTTTGGGGTTTTGCTGTCACTTTCAGTCACTTGCTGATTTTAAACAATACCAGTATGTTTTATACTCCTACATTACTCTTGTAAGAGTATTTTTGAGGGTTGGTTAGAATTATAAAGAAAAGTTTTGTCTGACGAGGATTGTGAATCCCACTTTTCTCAGATGTTAAGTTGCTCTGTGTAGCAACGCCTGGGGTCTGATGGGAGGCCGGTTTGGTCTCCAGGCAGTTTTCAGTGTTGGAGGTGACTCAGGAGATATGAGTAAGGAAAGGTGGGTATGAGACAGTGGGTACTTGGAAGAGTCTCTCAAAAGGTTCAGGTAATGTTTAGGGTGAAGAAACATTACTGTGGACTCTGGACTCTAATGTCAAGAGGTTCGTTAAAGGGAAAGCTAACATTCACAGAATGCTACCTTATTTCAAGAGGTAGGACATTAAGGAAAGGGAAAGTCTCTAAGGAATTTATTAAGACTGTGAGGGTATGGAGGATAGAAGGAAGTCTCCTGGCATGGCATCAGGTTGCACCTGATTTATGGGAGGGCTGCAGAAAAGGATGATGGACAAATAATGGCTCATGGAGGCTTAGCACAAATGCGCTGTTCCCTGTATGTTTGTGGTGGCCTTTCTGTGTGAGCTCTTGCTGTGAAGGTAACCCTGTGGTTAGGAGAGAAGCAGGCTTCCCTGAATAGCCTCTAAAGCTAAAGCAGAGACCAAAAGAGGAAAAGGGTAAAGGTGGAGGGTTAAAGTACAAGGAAGTGATGTACTTGCCCTGGGAAGAGGTGGGGAGGGAGTGTGACTTCTTTTAGCAGCTGGTAGCCCTTGACTGCTTTTGTCTTTGGGAATTAAGTTTAATTGCCTGGAAATTAAAACCTATCAAAGAAATTATTCTCCAGCCTTGCTTTGAGAAAGAGTTGATGTATTCCTGTCTGAGTATATCAGGGTTAGTAGAGGTGACTCTTAGGGTTTTGACAGACTAGCTTCATCAGATGACAGAAATTCATTCGGTTAACAGTTACACAAATAACAAATACTATTTCATGATCTGTCCCATTGCTAGCACTGTCAGGTTTCAGGAATGCAAGGCCAAGTGTGGAACAGTGTGTGCCCTTGAATAGTAGGAGGCTGGCGGGGAGGGCTGCCTCAGAAGTAAACACTGCAGCATGAAGGGGATGGGGCACGCCGGGCAGCCCGAGGGCCAGAGCGATGGGCTGAGGCCTGAGGGAGAGGGAACTCTGGTATCGGGAACTAGTACTTGAGGCTGCTTCTGAAAGTGACCGGTAGGAATCTGCCAGGTAGGGAAGGAGGGAACAAAAACCCAAACAGGTCTGTGGGGAGTTCAGAGAAAAGCGGTGCCCGCATATTGGAGAGGGGCCGGCCCAGGCCCCTGTGGCCGCGGGGCTCATGCTGAAGGGGTTAGGTTGGGATCATGGGAAGAGGCATTGTGAGCTTTGAGCAGGGGAATAATTGGATTTGTGGGACTGATGGGGATAATAGCTGGAAGAAGATGGAAATTCCTCAGAATGATCAAAAGCATACCTGATTTCACGTATTCAATTTTTCCTAGGAGTGGCAAGAACTGCAGCAGAGTATCCAGCGCAAGGAGAGGGCGCTGCTGGAGACCAAGTCCAAGATAACGCACCCTGTTTACAGTCTCTGCTTCCCTGAGGTGAGCCACGCTTCCTGTCGGCGTCTCTCCGTGGCCTTTGAACCCTCTGTGCTGAGGGCTGGCTTAGGTGCTAAATGTCCTCTCCTCCCGATAGGCCACATTTTGAGGGACGTATTTCCATATGAATTACATTTAGTGAATGTGTTGTTTAAAGGGAGGATTGTTAACTTTTTAAGTATTTCTTTGGTTTCCTCTGCTTCTGTCCCTTCTGTGCCCAGATCGCTGAGGATTGTGCTGGATGATGGCTTCTCATTAGTTCAGGCGGTTTGCTGTGCTCAGACAGATGCATATTTTGCTTCAGACAATGTGACTTGTGAATCTCTCCCTTCTATTAAGTTTTAAATGGGATGAAAAAGTTCATAAGTCTCCCCGTGGTGTTTCCTGAGGGTCCTGTGGACTTATTATGGCCCAGGAGTGCTCTGGTCCATGGCCATGGTCAAGCCCAAGGCTGTGGGCCAGCGGTAAGTTAGTAGGGGTTGAGCATGGCTGAGCCCCAGGTCAAGGTCATTGTAATGCTGTTCTTTCCCTTGTGCTGTTTACCTTGTCGCTGTGGCCTGCTCAACTTTCTGTCTCCTTGATGGCTACGTTTTTTTTTGTCTTTCAAATGAATTTAGGATTTGCTTGACATTGGCCCTTGCAAATGTGCAAAACTGAGTGTGGCTCGAGGTCATGAACTGGACGCCTCTTAGTTCAGGGACGCTGTTTCACAGACTGCCTCGCAGCTTTGCCACAGAACCTTCTGCATGCTGCTCTTATCTGGCAGGTGATCTCATGTATAAATCTGCTTTCTGTTCTAGAACTTCAATTGAGAGTCACTGGGGCTGCTGAGGGCAAGTTCCCAAGTGATTTGGCTTTCCCAGTAATGAGTGAGCGGCTCTGTAGACCCTTGTTTAGACTTGGAGAGCAGTCGGCTAGGATTCCATCTTAATGTGCACGCCGATCTTCTGGCATGTCCTGAGCGCCACTTAGCCCATCTGTTGGGGCATTTCGCCCACTGTGTGCTAGTCTGCCAATACCAAGTCTCGTGAAATCAAGCAGATAAATTCCACTCATTGATTGGTTTTCAAAGTGCCAGGGATGCTATGAGCTGCATAATTTGTACCCTTACAACAGACAGTTTCATATTAGACCATGCTTAGTTAATAAGCAAAACATTCATTCACTCCCTTAGAACATTTTAGCAGCGAAACGCCTTTTTCTAATTTAGTCTGCATCTGCATGGCAAATAGCTCCCAGTAGCATTTATCAGATAAAATTTACTGTTTTCCTAACATCTGCCTTCCCATGTACCTGCCCCTACGACCCATGTAAGTTATTTAAAGTTTATGTTCTAATAGACTTCCATGTTATTGCAACTCTTACTGTATTTAATATGTTAGGAATGGTTGGGACTCTGACACAACAGAAAACGGTTTTGTCTAAAGTGCAGATAACTCACGGTGAAACAGCTTCTCCACTTTAACTGTGTGCCTCAGTCAAGGCGCAGGTGCCGCAAACGGGCGCTCCCTGGCTTCTTACTCAGTCTTCTTGAGTGAATCTCCTCTTAATCAAACAGCCTGGAGGAGGGAAGGGAAAGGTTGACTTCCTTACTATCTAAGGGTCTAACTTAACTCACTTAATATGCTGTTACAAACACAGTCTAAAGGTTCTTTTTCTCTCCTCCTTTTTTTCCTCCTCCATTCTTTATAAATTAGGTATCATATTCTGTATTCTTTGTCTATCCCTTGATTGACTTTGGCGATAGTTGATTTAATTTTGGATTTTCATAGTAATTAACTGTTCTACATTCTTTACTGTGATTTTATTACCTCTGCTGTCAGCTATTAAACCTTAGGAACACTTCCACCTATAGCAGTCCCTCCAAAATACACTGTAGAGACAGATTGTGGGAGGTAAATTCTCTCAGTTTTTGCTTATCTGGAAATTATTTAATCCCTCCTTCAAATTTAAACGATAATCTTGCCGGATAAAGTATTCTTGGTTCGAGGCCCTTCTGCTTCATTGCATTAAATACATCATGCCACTCCCTTCTGGCCTGTAAGGTTTCTGCTAAGAAGTCTGATGATAGCCTGAGGGGCTTTCCTTTTTATGTGATCTTATTTCTCTCTCTTGCTGCTTTTAATAGTCTGTCCTTATCCTTGATCTTTGCCATTTTAATTACTGTATATCTTGATGTTGTATTCCTTGGGTCCCTTGTGTTGGGAGATCTGTGCATCTCCATGGCCTGAGAGACTATCTCCTTCCCCAGATTGGGGAAGTTTTCGGCAATTACCACCTCAAAGACAGTTTTATCCCTTTTTCTTTCTCTTCTTCTTCTGGTACCCCTGTAATGCGAATATTGTTCTGTTTGGATTGGTCACACAGTTCTCTCAATATTCTTTCATTCTTAGAGATCCTTTTTTCTCTGTACCTCAGCTTCTTTGTATTCCTCTTCTCTAATTTCTGTTTCATTTATTGTCTCCTCCACCGTATCTAATATACTCTTAAACTTTCCATTTGTGTTTCATTTCTGATACTGTATTCTGTAATGATTGGATCTCTGACCGGAATTTATCCCCCAGTTCTTGAATATTTTTCTGTACCTCCATGACCATATTAATGATTTTTATTTTGAAATCCCTTTCAGGCAGATTCATGAGGTCGATTTCAGTTGACTTTTTCTCAGGGGTTGTAGTCATAATTTTACTTTGAACCAGGTTGCTTTGGCATTTCATATTTGTATATGGTGCCCTCTAGTGCCCAGAAGCTACTCTCTATAGCTGCTCAGCCCTTGAAACATTGTCGGAGTTCACAGGTGAGCAGTATTGGTGCCTAGAGGGGAGGAAAGAGCTGTTTCCTGCTTCCCGGTTGCTATGCCTGTCTCCACTGCCAGAACCAGTGGGCTGAGCGCACACATATAAGCCTCTGTGCTTTGCGTTTGTCGTTGCTGTAGACAGATCTTCCCTCTGGCTGGCCTAATGCCAGGGTAGGGTTTGCCGGTTTGTGAGCCAGGCGGGGCTGGCCGGGAGAAAGGCTCAGTAGGCTGTGTATCACGGAGGGGGTCCTTGGAGCTCTGTAGCCAGCCAGGGAGCTGGGGCTCCTGAAGACCATGACAGTTCCCAACCTGCTGGGCAGAGTGCACCCGGACAATTTTGTCTACCTGTCCTTTCTCCTGAGCAGTAAGCTCTGTGCAATCCTTGCCCCTTTAGCAGCGCTCTTGTTCTTAGGAAGTCTCTCAGACTGCCCACCTTTCTTTAGTCCCAGAGCAGCCAGATATGGATCCCTGCTTTCCACAAGTGGCTGGAATCTCAGTGTCTCCAGGTATTCTGCCTGTCTTAGCTTTCTAACCCCCTAATCATGAGAGTACCATGAAAACACCATGAAATGTAGGTTTATGCTCCCAGAGCAGATCTCCGGAGTTAGGTATTCAACAGTCCCAGGCCTCCACTCCCTCCCTGCTCTGTTTCTCTTCCTCCCGCTGGTGAGCTGGGGTGGGGGATGGGCTAGTGTCCCTCTGGGCCCTGGCTTCCGTACGTTATCCTGTTCTGTGAAGTTTTTTTCTCCAGGTGTATGCAGTTTGGCACATTCCTCTTTCCTGTTGCTCTTTCAGGATTAGTTGTATTAATTATACTTTAGTATTATATGTGGTTTTAGGAGGAAGCCTCTGTCTCACCTCTCACTCTGCCTTCTTTCTTGGTGGCAGTTTCTTTATCTGTCTCTTTTTCTGTTGCCAAGCTTATTAAAAAATCATAGGTAGTGAAAGGTACAAACAGGCCCTTAGAATCTGAAATGCCCTCATGGTGCTCACTACAGCAGCACCTATGCAAAAATCGGAGCAATGCTAAGGAATTTAGCGTGGCTTCTTGCACAAGGATGACACACAAATCTGAGGTGCTTTACGAGTGATGTGCTTAATGCATTGATTTCTGATTTGGTTGCCCAAGTCTCTTCCCCTCCTACTTCCTGGCTTTTGCTTATTACTAGGTAATAGCACTAAGATTATTTGCTAGGTGATATTGTAATAGTTTATACTATTTTCTTTTTCAGAATATCTTTCATCATGTAAGGTTAATCAGGGGCTAATACAGGGGCCCGTCAGTAATGTTTGAGGCCATCTGAAACCCCCAGATTATACACAGAATTTTTTTGGAGAGCAGATCTACAAATGGTTAGGAACAAACTTACTCATTCAGTAAATATTTATTGAACACCTGTTTTGTTCCAGGAACTGTGTCTGCTGGGGACATAGCAATGAGGAGAACAAGGGCAGTACCTCTGGAATGAGACAAGACAAAACTGTATTCATAGCTGTCGTTTTCTCTTTGCAGGAGAAACAAGAATGGTGGTGGCTTTATATTGCAGATAGGAAGGAACAGACGTTAATATCTATGCCATATCATGTGTGTACACTAAAAGACACCGAAGAGGTAATTATCCAAACACATTATTTCAGTTTTTACAAATGTACAGCATCTTGCCATCATACTGGTTCATAAAATCTTTTTTAGAAATCAGGTTATCATAGTGTATTTTATTTTATATGTTAAGACATGGTTTATAGTTGTTCTCCAATGTCTGGTGGGGGAGTTCATTGGAAATTTTTAAAGTATTGAACTGTTAGAGGTACTTGGTCAGTCCCTTTCTCAACTTGCTTTGTGGAGTTTTCACTGTTAGTATCTAAGAACATATGCCTTTCTTTCTTTTCTCCAGAATTTAATTATATTTTACAAAAGTTTTTATCTTTTCCCTCACTGGATTAGTGCTAAGATGCATTTTTAGAATAGAACTTTGATGAAGTGGCTCTGTTCACTGTTGATGACATCACTGATCGAGTGTGGTGACCGACACATTTCCCCCTTGGGAACTCCTTTCTGTGGTCTTGTTTTTCTTCTTGATTTTTTTATGTTCCTTTTCTAGAAAGCAGGTTCTGTTTGCCTGAACTTGGACAAGAGCAAGTCTTTTGAGTTTTTTTTTTAATTTATTTATTATTATTTTTTTTTATTTACAATTTATTTTGGTATCATTAACCTACAATTACATGTGCAATATTATGGTGATTAAACTACCCCCTTCATCAGGTCCCGCCCACCAACCCCATTACAGTCACTGTCCATCAGCGTAGTGAGATGCTATAGAGTCACTACTTGTCTTCTCTGAGTTGTACAGCCCTCCCCGTGCCCCCGCTACCTTACGTCTGCTAATCGTAATTCCCCTTTTACCCTCTTATCCCTCCCTTCCCACCCATCTTCCCCAGTCCCTTTCCCTTTGGTAACTATTAGTCCATTCTTGGGTTCTGTGAGTCTGCTGCTGTTTTGTTCCTTCAGTTTTTCTCTTTGTTCTTATACTCCACATATGAGTGAAATCATTTGATACTTGTCTTTTTCGGCTTGGCTTATTTCACTGAGCATAATACCCTCTAGCTCCGTCCATGTTGTTGCAAATGGTAGGATTTGTTTTCTTCTTATGGCTGAATAATATTCCATTGTGTATATGTACCACATCTTAATCCATTCATCTACTGATGGGCACTTAGGTTGCTTCCATTTCTTGGCTATTGTAAATAGTGCTGCAATAAACATAGGAGTGCATCTGTCTTTTTGAAACTGGGCTGCTGCATTCTTAGGGTAAATTCCTAGGAGTGGGATTCCTGGGTCAAATGGTATTTCTATTTTGAGTTTTTTGAGGAACCTCCATACTGCTTTCCACAATGGTTGAACTGATTTGCATTCCCACCAGCAGTGTAGGAGGGTTCACTTTTCTCCACATCCTCGCCAACATATGTTGTTGTTTGTGTTTTGGATGTTGGCCATCCTCACTGGTGTGAGGTGATATCTCATTGTGGTTTTAATCTGCATTTCTCTGATGACCAGCGATGTGGAACATCTTTTCATGTGCCTGTTGGCCATCTGAATTTCTTCTTTAGAGAAGTGTCTATTCATGTCCTGTGCCCATTTTTAATTGGATTATTTGCTTTTTGTTTGTTAAGGTGCGTGAGTTCTTTATATATTTTGGATGTCAACCCCTTATCAAATGCATCATTTATGAATATATTTTCCCATACTGTAGGATGTCTTTTTGTTCTACTGATGGTGTCCTTTGCTGTACAGAAGCTTTTCAGCTTGATATAGTCCCACTTGTTCATTTTTGTTTTTGTTTCCCTTGCCTGGGGGGATATTTTCATGAAGAAGTCGTTCATGTTTATGTCCAAGAGATTTTTGCCTATGCTTTTTTCTAAGAGTTTTATGGTTTCATGACTTACATTCAGGTCTTTGATCCACCTTGAGTTTACCTTTGTGTATGGGGAAGTCTTTTGAGTTTTAAGGTAGTTCTGTGATGTTGATTTCTAATCCAGAAAATTACCCCCCCTTCACCCCTTTTAACCAGGTAATAAATATATGAAGTAATTTATTGTTGTTTGACTTTTAAGAGTTAGAGGCAGCTTAAGGGTATTTCTTTGACAGAGTAGTCTTTTTTTTTTTTATTTAAATTTTACCTGTTTTTGAAGAGATAATACATTCACCTAGTTACCATTTCAGAACATATACCAGAGAAGCGCACACGGGAAACATCTTGCCTCACTGTCTCTCAGCCACCCATTCTCTTTCTGGGGACCATCAGTGTTATCCAATTCTTATGTAGTGTTCATGTGATACTGTATGTAAATGATAAGCAAATGCATCATGTGTATTTTTCCCAAAAAATAGCGTACACCATGTTCTGCACTTTACCTGTTCTCTGAATGACAGGACTTGGAATTTGTTTCATGTTAGTGCGGAAAATGCTTCCTCCTTCATCTTTGCTGCTGCATGACACTCTTTTGTATGAATGTTTGTTTACCACTCTGATTTACTGTACTTACAAGTTGTTTCTTATCTTCTGCAGTGAATAACCTCATGTCGTTTGGCACATGTGCGAGCATATCTATAGGATAAATTCATAAAGGTAGAATCAATGAATCAGAGACTGTACATTTGTAATTTCAGTAAATATTGCTAGATATTCATTTCTCCATGGGGAGAATAAATGTTCAAGTTTGCCCATCACCTTTCAGTTTGTGTCATTTTCAATATTGCTAATTAGAAAGATGAAAAATGGCATCTCTTATTTTTTTCCCTCTGATCTTTGAAGTTTCAAAACTATATAAAAATGTTGCAAACGCAGTATCACGGATTCCCATAGACCCTTGTTCTACACTGACCATTTAACATTTTGCCATGTATTTTTTCCTATCTTTATATGTGTCCACACAGAAAACACACATATTTCCCCCCAAGCCCACTTTACATACTTGCAGACATGAAGTTGCACTCCTGTGTTACTGAACAGGGTTTTCCTCTACATGAGAGGATACAATTACTATACTCAGGAAATGTAACATTGATGTGGTATTATTATCTAATGTGCAGTCCATATTCAAATTTCCTCAAATACTATGCTGTTACAGGTTTTTTTTATTGACTTTATACATTTTGTTTTAAAAACATGTTTATAATGAGGTGCATATATCCAGATGTCATCTTAAAAATTTGTTCTTCCTTTTTCCAAGTGGAATTGAAACTTCTCAGTTTCTACCTCTTTGCATTTGAAGTTTATGATTTGAGAGGAAATAAAGTACCTTCTTGACCTTGAAGGCGTTAGACATTTGTCAAGGAAAAACTCACTTCTGTGTGTCTCTCTTTCACTGTCATGTCCCCACCACATTCACAGCAGTCCTCATGCCAGTGGGGTGGGTTTCCCCATGCCAGCCAGTTCTCTGTGGCGCCACCAGAGTGACCTGTGTTTTAACTCAGTGTTCACAGTCTCCCTGGAGGGAGTGTCAGATGGCAAGACATGCAAGACGTGTGACTAAGAGGTTAAGGGCTCAGTCACACCGGCCTGCCACCCACCACCTTCAGAGCCAGTAGCTAGTCCCGGCTGTCAGTTAGCTTCTAACCAACTGGCTGTAAATTGGGGTTCCCGTGATCCCCTCCTTCAGTTTGATAATTTGCTAGAATGGCTCACAGAACTTAGGGAAACACGTTTGCTGGCTTGGTACAAAAGAAAGTGGTAAAGGGTACATATGGATATCCAGATGGAAGAGAGACACAGGGCAGAGTGTTGGGGAGGGGCCCCCATGGCGTTGCCAGGCCCTGTATGAACATGCCACTCTCCTGGCCCCTCTGGACGTTCACCAGCTCGGCAGACCCTTCACCCGGGGGATTTACGGAGCCTTCCTCACACAGGCATGGCTGACCATTGGCTCCATCTCCAGCCCCTCTCCAGGGGATGGGGGATGGGCGGAAAGCCCCAGGGTTCCGGTCATGGTCTCCCTGGTGGCCAGCCCTCAGCCAGGCGCCCGTCTGGAGTCACCTTATCAGAACAAAGTTCATTTCTGTCACCTGCGCAGTTCCAAGGGATTTATGACCTCTCAGTCAGGACCCAGGTCAAAGGCCAAATATTAGAGCCAAAGATGCTCCTGGTTTTCTTATCACTTAAAAAATTACAGGAGTTTAAGGAGCTCTGAGCCTGGAACTGGGGCAGAGGCCAATATATATATTTTCTGTTATCTCATAGCATTTATCGTAGAAATAAGAAAATTTGTCAAGAGTTATCTCCTCTCTGACAGTCAGTTTTATTAATTCCAACATTACATTTATTTTGATTTTACATCCTATTTCATTTCTTCAAGTTGTCAGTGTGATGGTCAACACAGCATTTGGTTGCTTTAAATATGCTTCAGTGGTGGAAACACAGATCAGTTCCACCAGTTCTGCCTGCTCTGGCTTCCTTTGTGTTGTGTATGTACTATATGGCATAATGTACTGTTTGGCGGTGGTTAGTACTTCCTAGCATTAGTTAAGGCTTCCTGCGTCCTCGGCGTCAACACCTAGCTGTTACATCCTCTGGTCTAGGAACTCGGGTGAGCTGGTGTTCCTTCTGCTCCTCAAAATATAGATTTTCAGTGCTGATTTTGTCTTCTAGGTAGAACTGAAGTTTCCTGCACCAGGCAAGCCTGGAAATTATCAATATACAGTGTTTCTGAGATCAGACTCTTATATGGGTTTGGATCAGATTAAACCATTGAAGGTAAGAATAGTGACTGCAGTAAATAAGGTTGTCTGTTGAATAAGTGCTCACTTAATATAGGGAAGCATTTAAAGTTCTGAAATGTAGAGTTCTAGAGGGAAAAGAGGTCATCTCCTACTGTGTATTTGATACACTTGATGGACTACCCTTATAATAATAAACGTCAGTTGTTGAGTTAAAGGAGTTTAAATAGTTTTTAGAACCTTGAAGGGAAATTGCTGAAGTGATAGGTTTTACGTGCTCTAATTCCACAGGGGTTCACCAAATGAGTTCTCTTTTCTTTAGAAAAGCATGTGTTTTCCCACACATTCTATTGGAGAAGCTATTAATGGCTGGAATGAACTTATTTTTTACCATTTTAGAGTATCCACTTTGTCTGAAGCACACTCTCATCGGCTTCACCATCTCCGGTGAGGTTTTATAAAAGCGTTACTGGTATTGTGTTAAAGAGACTGTGAAGTAGCAGTGCATCGTGTCCAAGAGCCCGGAAGGAAAGGGAGCTGGGGCACGTGGGCCCCCCGTTGCCCGGGAAGGCACCATGGAGCTTTTCACTGGCGATAGGATTTTACTCCATGAGTCTGGAGGCTGTAAATACCTCTTTGTAAATCACCCTTGAGTTTTCTTCATTCAGCAGAAGACTTATTTAGACATAGTGTACTTGCTCAAGAATCACAGTTTATTTTCATGCCAAAGAATGAATAGTATACCTTCTGTAAGATCAGAACATCAAACTGCATTAGAAATTTAGCTACATGTACATGCTGTTAGATTTATGTTTCTTTTTCTAGCATGAATGTCTGTTCTAAGCATTATATTTAGAGTTACAACCATAAAATTGATTTTTTTCTAATTGCTGTAGTCAAAGAAAACCTTTTCTTTACCAGGTATTTCTTCTGTTATTCCTTCCTAAATTTCTGATGTTCACATTTAATTCCTTTTTATAGTTGGAAGTTCATGAGGCTAAGCCTGTGCCAGAAAATCACCCACAGTGGGATACAGCGATAGAGGGGGATGAAGACCAGGAGGACAGCGAGGGCTTTGAAGATAGCTTTGAGGAGGAGGAAGAGGAGGAGGAAGATGATGACTAAGCCGTACTATGAGTGGACCGCAGTGTTTGCAGATATACTTGCAAGTTTGTGTTCTTTTGGAAATGTCTAATAAACCAGAAACAGTGCTGAACTGATGTTGAGGGAAGTGTTAGTTCCTGAAGTGGGTGCATAACTAGATAGTGGTGGTGTCCCGGTACAGTCGGAATATGCTTAAGGCTTGTTAGGGCCTCTCAAGTATGGGATGGTGCATTTATTTCTTCTGAAAATTATAATAAACCCTTTGTTATAATTGTCCAGAAGTGTGGGCGATAATATTATCTGGTCACTTTATGGTCCCTGTAAAAGTAAAGGTACCAGAAAAACCATCTATCATCTGCAACTTTTCTTTGTTTAGCTTTTGTTTTAGCAAACATTGAAGTGTGATAAACACCATCAATACATTTTAAGTAACATCTGTTCAAGTTTTAATCTCTTGATAAGATCTGTCATTGATTTATTGACATTTTGCAATGATTTGAGACTATAACAGCTCCATTCATAGCTTTAACCCTTTGGTTTTTAGCCACCTTGGTCATAAGTCAGCTTTCTCTCACATTCCATATACGACAGAGGGCTACATTTTGGGATTTAAGAAATAATTGCCCAGACTTATCAGACAGACTATAAAAATGGCTTCTAATGGCTTAAAACATTTTTAAGCCTCTATTTTAGCAGATCAATGCAGGACCTAATTCTTTTTATAAGCTGTAGGTCTACAAATGATGTGGGACCATATGTTCTCTGATGTTGGTGACTTATGTTATTAAACCTTTTTTAAAAGGTTCACTATAAAAGCTGAAATACATTCTTAGCTTTTAATCTACCTGACTATGGAGAGCCTTTTAAGGAAAAATATATATAACATGCAAAGGAGGCATTTTTTTGTATTCATTTTGGACTCCTGTCAATAAAATAGAAGTTTGACTCATTTTACGTTTCTAATGGTGTGTGTCTTTTTGCTCCCAGAGAAAGGATACAATAGGTTAATTCGTTTATTTTTCAACTAAAAATTTAATAAAATTGTACCTACCTGCTGAAGTGACTATTTCTGCATACTACAGGAAAACCCGTGAGTGGGAGGAATTTCCCCCTTCAAACATTGCAACCCAGAGGAAGGTGCTTATAGGGAATCGAAAAGTACACGTGGTGAAGGAGGTAAGCTAGAATTTTTATTACTAGGTAAGGAGGAAGCGTAAGTCCAGTGTAAGACCTGATTGTAATAATCCTCTCCTCCCAAAATCTCCATAGGCCAAAGTACGATTGGAATATAATTTAAAAGGCTGCCGCTTCCATGCAGAACAACCACTGATATTTTGTTACTACAGTAGTTGGAAATAAACTGAAAAGTTACTAAAAATGTGGATGGTTTTTTTAGTTCTAAATTTAGGATGTAATAGTTCCCTTAATATGGTCAAAGCAGTGTTTCCACTTGAACCTCCATCACTTGCTTTTCTTCATAAAGGTGTTAGTGAGGCCCTTCCTTGCAGGCAAGAATGCCACTGGGGTTCACTTTACAAGTGGAGGGCAGGTTTTGCTGGGAGGCTCCACGGTCACAGAGGCAGCTCCTGAGCGTGGTGGAGGGAGGGGGCCAGCCTGCAGCTTCAGGGGAGGAGGGCTCAGGAAACGTGGGGCAGCGGCAAGGGAGCCGACAGTGGGAGCGTGTGCGTGTGTCCTGGGTTTTAAAGAAAGACACTTCTCAAGAAGTATTTCTTTTCTAGCAACAGTGTTGTCCTAAAGAGGCTTTTAAGCTCAAACAATGGGATTGTTTCTGTTTTAACTAGAGAGGATTTCACAACCAAGTAACTCACCACAGTGCTTAAAAAAACAGCATTGCCTCCACCTAAGAACATCCCACCAGTCTGTTTCCCTTTGACTTTTGTGTGATTTATATGTACTCCAAAGCAAATGAGTACACTTTCCCCCATCACTTTCCACAAACTTCATACTGCAGGACTGAAGAAACTGTTTCCAGTTTACCGTTCGCATCCCTCTAGCACGTCTGGGGCTTTGCAACTGTTCTCTTGCTTGAGATTTAACAACAAATTAGTCTTAGTTTGCATATAATAATGTAGTGGAAACTCATAGTGGAGTTTCAGTTTTGTTCGCATTAAGACAGTGACATTTTGTGAACAGAATACGTACACATATAGATGAAAGCATTCTGTGTGTGTGCACCAAGTGAGACTGGTTATTTATGAAAGTTACACTTATATAATATTTTTCTCTTTAAATCCATGCAGTACATATTAAAGTCACTCTTCTGAGAAGAGACCATGATCGAAAGGCTAGCAGTTGTAAGTTTTAATTATGTTACAAAACATTCGTGTTTGAGGCCCCATGGTGTTTTCCATGCGCATATCTCAGTCTCAGAGTTAGATGTTCATGTCCTTTTTGTGGAAGCGTTCAAATGATCATGTTTTTGTTGTTGTTTCTTAATTAAGGAGCACACTGAGTAAGCTGTGTAGAACAATTGTCTGTTGTGTGTCTTCCAGCTCGCAGTGAGGGGCGGAGAAGGAGCCCTAAGCCCCGCTGTGCGGTGGGAGTTCAGGCCCTTGGGGGAAGCAGAGGGGTGGATGCCACAGGAGGGGTGTGGAAAAGGCAGGGAGGTGCTGAGGGATCAGTGAGACTCTCTGAGCGTCATGTTCATGACCAGGTTTATTCAGTTACTGGCTTCGGCCAATCAAAACCACATTCAGAGTGTTCTTTAGCAGCCACTCTTATTTTGGTGTTATTCAGCGCTTGACACAGTTTTTGAGGAGTTGTTTATCACCTGTCATGTATTTACTGAGTTACCGTGTGCATGAGTCTGTGATTGGAATACTGGAGCCATAAAAATCAAAGAATTTCATGTTCTTGAGCACTCATCCATGTTAGGATAGGCAGGTATGTGGTGATCTGCTGAAATCCATTTGCACTGGCTAGTGGCCCTTGTTCAGAATGCCTTTTTTTTTGTCTCCACTGTAGGCAGATGAATTATTTCTTTAGGTGCTAGCTGTTTTTTGGCTTTTTTTTAAATAAGGAAATCCTCATCCTTTATTTTTGTTTCTTTAAAGCATTTTTTCTCCCCAATATTCTTGCTGATCTCCATGAGGTCCTTTCCAAGTCTTCCTTAAGGCAAAACAGCAATGAGCCATAACATGACACTTTACCTGTGTGGTGGTCAGTCCAGATGTGTCTGAAGAAGTGAGCATCAGGCGTCTTCTCACACTTAAACTTGATGTGAGGGCTATTTTGCAAGACTTAAAAAAAAACAATGAAGCTGTGGTCTTGCACATTTTTCTGTAACCTGATTTAAGAATCCAGATAGAATCTCATTGGCTTTAGGGTGTGGCCTCTGGTGGGGGCACGCACATCCCAGGGGCATGCAGATGACCAGTCCATTGGGAAAATGTTAAAATGATTATTTGTATTCAATCTTATCCTTCTATTTTTATGTGTTTTATAATGTACATAATATATTGTACAATTGTACACTTCTATAATTTATAAATAAATAATACACTTACTGGTGCATTATATATTTTTCCTGATTTAAGTGCATGATCAAAACATTTGGGTATGCTGCTTCGAGCGATTGATAGGGTGACATTGAAGCTAAAATGAAGACGTTTGGACTGCAGCCCTCACCGTGTGAGTCCTCGAGCTGCTATCACTCAGGGTTGGCATTCACTGTCCAGCTCTCCTGTGGCCCTGGGAGCAAAGCGGTGTCTCTCGAAATGGAACTGAGTAGGTTTGGTGATGGGCTTAATAGACGAGGTGAGGGAACTAAGCAGCTTTTGTTGCTGGTATGGAAGTGAGGCAGGCCAGAGCAAAGCTTGCTGGGAGGGGCAGCTTGCTGGGACTTCCAGCAAAGGCTGCAGTTTGTCCGGATGGCCGAGGGCTGCCATCCGTGGCTGCTGAAATTCCAGGTGCCTGTGGGGAGGGCTGCCCACTCTTCCCCCCTAGGTGGTCCAGCATTAACCTGTCAGGCTGGGGGTGCAAACGGGGTGGTCTGCCTCACCTTCCTGATCACCTGAAGTTCACACTGTAATGTCTGCATAGTGGCAGCAGTGGAGGGGACCAGCCCCAAAGATGTGAGTGTCAAACTAGTTCCTTGCAGTTTCCTGCCTGGGTCTGGTAGAGGGCGATAGGGCTGTAACTTACTTTAGCAAGAAACAGTGGAGCCTGTGGCACTAAGAGCCAAAATTAAAGATAACGCTTTGCACCTTCTAGGATTCCCTTCTTCCCCATTAGTTTTTTTTTATTCTAACCTTTTTCTTTTTTACATGTGTCCTTTTAAAACATTAAATTTACTTCTCAATTTTCTGGCTGGAAACATTAAGTCCCTTTGTAGAAAAATCCAGAAGACAATCCATATTTATTCATTGTGCTGGAATTGTACTAGCTTGTGTTAATGTTGGGGGTGGTCGGTGTCCAGAACGGTGAAAGGTCTGAGAGTTTTACTCCAAGTGCAAGCTAACAACCTACCATGAGGTGAGGGATGCTGGCAGAGGCTTAAGGTTCCCGGGTCAGATGCCCCGCTGGCCATGTGGCTACGTGTTCCCCTTCCGTGCCTCTGGGCCCAGGTCCGTGGCAGGATGCAGAGCAGCCTGGCTGTTGGTGTGCGTGAACAGGGTGTGTTCGTCTCAGAGCTGAAGAATTTTGAGCTCCGGAAGCCTGATCTTTCAAAGGGTATGTGAGCAAAGCTGTCCAAGAGGGAGATTCCCTCTTGCAAGGCTATTCCCTATACAAACATGAAAGTCTAGAAGGAAAGCTGGGTGCCTCTGCTCCAAGGTGTGCAAAAACATGCCATACCCACAGAAAACTGTCTCTCAAAAGCTGGAATTCGAAATACTTACAAACTATTTACAAACAGGTACAGAGTATTTTCAAAGGAAAGGGGTTATATTGAGTGAAAATTAGGATCAGTGAGGTCACCTTTCTTGAGAATAAAGTGCATTTAAGCCTCTTGCAGGTGTTTGATTTGTCAAGACAAGTTTTTTGTTACACCTGAAGGTAGTTCACTTAACCTGTGTAACAAGCAGGAAACCCAGATTTTTCCAAGTGGAATCCAACCCAGTGTGACAAGGGGTGTCTGAAAAATGAACACTGTATTTACTGGGCACTCTGTAACCATAAATGATTTTGACTATTGGCCTCTGCCACCCTCCCCTTACCTCAGCCCAAACCTGTCCCACCATCAATAAAACAAGCCCACACTCTTCTCAAAACACGGACTGTTGGCCTCCAGGTGAGCCTCAGTCCTTGCAGCATGTGGCCACTCCCTTAGCGGGGGCCTCTTCCCCGAGATGCGGCTGAGCCCAGGGAGGCTTTGGATCCCCTTTGGCTGACATCACGGAGGACCATCGGACACACGCTGCCGAAAGGCCGCGCGGGCGCCTCCCGGATCATCCTTCGAGGTTTTGTTTTTGACTGAAAGTCATTTAGAGATGATGCAGATGAAGAGGGAGGATAATCAAATTTTCTGATAGATATTTTGATTAAAAAAGGCATCTGAATAAAATTCAGTGAGAGACATTTTCACAAATGACAAAAACTCTGGAGATGGAGAGAACTCTGAAATAAACAGGTTTACGGAGGCTTTGCAGACGCAGCTGGAAAAGGACTGAGTCCTGGGACGGGGAGTTTCTGCTTCCCCAGAGGCAAGGCCAGCTACAACTTGTCTGCCAGACTCAAGGAAAGGCACATTTATGAGGGGTCTCAAGGGCAGCAAGTTCTCTAAATTCACCTTGGCTTCAGATAAGGAAGGCGGGCTAACCCAAAGTGGGGAGAGTCTGGGGGTAGGGGCTGGTCCATAGTGAAGGCTCATGGAGGGGCTCTAGAGGGTCAGACGCTGGTCATGCGCAGGGGGGATGCCGTGGTCCTGGGGGTAGGGGGCTGGTCTCTAGTGAAGGCTCATGGAGGGGCTGTTGATGGTCAGAAGCTGGTCATGCGCAGGGGGGATGCGGTGGTCCTGGGGGTAGGGGGCTGGTCCATAGTGAAGGCTCATGGAGGGGCTGTTGATGGTCAGACGCTGGTCATGCGCAGGGGGGATGCGGTGGTCCTGGGGACCTTCTAGATGGTTGTTGAAATGACTAGATCCCTGAACGAGGACTTCCTGGTTAGCTACGGCCTGCAGCTGTCGACTGACGACCTTCCCTAGTCTGTCTCCCTCGCTCTCCTGCCCTTAAATCACTTGATTTGGAACATTTCAGGATTTTTGCCTTATTTATAATCATGATCTTTAAACGGCATCTGAGGATTCCTAAGGAGGCAGCCAATAATACGACTGGGAGAACTATATCTTCCCTCACTTAACGTTCATGAATCTGCATCTATGTATTTATAAAATTGGTCTACTTTATAATCACATCCAAAGTCTCTCCAGCTTTTTTATTTCTTGATTCTCTGCCACATTTTTGGGACGCCAGTCACTGGTTACAACACACATCACTTTCCAAATTTCCCCGAGGGCCCACAGTTCGTGGTCTTGACAACAGGTGGGGGAGAGGGGAGGGAGGGAAAAGAGGGGCCCCAGGAGAGGCGCCCCGAGCTGAAGGGAGGCAGAGACCCCCTCAGAGGGTGTGGGAGCCGCAGCATCTCCTGGTTCGGAACTCCGTTGTTATTCTTCCTAGGATCGAAGGGGATCTCGCCCCACCTACCCCACCCCAACGCACAAACTGCTGATCTGGGCCTATTATCGTGGCAATTATAAGGACTAGTGCCATCTTCAGTAAAGTTCAGTAACGCTTTTGAGAACTGGAGGTGAAACTGCAGTGTTATGATTCACAGCCCTGTTTCTTCCTACACTGAAAACGCTCACATTGTTCAGGTTTGCTGACACGGGGCACCTCACTAGATGTCAGGATTCAGGAGCAGCACGTTTCACATGGGATTTAACAAAACCAAGTTCGGGGTAGAATTGTGAATGTTCCAGGATGCTACAAAGAGTAACTTACAGAGTGAAGAAAAAAACATCTTGAAAAACAAAAAATCTTGCTCCGTCTCACTCATGCATTTGCAGTTTCCCCTGCGTTTGGTACTCGCGTGCTTAGAACTGGCAGAACCGAGGGCCCGGGCCCCCAGCCTCTCCCAGCCTGCCGTGAGCCGGGCCGCAGGGCGGGGCTGGCAGTGTGGGAGCTGCGGGGGGAGCTCTCGGGGGCCTCCTCCAGGTCGGGGCCGGGGGCTGCGGGGCGGCGCCGGGGGCTGCGGGGCGGCGCCGAGGGCAGGCCCGCTGCGGACCGTTGCCCACTGCTGTAGGAGACGGGGGTGCACAGAGCGCAAACCGACGAAAAAGCAGGTAAATGACTGCATTCCAGAAGGGGGGAAAGATAGTGAACAAGCACACTACATAAGTAATTTGAATAGTACATTCGAAGGTGGTACGTGTGATGGAGAAAAGAGGAAAAGGTAAGGAAGGCGGCGGAGGGCAGGTTTCCGTTCCAGACGGGCCTCCTCGCGGAGCCGACACCTGGGCCGAGCTGCGAAAAGCCATCTGGGAAAGCGCCCTGCCCCGGGTCAGGGGCCTGCGGGAGGGGCACTCGCGCCCGCCGCACCGCCGCGGCCACTGGCCCCATCAGGCTGCCACCCCGCAGCCCGGCCAGTGGGAAGCCAGGACACCTGGGCTCCAGGTCCGCCGAGGGACTCCGGGCCCCCAGCAGCGGCCCCCGCGCTGCGCCCTGCGCCCTGCGCCCCCGCCCTACGCCCTGCGCCCCGCGCTGCGCCCTCGCCCTGCGCCCTCACCCTGCGCCCCGCCCTGCGCCCTCACCCTGCGCCCCCGCCCTAGGCCCTCGCCCTGCGCCCCTGCCCTACGCCCTGCGCCCTCGCCCTGCGCCCCCGCCCTACGCCCTCGCCCTGCGCCCCCGCCCTAGGCCCTCGCCCTGCGCCCCGCCCTGCGCCCTCACCCTGCGCCCCGCGCTGCGCCCTCGCCCTGCGCCCCTGCCCTACGCCCTGCGCCCTCGCCCTGCGCCCCTGCCCTGCGCCCTGCGCCCTCGTCCTGCGCCCCTGCCCTACGCCCTGCGCCCCGCGCTGCGCCCTCGCCC